>VZDJ01007749.1:52739375-52920880 GCA_008694505.1 Cyanoderma ruficeps
CACACACACATATGAGAGAGGCTGTGAGGAATTGCAGCTGAACATGAGACTCTGGGAAGTACCTTCTCTCCACAGGCACTTACGTGTGCTTTCCACAGCTGAGGGGTGATGCTGAGGCCACTTGTCTTATTCCAGGTCCTTGCTTGCCAGGCACAGCTGGTTCATAATCCAGTCTACTGGGACCTTAAAGTGGAAAGAAGTCACATTATGCCCTTGAAATATATGAGAGCTAATGGGTAGATAGTCCAGTATTTAGAGACTGAGATTTGAGTGCAGGCTTACAACTGTGATCCCTGTACTACGTTTTGTTTGGAGAAATTGATTACAGATATTAAAGGAAATGGACTAACTTAACATGATTTCAGCTACTGAAATCTGATCAGCTTTTACTTTCAATTTCAGGCATGTACATAAGAAGACTTTCCAGAGGGCACAAGAAACAATTTCAGAATTTATTCTATAGTATGAATGGGTTAGTTATAGTGTATTTTCCTTGTCCTAAAAATAGACTGAGTAAAGGTTTGAAGGTCAGTTTTTGATAAATAAATCTGTTTCTGTGTTCTTAAAATGTGCTATGAATAAGACTGCTTTTTCAGATGATCAACAGTAGCTTATGAACCAGGCTACAGATGTCTGACAATATACAGTTATGGAAAAAAACTGTTACAGTTCAAAAGAACTATGTCAGTAAAACACACTCAGATGTATCTGAAACAAATGCTGTGAAAATCTCAGTATTCTTACAGCCCTTTTCCTATTAGACATGAATTTTTTTTTAAAAAATGTTTCATTTTTATCTTTTTAAATCACAGGCCTTTTCAAACTGTATGTAAACCACATACATCCCAAGCCTCTTCCTGTAAGGAAGGACACCAGCAAGAGCTAATTACATCCTTACTGAATGTGCTGAATTTGACCTGAAGCAGAGGACAGATTTTTCAGAAGACATGCTCAACTGTGGACATGGTAACTAATTATCAGGGGTGCAATAACATCTTTGGGCTAGTGCAGCTGGTCTGCAGAAAACTGAAATAAGACCTTGTACAGTGTCATTTGTGCTACATGTAGACTGACACAGGGACCAACAGTTGAGCTTCCCTCTATTGTATTCTTCAGCTGCTCTAGACCAGCTTTCTGCTCCAGACCCACTTGGCTGAGGTCACCTCCTGGGCTGAAGTCTGTGATGCAGCTGCCCAGTCTAGGTCAGAAGAGAGATGTGAGAGAAGATTTCTACCTCAAAGTAGGTTGATACTGGTTTTATCTGGGCTGCCCTGCTGTCCTCTGCAGAAGTGTGGTGCCCAGCTCTGAGTGTATGGGTTATGCTGTGAGTAGCTGGCTGAGAAGTGCTTTGGCAGAGCAGCAGCACATGTCTCTGTCAGAGGTTTGTGGTGGTTGTCTCTTCTAAGACAAAAGGTTAATAGAGTTCCAGTATGAAGCCTTTGTTTTCTTTGTTTGCTTTTAATTTAGTATTGTGAAAACTTCTTCAGTTATGATGGGAAAATAACACCTTGAAGCCCATGCAATTGCAATTATCTTAATTTAAACTTGTTTATGTGAGTTATTTAGTATGCTTCAACCTTGGACTATATGAGATAGCAGTCCTCATGTTTGCTCACTACACTTCTTCCGGCCTTTACTATCTAGTTTCTTCTTTACTTTTAGGTTTGAAGGGTTACTTTGAGAGTCACTTGAGATTTTTTCAAAGTAATGATCTGCACAGCAGACAGCAGCTGGGCTTCTTAGTGGAACCACAGTGTGTATATATTCCACAGAACCACTTGTTTCCTTGTTTCTGAGGCAGATTTAAAGCTCTGATCTCAGCCTCCATGAAAAATCTTTTGAGTATTTTAGAAACTATCTCAGCTGGAGCAGTTTCTTTTAAGCCAACAAGCTAATGGTGCCTAATAAAACTCACTGTAGCTAAGGAAAAAGCATGACTGGGTGAAATCTCTGAGTGGAATTAACTACCAGAAGAGATGGGTTTAAGCCCAGTTTAAGTTGTTTTTGGAGCCACTGAAAACATTTTAATAAACAAGCTTCTTGCAAAAAACAAAAAGCGGAAATGACAGCAATAATAACAGGAAATTTGGGACTTTCAACTTATCCTCCATAACAGGCTTTAAAGAAAATATTACTAATGGGATGTGGTAAGGTAATATTATGGTTATAAAGACAAGGGACTGCAGGTAGGAGCTAGGAAATCCATCTTTCTAACTGTTGCTTTCAGGGCAGCGACGTCTTGAACAATAATATACAGATCTACCTTTTAGTTCCTAACCTGTCTCCTTCCCACATCAAATCTTGTCTTCCCTCTCCTATAATACTTAATGGATGTCTAGTCACTGTTTCAGGATTTATCTAGCTAAAAATGACTCTTTTACTTTCTATATCTTTTTCTAATGCTGCACCAACAGATTGTCCTGCAGTCAGTACCACTGTCAGCCTTCCATTCTCCCAGCTTTTGGCAGAGCAGTGAATGCTAGACGACACACCCTCAGTCTCCCGGTAGCTGCTGTGCCCACCCTGATGCCAGTCCTATGTTCTTCCTCTCTCTCTTACTCTGTGCTTGGTGCAATGTGTCAGGCACTTCAGTGAGTCATGCTGCTTATCAAAGACAAAACTGTTGTTTTGGGAAGATTTGGTTTTCAGCTGTGTGGGTTCCCTGTGGAAACCTCTGTGTGAGGTTTGACAGCCAGTAGTGTCAATCTGCAGGAAAACAGCATCAGGACTTCAGCTGGGTTAGGGTGCTACAGAGAGGTGCCTTAGCTGATGGCATTTTGCTCTGTGGTTCATCAAAAATGTACCCTTTCCCATTCACAATGCAACTTTTGTTACTGCAAAATTATATTATTGCTTGGTGTCCCGGTTTAGGAATGGTATTCCCCAATTTAGTGTTCCCACTGAACCACTCCAAACCATGCACTGCTCGTTCATTCCCCCTCCTGCTGCAGAGGGCTGGAGAGGAATATTGGAGGCACAAAGGGTAAAGGGTAAAGATCATGGGTTGAGATAACAACGATTTGCTGGAAACAGCAAACAGAAAGGAAAATGAGCAGCAACAGTAACAGTCCTAATGACAGAGTATAGAAGGAAAAAAAAAGTGATTCACACTTGATTGCTCACATCCCAAGGAGAACAACCCGACAATAGGTGAACCACGCTATGTGACTCTTCTCCAATCCAAAATAACGCAAGGTGTTACAGAGTAACCTCTGTGTCCTGGCCTGTCTCCTCCTGGCTACTGCAAAAAATGAACCCACTCCTGGCCAGAACCAGGACAGCTGGACTTGAAGAGACACCATTTCTTTTTCATCAGTGTTGCTGTAATGACCATTCCTGGTCATGTCAAATTTCCTGGATGACACTTCCCTACGAAGCCTCCAACAATTCCCCATGTTTTCTGCTGCATTAAGTGCCTCAAACTTCCTGGTCTTTTTTTTTTTTTTTTGTGCCTCAACAGATCTTAATCACTCGCAAAATGCTAACTTCCTTCTCCATTTGTGCCCTGCTGCCATCATATCTTCAGTTTCAAGATGCTCTTGACCACACAGTTATCCATATTAGGGAAACTTCTACAGATCCCTACAATTATCTTCCCTTAGACTCAAGATTCCTCTATTCTGTGATACTTTGACAGTAAAAAAGGAGAAAGATGGCAAATTGCTGGTGTGCTCAGTCTATAGATTGCTGTGTCAGTCAGCATTGCTGTACATCCTCTCATGCTCATCTTTTTCAATACTTAATTTATGTTGATGCAATATCTAAGAGCAGCACCCTGGTCCAGATTTCTTACTTGGGGGTTGGAAGGAGGTTACTGCTCCATTTTATGGACTACTCCATCTTTAATAGGTGAGCAAGTTGCCAGTATGTTGATCCATATAGTCCAAAATTCAAACCAGAAGGCGATAAGCAGCAATGAAAATTATCTGAACAGCTTATTCATGTTTCTAGACTCACATGTAGAAGCACTATCTGGAGTAATATCAACAAAGAATTGTCATTTGAATTTGTTTGTGAGTTTCACAAACTAGGAAAAGCTTTAAAAAATTATGTAATCAGAATTAAACTAAGTAAAATAAAAGTTTTAGTAAGACTTTGTGGTTTGGAGATTTCAATACAGGCTGAAGAGACCCATTTCTCTGCTCCAATGTTTGTTTTTATGAAGACATTTTGTATATAATGATGTGGTGATATGTTACCGTGGATGTAGCACTAAATATAGCGTGAGAATATGTTTGCTATTTGAGGAGATCATGCAAGGGTGTGTAGTGGGGGCTGCATTTGCTGTATGTGCAGTACCCTATTTATAACAGACATATAGGATGGATTTAGTGTACTAGAAGTGAGCACATGAACTGGAGACTTGTAAGGACATAGTGGTAGAGCTCGACAAACAAGAGTATCTAACATGTCAAAAAGAATACTGAATTAATGAAATGCACTCAAATTTATTTGCTTTTTGCTATACTAGCAAAAAACATGTCTGGCTTGGTTTCATTTTAGACCTAAACTTAGTAGTCAATAATAAATATGACCTTGGTCTTGCTATTTTTGGTGAGTGGGTTTTTTGCATCCACATAAGTCATGTGAAATCAAGAAAATCCTCAGTGTATAAGCTGTGTTCATACAGCAAATTACAAAATTATGTACAAGTTCTGGTACATGCCATTAGGCATGGACACCAGGCCTGGTCTCCATTTTCTGGTAGGAAAATATGTTTTTCTACAGATGTTCCTTCAGAATGCTTGAACAAACTTTGCTGTGGCTTTGATAAATTTTCTTGACCTTGCATCTTCCATTAACCAGATCAGAGAAGCTGAGCATCTGAATTCTCATTACTGAAGAGTAATTTTTTTTCCCCCTGGCTTTTGCACAGGCTATACTGTTCTACTGCACTTTTCTTTGACATTATCTCCAGTATAAACATCCCTGAGGCATAAACTTCCTTCACAGAGAATTTAAATTTGTCCATAGGCTGTTGGTTTTGAACACTTAGCCTCTTTGAAGTAAGCATATGACTTGCAGATTGATCCTGGAGACCAACAAAGCATGTGTTGAGGAATTTATTTCATTGCCCCATAGCAGTAAAAGTAAATGGATTGGTAGACTTGTCTCAAGTTAAAAATTCTTGACTTATTACAGGGAGCTGAAACATCTCAAAATCAGAAAATGAAAGGTATACACAATTCTGACTTGTTCATCTGTATTTCCAAAACAAATCATTACACTGTAATTGTGAACGCAACTTGAGAAACTTTTAAAATTCTAATCAGCAGCTATATAGTTAAAATATTTTGAGAGATCGGCTGTATGAGTACCAATACAGATTTTTTTCTCTTACTTGCCTCATTCCTTCAAAAATCATGAGATTTTTTTGGCTTCCAGGAATAGCAAAGATAACACAGGGATGTACCATCTGCCCTATGCAAAAAATCTCAGTCCAGCTTATTTTCTAAGGTCAGAAGCTTCTGGTCCTCTGATTCCTAAAGGAGGAAGTAAAACGTGAAGCTGGTTGCTATCTGTTTACCATCTTCTCCTGTTGCTCTGGTGGGAAAGATGCCTGTTGCCATCCTGCAGTTCGGGGTTTAACCCTAACTCCCTCAGCTGCAGAATGCAGTAGCTGCTTCTGGGTCTGACACATCCATTACAGCAAGGTGGGGATGATGCCTTTGGCAGCACATGGAGACTCTTGCCCAGCACCTCTCTCTCCCCAGTGAACAGTGCAAGGTCTATCATGAAAGGAAAACTCAGCATTTAGGAGCCCTGGCCTGAGGTAAGTCGCTTGCTGTGAATACTTTAAGCCTCACCCTGACCTAGGGACGCTGCTCTTCAAGGCTAGTACTCACTTAACTATAAGATTTTTAGTTTCTGTCTCTCAATTACAGCACACAGGTGCCATTAACACAGGTGAACAGTCACTTAGCATGTGTTCAGAGAGCCCTGTTGTCACAGCCTTGTGTCCTTAAGGAAAATCTGTGCAAGAAGTGAGGAAAACTAAGGAGTTTCCCTGAGTTCTTCATTGCCTATCTCATTACTCCCTTTTACCAACTCCAGGATGAGAACACAGATCTGCTACAGCTGCCAGAGACTGTCAACATACAGCGACTGAGGGAAACCTATATGCTCATCCTCATTACAGTGATGTAGGGTGTTTTTAGCTGAAGGCTCATGACCTTTAAGGGAAGTCATGCAGTGAAATGCAGACCATGGCATGGACTGTGAAATGCATTCAGCCTCTGGCCCTTATGGCTGCACCCCCACAGCCAGCAGTGCAGGAACACTGCAACATCTCTTCCTGCATAAAGAAGGAGGAACACTTTGTTTGTTTTCATTACATTGGTCTTTTGTACATCATTGCCTTATAGAAGATATCACCATTGTAAGAAATCTAGAGCCTATATGCTCTGTTTCTGTTACAATTCCAGCTTTCCTGTAAACAGAAGTTATGAGAGCCTAATGACAGTATTTTCAAGGGAAGTCTATTCACAAATAGGGTTTATAAGGCTAGATTGTGTGTAACAAGGAACATACCTTTGGAATCCTGGGCCCAAATGTGCCAAAAAAAAAATTGTACCCAGGCTCACAGCACTTCTGAAAGTCCAGCATTCAGACCTCACAGGAAACTTGAGGCAAAGGTTGGAGTGGGATCCAGGACTGGCTTCCAAGTCTCTCTGGCCCACAATGAACATTCCTGTTTGCTCAAGAGAGCATGCCATGTTAAGCTCCAAGTGTAAGGGAAAATTTGGTCAGCACGAAGTTACCAAGACTACTCTGGCAATGATGCTGGATTAAAACACCAACTCTTCACACGAAGATTTAATGAGTGCCAGTAGTCAAGGTGAGACCTGTTTGAAACTTTTTTAAAAAGAATTTTATTTAGTCAAGCCAAAAGCATTTTCATCAAGAAGATAGAGAACTTTTTGAACAAGAAATGGAAACTAGTTTTCTAATACAGAAAAGGAACACACCTGTCCCTAATACTGGGTCACATACATGGTCTGCCAGAAGACAACATCCCATTAGTCCTAACCATAAAAGTTTCTGACAACTCTTCTTTCCTGCAGAACATTTTGATTCTGGTCTATGGGGCACAGAGTCAGCCAGGGATAGCTGGGAACAATGCCTGGAAGAGAGCATGGTGAGCCCTCTTACCATGGGCTCAGCTAACCAAACCCAGGCACAAGAGTAGTGAGAGCTGCTCCAAAATTGGACAGCCTTGAACAGAAATACTCCTGTGGCATTTTCAGAGTTTGAAAGGTCTTGTCTAGCTCTGATAATAGTCTTTGCCCTAGAAAGAGTGTGAGGACAACTATGTCCCAGTGTCATCCAGATAATGGGGTCATTGTCTGCAACCAGCTCTGTTCTCTTACCAGCATTCCCATGCTGGAGATCACTCAGCTTCACGAACCTGGGCTTGTACAGGGATTTTTCCATTCTCTGGGGCATAGGTCTTCCCAAATACTGCCACAGAATTAGTTTTTGGCTTATTGCATGGATAGGCCTCTTGGCATGACTGATTGTGAAGGAGGGGAGACAGGTCTGGTTTGTTTGGGTTTTAAAAAAATGTATTCGTAGTACATGATATTTTGACCCCCTTGGCCTGACATCCCCTGCAGCAGAGAGGAGAGCAGGATTGAAGCAATGAATGGAACCCTGAATAGAAAATGCTATTGTTTCAATTTTTTAAAAAGTATATTGCAAAGGCTAATTGCATGATTTAACTTTTGAAAACTTTGCATTCCTTCTCTGCTCTGGAGAGTAAAAGGGCCTATTATCATTTCCAGGCCAGATGTTTCAGTTTATTGAGCCTGTTTGATCCCTGCACCTGTCTAAGACCAGCAGTTGCTGGATTAGTGGAAGGAGCTGAATTAAAAAATCTGGACAACTGTTTCTGAACAAGTGAATGGTGTGAAAATGAACAGACCTTCAGTATAAAGGATTTACTGTTTGTGACACAAGGCAGTACACATCATTTATGGTGCAAAATGAGCATGTAGCCTTCATTCTGCATGTCCATGTGCTGGAATATACATTACAAAGTGACAATTACAGGAACTTCCAGTGAGGGAAAGAAAGGAAGGGAGGGAATCGAGGGAAGCAAGGGACATATTACACCATCCATCTGTGAGACAGCCGTTCAGTTACAAGGAATTATATATTATTTCTGGTGGATTATGCTGATTATAAAAAGAAGAATTTGGTTCCTGCCTCTACAGCAAACATTACTGTGCATCCTGAAGGAAGCAATGGCTTTTCACTTGCCCCTTTCCTGTCTCTTTCCTTTGCTCCTTGCTCCCCTAAACACAACTGCCGGATACATTTTCTCTCTTACTGGTTTGGGGTTTTTTTTCCTCTTTTGACTAAAGGCACTGTGTCATGTGGCCCACAGAAGTTGTTTCATTTCTCAAGTCTATTCAATTAAGTTGCAAGTGTGGCCAGCCCTAGCAGATCAGAGCCCAAGATCCCACCTGCCTGGTAGCCCATCTCTGACAAGCAAGATCTAGTGGATGGCAAGTATTCATACATCTTTACAGCTTGAAACCCCTCAAAACAAATATGTGTCAAATGCACACTCTAGGGGATGAACTGCAAGAGGTGGCACCGTAGAAAGCTCTTTCACAAACTGCCACTGACTTCTGCCAGGGAAGGTTAAATATTACTGGTTCTGATTATCCCCAATTTACTGTTTATACGAAGCAGAGCCTAGAGAAGGGGGGAGACAGGTGTGAAAGTGAGTTAAGTGAAGATAAATGGTTTCCCCTACTGTGTGAGATGTGTCTGGGATAATTTCCCTGCCCCACCTATTAAGTCTGCCTCTTCCATTCAGAAAAAGTCAAGTGTGTATTCAAACACAAAGCACAAAGTTTTCCTGCTTCTGCCAAGATCATGCCTAAAGTTGCTTGGGTTGAAGCCCATAGATGTTACTTCTGGTTTACAGGTAGATGCATAGCAAAATAAAGTCACTCATCTGATATTAAACAGTTCAGTCTATGATAAGAAATGAAACCAAACATCCTCTGTGACAGTTCAGAGGTTTAACTATAAGTTCTTAAGCCCTCCAGCCTTTTCAATAGCATCTTCAGTGCTTTGCTTACCTGTAAGCACTGACCCTGGTTTTGTGCAAATAAGCTGACCTAAGTGGCTATGACTTGAGCAAGGACACTTTTATGTGTCCAAGTGCAAAGACAGACTTGGTCCACCTTCATCAGGAATCATTCTTATGCCCAAAGAGAAGGCAGCTTGTGAGGCTGATTTGGAGATTGATATGACAGAGGTGAGCCTTGCATCTTCCCAGAACTTTCCTGGATATTATTGAAAAGGGACTGACCCAGTGCACAGGCAGGCTGCTGAGCATAGACCCTGATGTGTTGGCTGTTCTGATGTTCTCTGCATTTGGAAGACACTCTGTAGACAAAACTTAGAGATTTGGTTCCAGATTTCAAAACGTATGTTTGTGTGCCCTTTTTGTCATTGCCATATTTTATTGGTGTAGGTTCCTAAACTCCAGGACTTCCAGAGGACTAGTGCCTAACAATCTGTAGAACTCTGGCTTCTGGTCAATTATGATAATTAGAAAGCAAGAATAGCACATCCGAAAATGTCCTATGTTGATGCAGCTGGACAGCTGCAGTTTAGTTCTACTTCTTGTTGTAATACTTTGCACACAGACAGGCAGTAAAATGGCAAAGGCATAACATCAGACATTGATTCATCATCTTCATATAAAGACTTTGAGGAACAAGGAAGAAATACTGATTTTTCACTCACATTACAGGCAGTGGACCATATTACTTACTTGTTAATGTTCTTATCAGTGACTGTTTTTAATAGGAACATAATGAAGAATTGCAGTTAAAAATGGAAAAATTACAAATTTTTGTGCTGTTTTTAGTTTGATTTTTTGAATAAATAATTGTTCTTTTGTTTGTGCAAATATGCACACAAATATTATGCAGTCAGCTTTTCTGTTTGTTTAATCCTGTAGCTAAAAGATGCCCTCTCTTTTCCTGTCTCTCTATTCTAATGAAAAAATATTTTACTGGGCAACTGATTTTACATTTTAGTGTTGTTTTCCATTGGTAAAATGTGACTCTCATTAAAGATCTCTTAAAAATCTAATTATTTTTTGGTCATGATAGTCAAGGTAAAAGTACTACATGTCCAGTTAAGATGTGGCTACCTAAGATAAACTTGTGTGATTGTCCTAAAACTTGTTGATGTATGCAAAAAGAATAGAACCACTGAAACTTGAGTGGTTAAAAAAAAAAAAAAAGAAAGAAAAGAAAATATTTAAAATTAATTCCTTGAGTGTCCTGCCAATTTCAGTTCTTTGGTGCCTTGGTGTAGCAGTACCTCTGGGATATTGATTTCTAATGACCAAGCTGGGAGCTTTTCTGTCACCAGGAGGCTGTGTACAGCTGTTCCAGTACAAGAGAGACAGCAAGCACTCAGCTAATCTGGTACTTCCACAGTCATTTCTGAGTTTCTCAAAACATTTTACCAGCAACGTTCTCTGTTTCTGAACTCACCCAGAGTATATCACTGGCAGGAAAAATGCTTTTGTGTTTTGGCACCAACTTGCAGACCTGATAGTGAGTTGGCATGTTTCTCAGATATGAGACAGTTTAATTACTCCATAACAGCTTTAATTGCTTTAATCACTCTTGGGCAGTGCAGCCACTCTGAGCCTTAGGAAACAAAGACACATATATTCCCCTTGTTGGATCAAGCCCTTGTCCTCTGTGAAGAGGCTGCTGAATACCTGCAATGAAGACACCGGCTAATAAAAATATTTGGGAACATGATAATGTCCCATTTTATTTATATGAGAACACAAGAGGTGAAATGTTGCAGTTTTCGACACACAAAGGACGAAGCCAGCACAGCAGAGTTAGGGGAAACTTCCTCCTTTATTCAAAATCTGACTCCATTTATATACATTTGTACAAAGGTCAAGAGATTGGCTACACAGGTCGCCACCTCTCTAACCTGGATGGTGAACATCACCATCAATCACATTTCTCCTCCCAGAGGAGAAATATGTAAACATTCTAAAAATATACATTGTTTTCATGAAGCTTACATGAGAATCTGCAGTACAAAGTTACAAGCACTCAAAAGCAAGAGAACCTAGTGCGACAGTGAAAAGCTCCATGTGATACAGGAAAGATGTGGAAGCTCGGGGCTGAGTCCTGTTGGTCAAGGTGACTGACGAGTGGTGTTTGCTGTTGTATCAGGTGATGTTGCCCCAGCTAAGCACAAGATGCAGTAGGGAATAAGAGTTCCCAACTAAGGTTGTGAATTTCTGAGATGAAAAGTGACTAGAACTTGGACACAGCAAAGCTTCCAAGGGTCCAGTTTGAGTTGGGCACTTCTTTGAAAAGGGCTACATAGGTCTGAAATTCTCACATACCCTGACAGAGGAGAGGCTGTTTTGAAATTGAAATCATATTCTTTGTCAACATGATCTTATTTTAACTCACTTAAGTAGTTACTTACAGATTCTTAGAGCACCAAACCCTCTGAGGGATGGCTGAATGACACGGTGCCTTTGAAGATACACTGGCATCAACAGACAAAATATTAAACTCATCTGGCCTATCTTGTATGTCACCCAGCCCTGTTTTAGGCACCCAACCTTGGAGAAAATCCACTTTTGTTTGTTCATGGCTAATCCAGGCAGAGGAGGATGGGGAGCTGCAGAAAAACCATTTCCCTTGTCTGAGAAGGCTTAGAGGTGCCAATTTTGACATTCTACATATTCTTAAAATTCTTGTGCTATCTGTGAGTAAAAAAAAAGGGAGAAGGAAAAAGAGAAGAAAACAAAACAAACCTAAGGAACTGCATTGTGTGCGCTGAGCCTGAGCTACAGCCTGAAACTGTAAGCCAGAGACCCATTTTGTCACTTTGCACTTGCAGTTCATTTTCACACTAATCCTTCCAGTGAGGGCTGAGTAAGAAAAAAGTAAACAGGCTAATGCCAAAATCCCCCTTGTGTATAGGATTACTCAGTGGTAGAGAAAATGGCTTGGATACCTGGGCTGGGGAAGCAGGGGACTCCCCACTCAAAGAAGAAAGGGAATGGTAATACAGATTTTGG
Organism: Cyanoderma ruficeps; assembly: GCA_008694505.1. Lineage (NCBI taxonomy): Eukaryota > Metazoa > Chordata > Aves > Passeriformes > Timaliidae > Cyanoderma > Cyanoderma ruficeps. The sequence continues at coordinate 52,751,476 of VZDJ01007749.1, forward strand.
GGTACCAGGTTCTTTGCCAGATGGTAATATGGTAAAGATGGTAGTGAAAGGGAAAAAAAAAAATCACAACTCTACCTCCTCCCAAAACTATTAAATAGCAATATACATGAGGAGTGACTATACATACACATCTCCCTCAGTGGCGTATTCAAGCTAGTCTGTAACTTTTTCCAAAATTAATCTAAAGACTATTTTGACAATCCCACTGTCAAAACTGACCCACTAGTGCTTCAGGAAAGGATCTGTAGCTCCTGTGCCTGCCAGCCTCAGACAGCTTTCTTCAGCACCTTTGAGAATCTCAAAGCAGCACCAGGCAGTCATGGTTGGGCAAACTTGCCTCGTCACAAATGCTCATGTCTTAGGTCAGAGCTGAGCTTTGACTATCCATAGACCTGTAAATTAATTCCTTCTTTCCTGAAGCAACTGAGTGTGAGGCAAGACACACTTCAAAGCCTTTACCACCAAATAATCATATCAAATTACAACCCCACTGTAAAACAGTTCTTCACATGCTGATGTAAGTTTAAAAATTAAAGAAACACAATAAAGCTCAAACAGAACAAACAGAAACAGTTTCCACCACCAGAGTGCAAATTCTTTAACATTTCTGTTAATTAACTACATAACTGAATATGGAAATAATGGTCTCCCCTGGGCCACATAAATACAGGGGCAGATAGTGACACAGCGGATTTTTTTTACCTAACTTATGTCACATTACCCATCAGGGAACTTCCATTGGCAAGTGGTTTTTTTGCAGTTTATTAAATATAATCTGTGTGTTTAGTAAAATGAGACTGAAATGCATATTACCACTATTTTATTAAGCTCTTGGAATGCACTTTTGCTTTTAGATGAGTGAATTACAGATTTGCTGAGCTCTCCAAAGCAATCTGGCTAATCTGAAACTGAAACAACCTTTGAAATTTCTTGATGATGTTGACTTAAGGAAGCCTAAGAAGAATCAAAAATAACCACTTGTGGTGATGAATGTAAAACCAACACAAGAAAATGCTACTTCACATTGGGTTGTGTGTAATCAGCAATGTTTAATTCATGCAAAATGCATCTTAAACCTGCAACTGTCAAAAGTACTGACACAAAGGGCTTAAAGTAAGGTTGCCTACAGTCAAAAGCTAGTTCTACAGTCCTGCTATGGCCTTGCATCTGAGGAGAGGAAATATAGGAAATAAAGTGTGGTTTTTCTGCAAAAAATTGCTGCAAGGTGATGGGTAATTTACAAGGATGTTGATTAAAATTTCTGTGGGGTATAACAAGGGTTTAGTAGTCACTGGCAGATTAATTAACAGTAAGCAATAACTCTGCTTCAAGCTGCCTGCAACTGATCCCAGCCTCTATTACTCTACATCTAATAAAACGTCTAATAAATTATTCTATATAATTTTCATAGATCAGAATAATTACTAATCATGTACAGAAATTAAGTGAAACAGGTGAACATAGATATTCACTGTAGGATGTTCCCACTCAGAGAAACCCAGCAGAATCAGTCTGGTGACCAAAACATGTATTTTAGAGTAGAAGGAACAACAAACAGCCATGGTCTTAACAGAGCAGATGCCATTAACTAAAAAGCAATGTAGAAAGCACTTTTGACTTTCACTTGATAAATGTAATCTAACATTTACCCACCACAAGCCAGAGGTCAGTGTCTCTTCCCTTCTAGCAAATGCTGGCTGTGGAAGAAACCTGAGGAGAAATGTTCTTCGTTTGAACAGTACGTCTGTTATAGGAATTCTGCGGTTTCTAAGTGGCTTTGCTGTTGAAGCACATGCCACTATGCTCGTGAGTTTTAGATCTTTTAAAGCAACAATGACAACAATAACTCCTTTTAAGTTAAAAATCTTCTTAAACATTTTAAACAGAAACTTTCAAAAAAAGATTGTGGCATCACAAAATGACAGAACTTTGACTTTTAAACTTTAGCTTGGGGAAAAAACCTATTTTTTCTCTTCCTCTGGGCTTATATTCACTTTATAATAGAATACCCATTCTTCACTTACATATCAGACCGAAGTAGGGAACCTATGCACTGATATGTGCTCTGTCAGTTGTTAGTAAGGAGATGGGTTGTTGGGGCTCAATTTTTTTGAAAACCCAGCAAAATAGCCACCTTCTATTTTCTTGCCAGTGCTTTATTTTGCTTTCTGGCTTTTCACAGAATGGGTAAAGTTGGAAGGCACCACAGTGGGTCATCTGGCCCAACCTCCCTGCTCAAGCAGGGTCATCTCAGAGCACAGAGGAGGCACAAGGTACACAGCACAGGATGGTTCATTACAGGTTCTCGAGTCTCTCCAATGAGGGAAACTCCACAGAGTACAAGAGATATTAAGTATTAACATATCAATGGTAATATTTTGCATAACCTTTGCAAACTATATCATTCTCCTTGAGAAAAAGACTAGTATACGTATTGCTTGGAACATGCCCTTGCATCCTTGCCAAATATCCATCTTTGAAAATTTCTCCTATGGCTGTGTTTCATTACCTGATGTACAATTTGATAAGGTTGCATGTGGCATCTATAAAAATTGCAGTATTATTTCCCCTTTATTTTCCATTGTTTTGGTTAAGACTAGACACTCGAGACTGTTTTTGTCACTGAACTAGGGAATTAAGTCTTCTTCTGAATAATTCTTGAAAAATATTATCAAGGATTTGTTACAACTACTTCTGTTCATGTACATATTTTTTGAAAGTATTAGCAGACAAAAATATGAACACACAGCTAGGACACTCTAAGTCTGAAAAATAGCAAGTATTATATTTCATGGCAAACACCACATTCTATTCAGGAGAATTAGTGTGTAAATGTACCCTTTACACTGTTCACAGGACCCCTTCCTCAATATAATAAGATGTATATTTATGACAAAAACACTGTAGCAGAAATCAGAGTGATTGTAAGCCAAGGTAAAGGTACTTCTTAGACTGTAAATAGCTGTATTAGAAGATATATCACTATAGTTGTACTTTGATTCAGTCTTTCCTTTGAGAAGAAATCCTATTCAGGTTTTAGTGTTTTGATATAGTCAGCCTCATTTGGAGGTATTCAGTGGTTTTTGTTTGGGAAACCATCTAACAGGCACTACTCAGCTCTTTATGAATAGAAACTCAATTTCTTAAGTATAATAGAGCTGTTCATTGGGTCTGTCCTTGTGTTGAAATTCAAAATATATGTTCGTAAATAAAAAGTGACATTATTCAGTCCCATCCAAAAGGATAGAAAGCTAAACATTTCTTCATGAAAGTAAAATCAGGTGACATGTAACAAAAAGGAGAGGCTCTTTTGTAGCATAGTATAGCTGGATGCAACAAACAATGTGGAGTCTATAATATAACAGCTCATCTAAGAGATACATTACATACTGTGATGGCAGTCTTCTCTGGAGTATTCTTCATATGGTGCTGACTATCTGAGCAAGGCTGTCAATCTCACAGCAGCTAAACAGTAGTTTTTGTTCTGAAAAGAGTGAGTGAGACTAAAGAATGATTTGTAAATCTGGTCAGTATTTATTTATGTTTTTAAGTCAGGGTAATTCTGAACTGGCTGCTTGCAAAGGTGGTCTTGGTCAGCCTAAGGACTTTTTCCACTCTCTTCAGAGAAAGATTATTTGCTAGGGCAACAACTGTTGACCGATCTACAATAAAAATAGTCTTTTTCTCTAAGTCCCTTGGTTTAAGTGAAAGTCAATGTAATTGCAAAACTGGGTTAATTATAAAATTCCTGTGGGGAGTAAGATCCCACAATTTTTTTCTGAGGAGAAGGTTCAGTGTTTTGGGTTTAGAAACAGAATCACAGTCATAGAAAACTGGGGGAAGTGCCAGTCTGCTTCCTGTTGTCCCCTTTCCCCTGGTGTCTGAGTTTCCCTGTGTCTGTTTTTCTCACAGTGACCTAAAGTGCCACCATGGAGCTTCTCCTGGGGTCCACAGAGATTCCAGGGTGTGCTGGAGCCCAAGGCCCCCTGCACCAATAACCTGCTTCCATGGGACCATCCATCCCTTGCACAGCCTCTGTGTGGTAGGATGGATGTATCACCAGGGCATAAGAGAGGGGAAATACTTCCTACTGCAAGATGAGCTGCAGGAAGGGTTGCTCTGTTGGGACATTTTTACCTCTCTGAATGGGGTACACTGAGGAGGTGCAAGGTACATAGAACCATCAGAGAATGGTTTGGGTTGGAAGGGACCTTGAAGATCATTTGATTCCAACCCCCTGCCATGGGCAAGGACACCTTCCGCTAGACTGGGTTGCTTAAAGCCCTGTCCAACCTGACCTTGAACACTGCCAGAGATGAGGAAGCCACAACTTTTCTGAGCAATCTGTTCTGGTCTCTCACCACCGTCACAATGAAGAATTTTTTCTAATATTTAATCTAAATCTACCTCTTTCAGATTGAAGCCATTTGCCCTTGTCCTATCACTACACACCCTGTAAAAAACGAGATGTGTTTTTTTGAGAAGCATGCTTCTAAGAATTTTGCTCAAACCTCAGCAACCAATAATGTCAAAAACCTGAGGATGGAACTTCAAGAAGCTTTTTCCATATTAAAATACACTGCAGAAACTTTAAGCCAGCAAGGTTTAGGCATTTAATTGCTCAGTGGGGCCCATACCCTGAACTCCTATTCACTGGGTGTGTTGGGTTCTCAGCAGACTGGCAGCTACGTTTGAAGATCCCTGTCTGAAGTTCTGAATAGAAGTGTTTCTGAGAGCTGACAGAAGTTGAATTCAGAAAAACTTTTAGGAAAAAAGACTTTGGCACTTAATCATAAGATTTTGCTCACTAAATTCAATATAATTGCTTAATTTGCTGTTTTAACTAAAGCATACATATTTTAAAGTTATATCCGTTCTTCTGTATTTCAAAAGATCAGTTTAGTCAGTAAAAGGAAGATACTTCATTACTCTTTTCCTTTACTTCTTTTTAACTATCTTTTTTTTTTCCTCTGCTATCTTGTGACAGGGACCTGGTTTGCTCATTTGTTCAGTTCTCACAGTGCAACTTGAGCTGTGTTCAGTGTTATGTTACTTCCTTCCTGCTCCGAGAAACCTCTATCATGCCCAATTTACACTCTTTGCTTTCACTGCACATCGTGTAAGCATTCCAGGCTGCAGTTAGTGGTGATTAAATAAGATAGAAATGCCTGAAATCCACTGGTGATCCTGCCTGAAACACAGGAGCTGACAATTTCTCTGCTACAAGTTCAACTTGCTTGTACTCTTTGCTCAAATGCAAACGTTGGATATTTTAAATACAAGAAAAATCCAAAACAATTAATAACCTGGAAAAGTTATCTTAATTTGGCTTAACAATTTGTAAAACCTCTTTGACATATGACCACAGCATTTTCCCTTCCACTGGTGTAATATTACCAAGATATACAATTGAGTTCAATTGCCTTGAGGTACAACCTTGATTAAAAAACAAACAAACAAAAAAGTCTAAATCAATATGAAAATAAGTAGTTAAGTAGTCAAAATTTAGGGCTGAGTGAGACCTTTCCCCAAAGCTATATTCCAGCCTTTCATGAAACTTGCTAGATTTCAAGTGTGACATGTTTTGCTAAAAAGTTGGATTTCTGTAAGCAAACTCTGCCTAGTCAGTATATGGGTCGCTTTGCATGCTACTGTCCATTTCAAAAACATCTGAATGAAGAACAGAGGCTGCCATGATTTTGGACTCTTGTCTTAAGAAAGCTCCATGAAACTGTACTCCAAGATCTTGAGAAAGCTACCAGATAAATGTAGAAATCACACCAACATTAGTACTTTCCCTGAAGGCAAATGTTGCAATTTGAACATAAAATCAAGCAGATTATGAGGGAGCAGAAAATCCATGCAAGGCAGCCACAGAAAACCTCTCTGCATGGCTTTTGCTGCTCATGGGATTATCCACTCAAACTCCTATTCTTGTTCTGCTCCTGATGGTGAGGTTGAGCTGCCCATCTCCTCCAGCCTTTACCTCCACTGCAGGTGTTGGTTTTTAACAATTTTTTTCCCTTCCTCTCCCCCAGCTCCTGCAACTCTCACAGAGAGGTTCCTCTGGCTGCAGGTATGAATGCACAGCTGATTGGAGAGCAAGAGAGGGCTCCATAACCTACGGATTGATGCTCCCCATACATGTCTGTCGGCACTACCTAGTCTATGGTCTCATTCTAATTAAATTATTTCATCATTGTGAAAACCCTCCTTTAACTTCTACTCCCCTGCCTTACTGAAATGTATCATCCATTACCCAGTGCAAGTGTAAGTTTCCTCCCCTTAAGAGAATGGCTTCAAATCCAGAAATTGTTCTGTGCTTGGCTGGGATATTGTTCAGAGCAGGGCCCTACCTCAACAAATCTGGATTTCGGCTTGCTTGCTGCAAGCTGACCACTCCCAAGGGAGCAAGCATGGAGATCAGGCAGACAGGTAATGAGTGCTTGCTTTAGCAGTGTCTTTGGATGCCACAGGGGTGTGGAGAGGAGGATGGGTGTTCTCCTGCAGAGCGTGATGCCGGTGGAAGTCTCCAAGGCAGGATCATTGTGACAGGACTTCCTCCTCTGATTGGAAATGAGATAATAGTGAAACACTAACTAGAGGGCCTCTTCTCAAAAGTAAGATTTAATGGCTTCTGAATGATTGTGTCTCTATCTAATGGATTTAGCCTGTGGCAGCAAAAAAAGGAAAAAGAAAAGGGTTAGGAAACCCAGGACTCATGTTAAAGCTACTATGAAGCAAATCAGCAGAAGAAATGAGTACAGGTTCATTCTCTCCAAAAGCATTCAGGCAAAACAATAGAATTGGAAAGCAATTTATGTTTAGCACATTAACAAAATAACTAGAAAACTCACTTATTTCAGGAAGAACTGAATAAAGACCAGGACTAGGGCTTTTGGTTTTGCTTACCCTTTAAATATTTTCTCAAGACAGTACTAAATTACAGATTAGCACTGAGTATGTAATGGCTGATAAACAGCACATAGTTCAGGCAAATCAAACGTGTGCCTTGTCACAATATTGATGTGCTTTATAAAGGAATGTTCAGACACTGCCTTTGCAACAGTGTAAACATGACCATTAACCAGAGTGAAGAGGACAGGATGAGTATGGCAGCCACGAACAGACAGATCATCTGCATCACCTGACAAAAAATACACCTTTCCAGCATTGAAAACATCAGTGGTGTAAATAGAAAAGCTGAGATAAGTGGACAGAAAACAAAGCAAACATGACCAGTGGCATTTGTTAGCTGTAAGTTTGGATCTCTGCACCTTGGGGTAGCTGGTAACATTGGCATGTGTCTTGTGAGGTGCTGAATTATCATCTGCCTGCAGTCTTCATGAACTGTATTTATTTTCATTGATTCCTAAATATGCATAGTATCGGGTACCCAGGCTCTAAGAAAGAGAGATATGAGGCGCGTGCTAAAGTGGGTTCATGTGTATTTGCACTGACTCCAATGCAATCCCCTTTTTTTTCCACTTTAGTGGCCGAACAATCGGTCTCAGATGGGATAGATCCCATGCAAATCCTCTTCCTCACCTCAAGCTTTTGACCAGCCCCCACTGAAGATGCTATGGATGATGGGCTCCTGTGCTGTCTTGTATAGGTTGGAGCAAGGTGTTTGTTTACATGCCTCCCAAAACTGGGAGTAGGAAAGAGGGAAATGCAAATAAATACGTATGAACCTTACAGACATGTGAACAGTTCTTTCCTCTGTCCTCTCCAAGACCTGCTCAGCCCTCAGCACAGAGCAGTTTCAGGTGGAGCAGACTTTCAGAGATTGGCCTTCCAGATCCGTTCTGGGCAAAGGGAGAACAACTGGCACAGCTTAGAACAATATTATTAGCTCAAGAGCTCTTACCACAAGACTGTAGCCCACATGCTGCAGAAAACCAAAGGCCAAACCTGCCAGGAGGTGCTGAACTCAACTGTCCCCTCGGTTCATCCCTTCCCCCTCTTTCGGTTTCTCAGAGGCTTCAAATAATGGCTCTGTCATTACTGCAGGTTAGTGAGCACAGTTCCCTTTTTCCTCTTCCCATTAGGGTCTTTCATGTCTTATTATCGAGGTGTCTAATCTTCCTGCCCTTTGTTGAGCATTGCAAGCCTCGTTGCAGCTGTTCTGTATGAGTTTAATGTAACTCACCAGATAGATGTGTGGATGAGACTCTCCAAATGCTTGTGTTCTGCTTAGATGTTATCATGAAAACATAGCAGCCTTGACCTTTCACATAACTTAGCCAGCCATGAATGGTGGCAAGCCCTGTCCCCCAGCCACATAAATTTCATGTCTGTTCATCAGCTGCTGTTATGCAGAAGAGCATTTTATCTCCCTTACTTTTGACATCTTAATTTGGTTGCAGGACTTTCCTAGAATCTATTCTTTGTATATTTTCATCCACAGCTTTTGCCTGCTGGAAGGTATTAGAAAACAAAGTGCTGCCTGGACACTTTCATTTGTAGAACATGAGCTAATTAGCACTTTTAATGGGTTTAATGGATTGCACCAGAGCCTTATAGAAACAATGCTTCTTATCTAGCTAGCAATAATTGGGAACACAAATGAGTAGATCCCATTCTTCCTTGTAATTGCATTAAATCAGCTGATGTCTGAGCTGGAGCAGTACCAATGTGAATCCATCTATGAAAGCTGCCACACCTTCCACTTTATTTTGTCTCTGTGTTCATGTATGTTTGTACTTGTTTCAGTGAGACTACCCACATGTGCTGTTTCCACTAGTGTGCAGTTCCCATTACATTTTGGTACCATTTACTGTTGTAATGAGATCCTACAAGATGACACAGCTTTATGATGAAGAGCTACCTTCTATATCTTAATCCCTTGTTATGCAGTGTTACATGTATTAGATGGTTTACATATTAGATGTTAATTAAAGGGGAGCAGATGGAATCTGTCAGCATCAGAAAGGCTGTGTGTTAGAGTCTGTGAGCCAGCAAAAGCAATCCACTGTTTTGTCAGGAAGCAACCCGCTGAATAAAACTGTCATGTGTGAATGGACAATCAGAACTACAATTTCTTTGACATTTAACTGCAATGTGATGGATTAATAACAAAGCAATTATAAAGTAGTTTAGGGAAACAGATTTGCTGAGCACCAGCTGCTGCTTATGTAAGTATATCCTTGATGGAAAAATAGCTTTGATGCTGAACATGAAGTGTTGTGCAAAAATGCAGCACTTTTGCTTTTATTTGTCACTCTCCTCCCAGCTTCCTGCAAACAGATTTATTTCTGTGTAGTAAAAAATATGTGCAATATTTTTTGTACTGCTGGTGCTTCAAAATTTCTCTGTATCTTTCACAGGCAAATGAACCTCTAAATTTTCCAAGTGTGGGAGTAAATTGAAGGGTGGGCTCTGAAACTGATAATATACACAACAGCTTCTGGTGGAAAGATAACAAGTGGCTATGCTTCCAGGCTCAGCCTTTCACTCACTCCCATCTTTACTCAGAAACTTCCTCAAGCATTGAAGCAGAGAAATTGGTCCCTGTGGTGGTGAGTGTCACTGGCCAGTGAGCTCCAATATTGTTCATTTTCTCTTTAGGAATCTCTTCTTGAGCTGCACTTGATGATACCACTGCAAAGGGATGCTCAGTGACAGTTATGGTGGTACATGTAGTGAAACAAACATTTGGCCCCTTAAAAACTAGATCATGAATCAATTTTTTTACAGAGAGCCCTAAGTAGTCTCCAGAGAATTCTGTGTGGGGATGAGCAGAGGCAAATGAAAGTAATGACTAGGAATGGGAAAGAAGGAAAGAAGTAGAGGAAACTGTAATGGATAAATATTGACATTTATGGGTATTTATCAAACTCCCAATTTTGACTTTCAACATGCCCTAGTGCTGTTTCTTCACCCAGGTCTGGAGCTTTGGTTCACCTAAATCATATTTTTATATCAGCTTAGGACCTGACAGAGAGACATGAAGTGAATCTGTAGTGTGACAGAATGAAAGGAAGGAAAGGGGAAAGGAGGCTGTAAAGTGGGTGATACAGCAAGCTTGTGTACAGAGCCCTTTGGTGGTTTCCACCTTTTCACATCCTCATGCAAAGCAGCAGTCTTCTGGTGGTGGGATGCAGCCTTGGGAGTGAGTATAGCTGTGTGTTTGCTAAATGCCTTGGGGGAATGAGGTGAGCATTCAGCTGCCATGACATTCTAGTGCATGACTGGGCTTCACCTCTCCAAAACAAAGAGGTGCAGAAACACCATCACAGCTGGCAGCAGCTTAGAGAATGACAGTCATGCCCAGCAAATGTGTTTATGTTGATGGGACTCATATCTGGAAAGCAATTGTCTCACTGGAGATAATTAGTTATGAAACAAATGAAAAGGTATTTTCTATGATCAGATGACATTGCAGAATTGCAGTATTCTACACTGTGAGAAATGCTTTTTTATGTTAAAAGGAAGGTCTAAATCTTGATTCTTCTGAGAAATCCTTTTAAAAAAAGACTGTACCTTCTCAGGGGTGAGTGAGCAAGACTGCATGTAAACAGCTTTCAGGGCCACATACTATAAGTGTTAACTCCTGTTTTGCACTATGGAGGTGGCCAAGCTTCCCAGCCCATTAAACCAGGCACTGACAAACAGAACGGGTCCCTGGTTCAGAGTGAACTGGGGGTTTAAAATCAGTGTGGCATTTGGTGCTGTATCAGATGCCTGGGATAAATCTGAGTTATACTATCAGAAAATAGTTGCATTTATTGGCCAAATTAGTGTGACATTAGTGCTTTTTATCTTTAAGAAGACCAACATGCCAGAAAACATACTGATTAACTTTAACCATATTTTTGTAGCTTGTATTGTCTTAGTCTTGGTCATCTTGAACATAATTACGTCTTGGTAGTCTTGAGTAGACTTTCATTGTTTTGCTTTCATTGTTTGCATTTCTAATTACTATAAAATAATTTATTTTAAAAGAGGCTCAGCAGCCTCTCCTAAATCTTTCAATTTTTACTGAGTCCCATTGATAATTGTAACATTTGCTTCTATATTAACCTGATGCCTGACATGGATTTACCTATTGTATATTTTTTAAAATGCCTTATATTTATGATATACTACTGATATTTCAGATATTCTTTTAATTTCTCTGAATAAAAACTGTATATTGCTTTTTATTGCTGAAAGATTTCCCTTTCTTCCCTTCTTTTAATGGTTGTAATTAAATATATATATATTAAATGTTCATATATTTTTTAACTAGAAAATTATTTTCTAAGCAATTATTTCTTTCATATCTGAGGAGTTGTATCTATTGGTCACCCATTCCTCAAACAATTCATACTTAAAACTGATTTCTAATCTTTGTTAGGAATCTCTAAAATCTTTTGGAAAATTCAAATTTCAGGTATGCTGGTCTCTGCTGTAGTCTGTCCCCATCACACAAGAACATTAGATCACAATATTCTTACCTTGTCAAATGTATTTTCTTTATTTTTGAGCCAGTGATTTTTGGCCATCAGACAGAGGCCAAATATGAATTAAGATGTAAGGGATGGTGTGGTAAGAAATCCACTTCCATCTTACATGTAATCACTTAAAACCTAAAATCATAAAGTGCCCTGCATTTACGATGTCTTTGTAAGAGGCTGAAATACCCTCTTATGGTACACCTTCCCCCAGTTCTAACACACAAAATTAGTTTTTCTCTTAATTTCAACATTCAGGATGCCATCTGTGCTACCAGTATCACTTTTCTTCCGTGAGCTTATCCAGTTCACAGAGGGATTTTATGCCAAGTGCCTTTTAAGCTTCGGTGTGGTGCATGAGTGAGACACGGTAAAGCTGGGTCCAATATTGGGCAGATGAAGAACAGGAGAAGATAACTGAGCACGAGAGGGCTTACTGAGGAGGGTCTGTCCATTTATTGACTACATGGTCATGGTTCTGAACCATGGGCTGAAGATGGAGGAAGTTGATCCATTGACTTGATCTCAGAACATGCACCCAGAGCTGTTGCTGAGGATCTGGCACTGGCTAGAAGCTCCTCGTTGAAATATTTTGCCTTAATTTCTTAGCAAGAGTTTCACATTAATTTTCATGTACTGCACAGCTACATTAGAAAAATGTGTTTTCATCCTGAGATTAATGTATAATGACATCTATCCAAAGAATGCTTAAGTATTCACACTTCAGAGAAACTGACCTTTAAGCCACACTTAGTGAAAGTAAGCTAAAATCAGTGCTGCATTCTTGTTACCAAGGACACTTATAATAATCTTCTTAATTGTCCTTGACAATCTTATCATTAAAGATCTTGGCATTAATTAACTATATAATGTCTCTTGGTTGATAAAATCAGCCTTGCTGTCACAATAGGCATTGTATTTCCAGGCATTCTTTGCAGGACTGTATCTATAGCAGGGGTCGTTCGTGCTACCGATGTTGCCTGGATGACACACAAACATTTGGAGCACTTAATTGTCTGAGAAGTGAGCTGAATGAAGGCAGTGGTGTCACTGTAAAATATGTTTCAACTCAGTGCTTCTTAAGGGAGCTTTTATGCCAAGATTAGTATCAGTGTTTAATTGGCAGCCTCTTCACTTAGTTAATTACTTGGGCTATTGTAGCAGAAAGAGAGAAATGGACAAAGGCATTTGTGACATGAATCACTACCAATACAGAAACAAATATGTGAGTCCTGTGAAGACCTTCAGGAAAATGACTGAGTCTCATCTTTCTCCTGCTGGAGTATGGTCTTCTTTCAGCATTTTCAAAGGAAAACCTGAATCACCACAATAGCATTGCTGGTTCAAAGGTAGCTGGGTTCAATGATTTTATAATTTTCAGATGACTGTTAGGAAAGATTGCAAGTAGAAGGCTGAAAGTTTAACCTGTGGGCTCTACATGAAAACACAATCAGACAGAAATTGCATGTAATTCCAAATCTGCTCACAGATCACCAAAATTTTTACTTTTTCTTTTCACATATGTTTTTTAAAAAATGGGCAGCCTAGAATTTCAAGTGTGGTCTGTAAATCTCTCCTACAAAATGCAGTAACTGTGGTTATGCTTAAAATGTGAGTGTGCACAAGGTCTTTCAAATGCAAACGTGGGAATACAGCAGTCTTGTGGAGAATGCTTTCCAGAAGGCACAGTCAGTCAATTGGTGTCTCAGCCCGACCTCTCGGGTGTGCACGCAGTTCCCACCTCCAGCTGTGCCACCAGCAAGCACCAGCCAAAAGCACACAGCTGATGAAGGAAAGCAGTTTCTACCGTGGTCCTGTGTTAATTTTGCTGGGAACAGCAAATTTATCCTTCTGTCCAAATTTATCCTCCTGCCCATAAACAGAGGGAGACAACAAACTTTCCAGTTTTGGCAGCAGGATCTTGGAGGGATGTGTGACTTCCTACCAATGACCATGGCAGAAATCTTTGGAACTGCCAGTAAAGAAATCCCTGTCCTCCCCTCTAAGCAGAGCTATAGGAGCCAAGAGACAAGACTAGAAATACTACTCCTTATGTAGCAGGACGACATTGTCCTTCTTCTTTTTTTTCCTTTTTGCGGGGGGGGGGGGNTTTGTTTGTTTTTTTGGGCGGGGTTGGTTGTTTTTGGTTTTGTTTTTGTTCTGTGGTGTTACATAACCCATTTACTGCCCAGTTGCTGTCTATACCCATAGGACTTAAGCGGTGAAGTAGGAAGGACTATGAAACCTCTTCCATTTGCTAGTGCCACACTGTCTCTCCACAGGGAACAATCAGGGCATGATGAAACTGAGCTTGAACTCTAAAACCCCTATGGACTATCCTCAAAAGACTGGGGATCCAGGGCAGGCCCACCAAAGTAAAAAAGATTTTTAACTAAGAATTCCAGCAATCTTCTAATTCAAACCAAAAACAATGATCATTTTCAATTTTAGAAGACCTTGGCACGAACACCACTGCTGTGAGCAACAGCTCAGCCCCATTAAGTCTTCTATTTCCAAATACAGGCACATCAGCATAGAATCGCGCTGGGGGAGCTCTTTCACCGGCTAGCTCGCTCCCTGGCTTCTATAAGAGAGAGGCTTTGGTGGTTCTGAACCTCAGGCTGAAGCGTGGTCGACGGTGTAGAAGAAAGAGGGGACTCTCGCTGGGTTTTAGCTGGTTTTATTCCTCCCGGGTACCTCCCATGTGCAGATGGACAGTGCAGGGAGCGACAGAGTCCCAGAACCCAAAGCAAGAGGGCCAGAACCCCAGAGCAAGAGTGACCGGCAGCCCCCTGTCCTCACTTTAAGTACAGGGGGCGTACACTGAGCAGGTGAGAACCTGGAGCCAATCCCAGGGGGGAGGGAGTGATCTGGAGTTGGGGAACTTAACAGAACAATGAAAGAAAGTGGTACCGAGGTACCTTGTCAAATCCTAGGGCTTCTCCCCCAGAATCCTCTAGATCTTACAAGGTGATTGACAAGGGAAACACAAGGGAAACATCGTCGGGGGTTTTGGGATAGGGGGGTAGGGACAAACCATTACAAACACATAACAAAATATACAGAAAATTAGAAAACCTAATTTACACACTGCAACCCATCAGCTCCCCAAATCAGTTTACAACAGGTATTTCTGGGGTGCAGTTTCACTACCAATTGACACTGTAAGCCACTGATGAAGAAAGAGTCCAGCTCTCCTCCTCTCTTGTCCAGGTTATGTGTCCTCCCTAAGGTTCCTAGTATGCAGCTGCTGCATGGCCAGGCTGAGCTACCTCTGCTGGCTGCTCTGGCTGAAAGCTGGCAGGGAAGAAGAGCAAAGCAGTCTACGGATGAACTGGCCTCAGCATATCATGGATCCATGTATTTGTGATGTATGTGACATGTCTGAAGGCAGCCAGAAGTTCACATAATGGTTCAATTAGAGGAGTTGTTAATTTTAGTGGAGATCTTCTAACTCAATCTGCCAGACTGTATTTGTCTTTTTTCCATCAAGCTTCCTTAGACACAGCTTTTAATATGGAAATCATATTGCTTCTGAAAAAGAGCAGACCTGTATTGCACACTGTCTCCCTCGGTGATCCTTCCAGAAAGTCATTCTCCACTAAGGAAACTGGTAGCAAAGGGCAAAAGGCACTGGGCAAAGGGAGACTAATCCCCATTACTGTTGCCATTGGGTCTGAGCTGGATGCAGACATCTGTGAATCTCTGAAATGCTCATGCCCTGTAAAGCGTCACGGCATGAAATTCTTCCATACAGAGCACTCATTTTCTTTTTGCTTCTCTGATGGAATAAATCAGATTCCCAGGTTCAAGTAAATGTTGTCTTATATGACTCTGGGATTACTTCACATGTTTCTTTGATTTTTCTTGTGATTGCCTTTCATCTTTTGCTAGCCATTTTGCATAACAGATTTCACAAAACCTTGCATATTCTAAGGCAAAGAAAAAAGAATTGCCAAAGTTTGGATTCTCAAGCGCTCTCCTCCAGACTACCAAGACAGGGCTAAAATTAATGCAAGGGTTTCCATTTTCCGCAAGGGAAACATGAACGCTAGTGGCTGTGGTGGGGAAAGCCCACAGCTGAGCAGATGGGAAGACATAGATACCAGTGAAAGTTAACAGTAGAGTAAAAAGATCACTACGAAGCTTCTGTATTTGGATCTGAACAAGGTCTGAATGGAGGTTCCAAAGGCCACTGATTCTTGAAGTCTGACTTGATGTAGACTGAAATATGTCTTCCAGTTTATTCAGGGTCAGGGCTGTATTTCATGGCTTTGGATACAGCTCACAAGCTTCCATCACCCTCAACCCCTGCCAGATTTACAACCGAGGCCAGCTTCCTATTATTTCAGGTCACTGTCATTTCATCTGCCTTTAGACACTATGTTTTCACAACTTTGAGGAATGAATGCTACATTCACTATCTCAACAGCTACGTTTTCACCCTGACTGCTCATTTTGAAAGTCATCATATGTGTCATAAAAGCATATAAAACAAAATGTGTATCAAAGACCGGGCCTGTAAAGATGTGTCTTTAAATGACCTGTAGGAGTAAGAACATCTTGTTCTGCATCAAGTCCATCCAGGTGGTTTGTGATATTGCAGTATATAAACGAATGCTTTTCATGCCTTTCCTCATACTATTGTATTAGTCTTGTAAAAGTTCAGTGGCTCAAAAATTAACAAAATATTCTGAAATCACATGTGCCTAGGGAAGATATAAACTTGGAAAGAATTAGTTGGAGATAATAAACTGATTTCTGGGACTTGTGTTCAGGAAAACAAGTCACGACGAGGTCCAATTCTTGGCTACTTGTCCTTGTAGAGACAGCCCCTTGTAGGGCAGAGTGGTGAACTTTATCCGAACACTTGACTTGGTAGCTAACTGCAGATGAGTGTTGGTTTCCTTGATGTCCACTGACACAGGGAAACCCTTGTATGAAACTATCTCATTGCTCTGTGAGTCAAACTATCCTAGGCCTTCTGCTTATTCTCACTGCTGAGGTAAACAAAGTGAAGCTCTAGAAAGAAAACAACTTGAGACTCACAGAAAAAAGGTGACAGAATGATAAGTAGGGCACACTTGACTGCTGTTTTCACAAAAAAAAAATCTTTCTTTTACCTAGTTCTGCTAGCAGTAGCTTTCTCTGTGTCTTTTTAGCTAGTTCTCCATTCTCCATCTTGCAGAACGTCTGATGTTATTTTCTCTGGCAGGTTACTAGAACCTTGAAGTAACAACAACAAAAAAATTAATACAGGGGAAAGACTAGACTGGAAAAAATAATCTGTATGGAAAAGTGCATCTGTTAGTCTCTGGAAGAGTCTTCACAAGAAGGCTCTGCAAAAGGTTTATTTCAAACAGAACCAGTCACTGGTCAAGAACAGAAATGGCTGTAAGAAGATAAATCATTTTAAGACATTTTGTTTTCATCTTGTCCAGCCCTGCTTATAGTCAGTCCCACCTGAGGCAGTTGCCATGGCAGTCACCATTACACTGTTACCACTTGGATCTCAAAGTTAGTTTTCCCATAAGACTAGGAACTTGTATTTTTGACTTGCTGGCTGTCATTTTAAACAAAGCAACACTGATATGTGCTTAGAAAATTTTTTCCTGAAGCCATAAAAGCAAGACTTTTTTATGTATAAATGGTTTAATAGAGTTAAGCTTCCAAAAGAGTGCTGGGATTATCTTCTCTGTATTATTTACATGCCCTTCCATTAAATGCTGAAGACATTAGTTTAAATTATCAATTATTACCAGGTAAAACATGCATGATATCCTTTTCTTAGTTTTAGATTTTGTGTGTCATAATATTATTGAACAGTTTGATGCATGACAGATCTTTGGGTGGGGACTGCTGCAAGATGAGACCTGGCTACAGTAATAAACACTAAAAAATATTTGAGGTTAAAAAGTTAAATCATCATTTATCATTGGTACATGGAAAATCACAGCAGGTACCCACAAGGCATGTCTCATAAGAGAAGCAACATGCATGTAAGCACCAACATAAAGTGGCACACAGGTCTGGGACATGGATGGGGGAACAGGAAGGGACAAAGTGGTTAAAACTGCAGTTTTCACTCAATTGACTTTATGTATCTGAATGGTATGACTGCCCCTCTGTGTAAGAGATCTCCTGTGTCCAGTGCACATGCTTGGTCCATGGTCAGTGCACATGTGCAATAGCAACAGCCCATCCGCAGGACACATAAATGGTCTGCCATGCAGAGAGCCACAGCCTAGGGAATTGGTGTTCCAGTCAATGGGGAGACTTTTCCAAAGTGCAAAGGACAGCAGAGCTTTCAGCTCACCCTGCTTTTAAAAGTCTTCCACAAACCCAGAGTCCTGGAGTGTAGCTGTGCCTGCCAGGTCTTGTGTGGTTGCCTGCTCCCCTGCCTTTGCAACAAGCTAAGCTGTTGCAGGCCAGAAGAAGTTTGGATACCATCTAACTATGTCAACATGCCATTGGGCATGGTCTAATAAGCTCTGTTGAGAGGTAGCATCTGTTGCCTCAGTCTCAGCTTGGCATTAACAGGGATATATGTCTGCTGCCTTTTATCTGGCTGGCTTGGTCTCTCAGATGAATTATTCTTAACATTTGATTGTTTACACCTTGAAGAAGGATTTTTTCAGCATAAAACAGCATTATCAATTTTCTTCTAAGGTATAAAGTTGTCTCTCTCATTTTTAGGAAAATACAGAAGTAATTTAGAAAACTCTTAAAATGGGAAAAAGCTTTCCATTCAATCAAATGCTCTGCTCTGTAGACCTCCCCATTTATCCCATGATACTTCCAATCAGGACGGAAAGGCCTCAGGCCTCAAACCTAGCGGCTTCAAACCGGACCCATACATATTAACAGAGACCACTCACTGCCTTCTGAAGAGTGAACACTTAGAAAGGATTGCTGTAAGTGAATGTCATCTACTCCAAGGCAAGATGAAAGCTTGAACGATTGCCAAAGATGAGCCAGGCCAAGGGACATGACTTGGCTCTCCCTGCCAGAGTCTTGACGGGGCCAAGGGAACTTGCTGCACACATATGGCAAAGCACATAAATTAAATGGTTTTTGACAGTGGTCACCAGAAAGTAGTGTCAGCATCCTGTCCCTGGGCTCTGCTCTAGTCTGGTGTCACAGATACAGCAAGCAGCTCAGGGTCAAGGACACAAAGAGGTGGGCTACACCTGAATCCACCCATGCACGCTGCTGGTAATGAGTCTCCTTTGGTATGGCAAGGAGTGAGAATGGAAAAAGCCTTCAGTTCTCAGTCCAGGCTTTTATTTTGCCAACTACTGGCATCTAACCATGGAAGAAAACACCGTGGCTTTTTTCACTTGTTTTGCTTCCAGTGCAATTTTTTTGTAGTTTCCAGTGCAATGGAGAGTGTGTGAGGGCAAGAAAAATGAGGTACCAGCACTGGCCTTCCTGAAAAAGTAGTCACCAGCAGCACTGTTTAGCATTTCACATCACAAATCTGTTTGAATCGGATACAAGCCTAAATCCCATGGAACAGGAGGCATGATCTTCTTGGGATTAGTGAGCACACTCTGCTAATATATATCTTAACTTTTGGAATCTGTAGCTTCAATGATATTTATATGAAAAAAAAATAAAAAAGAGAAATATAAATGATACTTCTAATTCAAAATTAATGGCAGCTGAATGTACCATAGTTTAGCTCCAAGTTATGGCTAAGCATAAGATTTACAGTGCCAAAAATGCAGAGAGATTTTCCAGATATTTCCCACCAATGAAAGAAATGCTTGTAATGCCTGATGGTGGAGTTTGCTTACACCACTTCAGCACCCACAGCCCTGCTCAGGTTGGGAGGCATGTGCTGGAGACAAGGGTTTATGATACACCAGCCAACATATAGGTCAGAATACACTTTCTCTGCTGAATCACCTGGAACTTCTCCACAGGTTTAGCCCATATTGCTTGATAAATAGATTAGGTGAAGGATGAATATGTGAAATAAAGTGGTGCTATTTACTTCTGTGTGTAAAAGATAAATGAGTGAAACGGCAAAATATTGCACAAACATTTTAATGCCAGTGCTAACAGACAACGTTGATAACTCTGTATAATGCAAAACCAACACATACTACAACACAGGTGTATAAAGAACAGACCTTATATATGTTATACATGCAAAGAATAAAACTGACAGTAAAACAATGTCTTTGCAACTGGGAACTTCCAGGCTTCCTGAAAGGGTAGGATCCATGCTCATGTTGCTGAAAGGGTAGGATCCATGCTCATATTGACACATGGGCAGCTGAGTCATGCAGTCTGAGAGGGGTACCCTAAAAAGGGCAGTCAGTCTGCTGAGGGCCAGGCTAAACTCTGGGGACAAGTCTGTTGGCTGAAAGAACTGAGAATTTTTTACTGAAGAAGAAAGCTATGGCAAGGGATCCAGTTTTGAAAAATCACAGCAAGAACAAGTGTTCAGAAAACCTCACTGCATCATTTCATCAGCTTTATTAAAGCCTGATATCTTCTTTACATCTTTTTTAATTAACCTGATAATTTATATAATTAACCTGATAGCTTTATAAGTTCTCTTAAACTCTCACTGGTTTTCCGGAGACTTTGTTTCTTTAGACAAAGAATTCGGAAAATTTTGAAAATAAATTTGATCATCCTAGTTATGTTAGTGTTTGATCTGAAGCTGAGGGTTCAACCATTTCACATGAAACAAAACTGTCTAAATCAAGAGACACATCTCACCCTGAGTGGTTGGCTAAAATAGGTCAGACGAATCACCCTCTGGAGAAAGGAGTACAGAATGCCTACAGAGGCTACGTAATTCGGGCTTATGACTTTTAAAGTTAACAAGATGAATCCTGTGCTGGAGAACTGTAGTTTGCAGTGTATTATGAGAAAGGGCATGCATTGAAGGCTATGTACAAAACAGAGTATTTGAAATGCCCCTTCATCATCCCATCAGAATCAGCTGAAAACCCTGCTGGGGTGGGGTTGAAGCAGTACACGGGGATGTACTTCAAGGCTGTGCCACAATGCGTGTACACAATAAAGCAGAGCAAGACTGTTCAGGCAGTTTTGTTTTAATTGATAACATAAAGTAATTGGCTTACCTTGGATTTCCTCCAGTATTGCTTAGACTGCAGAAGAACTTAAATTATCTTTTAATGAACTCCATCTTAGCTGGTGACCCGTGAAATGGTTTGCAGGTTACAAACTGGTGTTATTAACATGTTCAGCAAAGCTGCTATTTTCACCAACATTTCATGAAGGTACTGTATAAGAACAGGTCATCTCAGAGGAACA
Organism: Cyanoderma ruficeps; assembly: GCA_008694505.1. Taxonomy (NCBI): domain Eukaryota; kingdom Metazoa; phylum Chordata; class Aves; order Passeriformes; family Timaliidae; genus Cyanoderma; species Cyanoderma ruficeps. The sequence continues at coordinate 52,772,211 of VZDJ01007749.1, forward strand.
ATTCACTTACAAAACACTTCCTCAAACAATTAATCTACAAAATACTTTTTTCTTCAAGATTTTGCACACTGAATATAGAGTTCAAAAAAACTGTCTCTGGCTTCCCTCGTCCCACCCTTCAGTTCCAGGTAAAAAGCTCTCCCTAAATTGCTGGTGAAGTTCTCCCTAGATGTCCTGTTTCCTTCACAGATGATAATGTTCTTCTGGAAGTGACAGCCAACCCCAGATGTTGAAACACTGTAAGGATTGAATGCACAGATGAAGAGTTATTTCGAGTGATGAAACTCCAATCAGTAGTCCAAATACAGGATTACTTTTTGCCCTTTTGTTTTAAGAACTGCTTCACATATTACCACATGGTCTTAAACATTAGTGGGATTTTCCCCTCAGGGACATCAGTTTGGTAGATCATTTGCAGGATTGATAATTTTGTAAGCTGAAAACAGTGGGGAAGCTTGAAGGGGTCAGTGGTAGCAGTTGCTGCATGGTAAAGATGCACAAATATTTAGGCATTACATAGAAAAACCAGTCTGTAATTAAGTCTTCATTGCCAGATAAAAAGGAAAGGAGAGCCCAAAATCTGGTATTTCCCTTTCTCGGGTTCCTTGTGTGAGCCTCTGATTTCTCTGTCTTTTCTGACTTACAGCACAAAGAGGAAATTACTTTTGGGGTACTTTACAATCCTTCATACAAGTAAAATTCTTAGAAATGTTTACAAATACTGCATATGTCTATTCATCTTGGGGTTTTTTGATATGCAACACTATGTTATTCACCACATTCGGAATAAAATAATATCGGAGGATAGTGTGTTTAGAAAGTTAGTGTAAAAGTGGACTGTGTAGCACCTAAAGCAGACACAATTTTTTTTCCTATACCATCCCAATACTTAACAAAACCTTAAGACTCTATGGTCAAGGAAAATAGTGACCCAAGACCATATTAAGATTTGTTTTGCCTCTTTTTTCATGGGGAAAAAAAAAAAAGAAATGCATCCACTGAGGTCTCAGCCCTAGGAGCTTGTTGCTTCCCAGAACTGAACCTTTTGCAATGGCCAGTGTATTTTCAATAAAGTGCAATTCCATAGCACCAAAGTTTTGACACGGCGAAACATTTGTTTGGGAAAAACAGCACTTTTATAACAATTTCTGTGTGAAAGAGGAGCGCCCAAACATCACAGTTGCACAGAATAAAAAGCTTAATTATCAGCATTAATAGGTGGCCCCCTCACAGGTAGCAGTGAATCCTTTGCAATCTAGCAGGCCTTGAGGGCAAATGGGAATCTGGGTCTCCGCAGGCTGAAGGACACAGGGGTGGGAAGGGAGGCCCTGCTGCTGCACAGGGATGCTCAGTGCCAAGAGCCACGTGGGATGTTCGTTAGAGGACAAGAGGAGTGTCCTTCTGCAGGGAGAGATGGAGCAAGCAGGGCAGCTGGGAGGTGGTAGGGCTCCGAGTGGGGAGATGAAAGGAGGAGAAACTGAACACAAGTATGCACGCCTCCAGGTCTCCAAAGGCTAAAGCTGTTAAACTTTGGAACCACACTAGCTCCAGGAAATAGCTGAAGTTCACATCCTATCCTCACAGTCTGCATTTAGCTGCACATTTACTCTCAAGTTTATTTTTAATTTTATGGCCGGTCTGCCTGCCACTCGTTGGCCTATGCTCCTGGCCCTGCCATATTACTTGAGAGTTTCAGATAATACTTTTCTTTTTCTTTCAGGTGATACAATGCTAAATAACATCCATAAACTTGCACATTCTCCAACTTTCCTTAACTGTTTATGGAATTTTTTTTCACATTTCTATAGTAATTTTTATTCGGGTATACACAAGAAGACAATGTAAGGAAGGTGGTTAATAAGTTAATTAAGGTTATTAAATTCTAATAACTCAGAAATGTTATTAACTGGAATTAATTTATTAATTAAAATAATTTTGTTACTTTATTTTAAAAATTCAGTGCTTTAAATCATAATGAATCTAGGAATGGAGGAAATAAACCCTTGGCTAAGTCCCAGCACTTCCTAAAACTGGGAACCTCAGTTGGCACATCTGAATCCTGCACAGAGTGGGATCTGATCTGAGGAAGCAAGCACTGAATTTTTATCATCTCCCCCTGCAGGGGCAGATGGAGGAAAAGGACGGGGAAGAATGTGTCCAGATCTCCAGCCTCTTAACATTGCACTGCAGAAGGAGGATGAGGAGCAAAGGGAATCCCATCAGGGGATGTTCCCTTAGGTTTTCCTGACCCATTATGGGACCAGAGGAGAAAAGCCATCATCCAAGGGAACATCTGTAGCAGATGGATTTTCCCCACAAACACCAGAAGAATCTGAAAACCCACAGTAGCTGCAATGATGGCAGCTTTGACAATAATATTCATCTTGGCTGAGGTCAGGAACACACTTCTCTGAATGTGGAACATTCGCAGGGAGTTAGTCACATAAACCCAGACAGCAAAGCCAGCCGCAGCATGGAAGATTTTACTGTGTATCAGGGTTGGAGCTATGGTGAACTCAGAGCAATTTGAAAAGAAAATGTGCTTAGAGCATCTCAGTGCTCACTTACTGCTCAAAGCCTTCACCTTCACACAGTTGTCAGAGGCTTTTTTTTTTTTTTAACTATGCTTTGTTTGCAGGAACACTTTTAAATTGATAAGTCACATTTCCATTGGGCAGAAAATTTTATGATAGTTGGATGATGTTTCAGAGGCAATTTTCAAAGAAATATCCTGGTTCAACTCGTTAAAGAATCCTGTATTATATGTATAGGAAGCTCATGCATTCCCTCCTGCTGTTAGGGCTGACACCTCTCCCCAAATTCCTGCAAACAGTGCCCTTGTTCATGTGAAATCAGCAGTGACAATTTCTGCTGGATTTTGTTAAGTTCCTAAGTACATGGTAGAAACCTGGCAGACACTGGGAAAAAATGAAGGTTTAACTAGCACCAGAATGGTGTTAAAATGGGGATTAGTATTAGCATGTGCTTTGAATTCAGAGTAATAGAAGTAAAACCAAACGTGTTTTGTTTGGCATTTCATGTCCCAGTGAAACTGGCATACCACCATTTGATCAGGCACGAAGCCATCCCAACAGATGGTCCCCAGCAGCAGCAGCCAAAAGACCATGTATGAACATCAAATGTGTTTGAGAAGGGCAGGACTCCAGGCTGCCAATGTCAAAATTGTTTTCCATTCCCAGCTTCCGTGCTGATGGCTAGTGTGCTACACAGCCCCTCTGCTGCACTGGGGACAAATCCAGCATTGTGGGGAGAATTTATGGTCAGGAGCATTGTCAGACCTTTTGTGCCCACCTTCATCTAGCCTCTTGCAGCAGGACTTCATGGTGTCAGTTTAAAAATGCTCCTGTACCCCAAATGCAATGGACCCTGGAACTGTTTGTGTTTAACTAAAAAGATGAAGAAAGAGGAGGCTTGTGCTGCATATATTGGCTTCGGTGCATAAGAGTACCAAGAGTGCTCACAGAATGGGTGCACCAGGGGGGCAGACACATTTCTTTCAGGGCCAAATGAAATGAGCACAGACAAACACTTTCTGTGCCCGTGCCAGCCACTACACATTGTAAGGAGACTTTTTTTTTCAAATTGCAATTAGACGACTGCTGAGCAAATGTGCTGATCATGTTCCTGGGCTGTAGCTTACGTAAGTTGTGAGTTTGGTTTGCACAGGTTTACTAATCCACTGTGGATCTGAATGGGCCCCAACTCTTCCCTGTCCCAGTCATTACATGCTTATGTACAGCAATGGCATTCAGGCCCTGTTGAGCCCTCTGCTTTCCTGCGTTGTACTTGTGCAGGGATGTGCCTTCATTCCCAAGAAAGACTGGAGCACTGAGATTACAGCCAAAATCTCCATTTTCCCCTCCCATTTCTAATGTTACTCCAAAACAGAAGGTGCTTATACTGCCAGGCCAAACACTCTCCCCTTATCATATGGCAGGAGAAAGGAGGAGGCCAGGGAGTCTAAAACCTCAGAAGAATGCCTGTAACAGCAGTTGGGCATGCTGCCCCCTGTGCCCACCAGTGCCCAGCCTGGCTGGGGCACAGCCAGGGACTGGGAACAAGAGTGGTGGCAGGAGCTGCCACATCTCTTGCTGGTGCTCTGTGCAAAGACTGGCACACCCTGAGGCCACCAGGCTCTAAGGCTTGATCCCCACACCACATAGCACTCAGGGGGCATGGGCTGTGAAGAGGTCTTTTCACCTCTTCTGCTTCATCTTCTACATGGCTTTCCACTCTATTGGACATTTTAGCCTTTTGAATTACAAAAGTATCCCAAAGTTCCTTGGGAGTTCACAGAGCTGAGGATCAGCCTCTTTTTACTCGGGTTCATAGCTTGATTGCCATCCACTGTATATCATGGTGTTGTCCATCAGGGAGTTTCCTGGAGCTTAACAAGCCAGACATGTAAGCTTCACAAGCATGCAAACATAGACATATGTATTCCAAATAACTTCTCTCATTGCTGAAGCGCAGCCATCCCGCCATGAATTGTGGCAATTTTTCAACAATGTGCAGCTGCATTACCAAACCGTGCAGGATAGGAAGCAAAGGATGTCTTATTTCAAGGAAAGCCAGGAGGAACCCAGAGTTGCCTCCACAGAATTAATCCCATGTGAATTTGTCTCCTGACCAGGTTAAATAGTTGGCAAGTGGGAAGGAAAGGAGAACATTTTTCATTAATACTTGGGCTTTAATTTGCTTATATTACAACTCTTTTGTGTGTATGAACCTTGAAAATAGCTTGTGATTCAACATCAAATGCTTTTGTGCAATTGTCCTGCCAAGTGAAACTTGTTTGAGCTTCACTGATGTTCCAATACCAACAGTTGAAACAATCTGGCTAAACCTTAAATTTCCATTTGTTACGTTCTTTGAATGTTTCCAGTACTAAATAAAGTGTCAAAAATTATATGGATCCATGGCTATGCTGGAGTGCAGAAAGAGGAGTTACACGCACTGATTTGTATATTCAGTAAATACCAGAAGGTCTTGAATCTGGCAAGGGTGAAAGAGATGGTGCCAAACTAACTCCAAACAGCTTTTTCAATAGCATCTCCCTTCCTAAGGCCTCAGGTAGAGCAGCTCTAGAAAATGCTGACACCGTCAACATGATGGCACTTCCAGCAAAGACTTTCAGCACCACCTAATTAATTATAAATTCTTTTCCTGGCAACACCTGCAGGTCTGTGGGAATTCCTCAATCACAGATTGAGTAAACCTAGAGTCTGGGGCAAGAGAGAAGCAGAATGTGTGGTTTGATATTAATACCTTTGCCTGCATCTTTTGAATGAAAGCTCATCTAGTAATAAGTCAGAAACAGTTCACTTGCAGTGATTTTGATTTTGTTCAGGTTCGTTTGATTTTACAGGTACTTCATGTTTCCTACAAGTTTGGTTCTGGGTTTGCATCAAGCAGAAGATTCTTTGTGGATCTGACAAAAAGCCCTGCTTATCACGCTAACAATTTTTTAAAGCATCTTTTTTTACCCATTTAAGCTCATGCTTGAAAACAGGACAAAGGCAGAGTTTTATCTTTCTATTGGTGCTGGGGACACATGAACACTTCCATATAAACTCTTAAAAGAGCTGAAGCAATGAAGTCTCCAGTGGTATCTTTGCCACTTCATCTCGAGGGATGGATTTTTTTCCTCTTGTGAAAGTTTGCAACACTTTGCAGTGAATGTTGTGCCTCATCATGTTTAAGGACTCTGATGCACAGCATCAATTTCAGTTTAGATCTTTAACTGGTTCTTAGCAGTTCAGTTCAAATACTTACTGGGCATATGCATGGGTTTCCCTTTTAAATTCTTCTTCCAGTGAGCAGAAGGGTGCTTTGCTTCCCCGAGAGTCCTGAGGTTTTGCTAACGGGGAGTTGGTGGGGGAGTTTTCGAGCTTTCCAGAACTGTGCTGCCATCTCTCGATCAAACATGAGGCTTCCACTAATGAAAGCCTACTGGGACAAAGGCTAGTAACATTTTCCTTTCTCTTTCCAGAAAGGACGGTAGAATCAGAGAATCATTTAGGTTGGAAAAAACTTCTAAGATCATCGAGTCCAACTCTGAACACAGCACCACCCGCTTCATCACTAAACCACTGACCTTATTCTGTTGCTTTTTTTTAATGGGAGAGGAGATCAACACCTACCTCCCTACAGCCTCATTTCAGGCAGTTGTAGAGGTACATAAGGTCACCCCAAGCCTTCTTTTCTCCAGGGTAAATAACCTCAGCTCCCTCAGCCACCCTGTGTAGGACTTGTGCTCTGCAAGGACCCCCATCCCTTTCCTCACACGTGCTCTGTTTGCCTTGAGTGCTTGTGCAGAGCACACCCACGGGCATTGGCACTGAAGCTGGGTTCACAGGAGGACCAGAATGCCGGGAGCTGCTCTTGAGCGGGCAGAGGAGAGGCTGGGCAAAGGTTGATTCTTTGAGTAGATGAAGATGAGTAACATTTTTTCTGGATGTTAGTTTTTGTGAAATTCAACCTCGATTTCCAGGAAAGCTTTTTTGTTTATTTGTTTGTTTGGTTTTGTTTTTTAGTTTTTAATGTCCGATCCCCCCTTTTCTGATGCACCCACTCTTTGCCTACATCCATGATACAACTTCAAAATCTACAGGTCTTGGCCTGGTCTCTTCTCCTCTCCCCACCTCAGTACTGAGACTTGGCATCGTTCTCTTTTCCCTGAGGCCGCATGGGACTGCAGCAGTCTCCTTCCTTCCAGCCACTCCTGTCCTCTTTTCTTCCTGTGGGATGACTGCCTTGCTGCGTCCGTTTTAACCATGAGACCACGGGCACTTCTGGGGTTTCCCCGGCCGCACAAACATTGGGTGGTCCCATCGGGAAGACGGCAGACGCCGGCCCCCGGGGCAATTGACGCTCCCCGGAAAGCGGGGCACAGTTCTCCCCGTGGGTATAGAAACAGTGCTGCCGGCCGTGAGCCCTCCGAACCTCCTCGAGAATGACGGCCTAATGCGCTCCGCGCTCCTTCCGCACCGAGCTCCTCCCGCACCGCGCCCTTCTCTCACTGCACACCGCATCCTACACCGCACCCCACACTCCTCTGTACCGCGCCCGCACCAAGCAGGCAGCGCGCCTGTCCCAGGACCGCGCACACCGCACTCGCCCCGCGCTCCTCCCCGCGCCCGCGCTGCCCTCAGGCCGGCTCGACAGCGCTCCGCACGTCCTCCCCGTCCCCGCTCCGGCATCGCTCCGCACATCCTCCCGCTCCGCTCCCGCTCCGCGCTCTGCGAGGGCCGGCAGCGCCGCGCCCGCCAGGGGGCACCCCAGGGCCGAGGCGGTGTCGCCCGGGCTCGTTCGCCTTCCCTTACTTTGTTTGATTCATTTGCTTTCTTTACGTAGGGTTGGGGGGNTTTTTTTGTTTGGGTTTTTTTTTTTTTAATAATTTCCTTTTTTGTTTTACCCGAAGTCATTAGACCCAACATCTGCTGGGTCTGAGTGCCCTTGGCAGTGATGCTCTAAGGGTCAGGCTTGCTGGCTCAACAGGAACAAGTAGAGCATTAGGTGCCCCACCGAACATTTTTAATGGCAAAGGGTTTCCCTTTAAGATATTCAGAGACTCTTTTGCATCCAAGCTCAGAGTAGTACTTATCCTTTAGACCCTGCTCTACTCATTTATTCAGGTTTACTTCTAAATAAAAGTATATGGCTCAATAAATGAACTGTCATTGAAAATGCTTTTTAGCAATAAGGCATGAATTTGCCACTATGTTCCTTCTGACACAGGAGTAAAAATTTAATGGTAGCACACCACCTCTCTTACAGTATGATTTCTGTCACTAAAGTAATGGCAAGTAGAATAAGAGACAGGTGGTGATATCTATAAACTCTGCTAATGGCCCCATCAACATATGTTTAATGTATTTTAAACTATACTTCACATCCTACTGTTGCCAGTACATTTCCTCTGGCACCTCTTCTCAACAAAGAAATTTGGAGAGGAAAGGAAACATTAATGAATCCAAAGTGTTTAATTTGAAAGCAGATATAAAGCTTAACACTCTCATAAGAAGGCGTATTTGACAAGAGATCAGCTCATTATAGACTTCAATAATTTTGTTGCTAGCATTAGTGAAAGGCTTTGACAAAGCAAAGGCTTTTTAGATATAGTTATGGCCTTTCTGCTGTGTTTGGTGTTTGATCATGTCATGCAACAGCATCACCTTCTAATGGATTACAAAAGTCGACCAGTCATGAGACAACCCTGGGTAAATGTTTGTTGGGAGGAAAAAAGGTCAGTCTACAACAACAGGATTCCTCCTGCTTAGTTTTTTATAATGTATCTTCCTCTTTGCACTGCACAGATAGATTTCAGGCTTCAGGCACTGCCATTTCACCTCCATACTTTCAGAGGCCGAGCTTTGGGTGGTGACAACTTGTCTTTCTCCTCCTCCTGGTGCCTGTGCTCCAGGAGCTGCCAGACCGGCAGGGCCCTAATCCCCGGCAGTGTCGCCAAGCGCTTTGAGAGCATTGATAACAGCGATGACAGCACTGAGAGCCCTTGTACCAGCACTTGGTATCCAAAGACTTGCCAATGAATTCGGAATGAAATCAGCTGTATTCAGAGAGCAGAGATCCCTCAAAGATGGAAATCTGCAGGAGCAGTCTCCTGTGAGTGTGTGAAGTTAGGACTCTGTCATTAAGACTGAATTCTGCCTGATTTACTTGTGAAATTCCTACTGAAACCACATTTAATGTGGCATATCCTGAATGTGCATTGTGTGAAACAGCTACCATTGGACAGCCTGGTTTAGTAGCCCTGTTATAATCCATCACCAGACATGCTTTCTCCCAAAGAGTTGTGTTTCTTGAAACACATAATAACTGTGATGTTGACATGCTTTTCCTGGGACTGTGCTTGTCTATCAATGATGACAGCCAAAATTCCCAGCCGAACTGCTGTATTCACAGCATGCCTCTGATTAGCCATAACTGAGCTGAAATCATTCAAAGTTGCATATTTTCTTGTGCCCTCCTCAGGATACAAGGCCCTTTCCAAAAAGTGGATATTTGGTGTGATACTGGGACAAAGAAACAGTGTCAGTTGTAAAATGCCAGTGCAGGAGAGATGAGGAGCACTTAGGTACTAAACCCCAGCTGGACTTTTGGTATCCCAACTCCTATGTACTTTTATCTATGGAGTCTACATAATGTACACCTGTAGGAATCAGCTCCTCACAGAAGACCGCCTCCGTCCTTAGGTCCTCTTGCGGTTCAGGAGGAGACAGAGGATGTGCTTTCATTTCTCAGCTTTTCCCTTAAGCAATCCGTTCAGGAAAGGGTGCCTGCCGCCCTGAGTTTTCTGCCTTCTGTCTTTGTTCCTGTAGCTTCGTCTAAACAATGTGTATTTTTAGAATGTTTACATACTTCTCCTCTATGAGAGGTATGATTGATGGTGATGTCCACCATCCAGGTTAAGGAGGTGGCAACCTGTGCAGCCAATCTCTTAACCTCTGTACAAATGTATAAAGGGAGTCAGATTTTTGAATAAAGTAGAGAAGAGTTGTTCCCTTGAACTGCTGCTGTGTGCCTGCTCATCTTTCTGTCCCTGAAGTTGGGACACTCCCAGCCTCAACAAACCACAGGTGCCCAAGTTGTACTTCATCTCCTGACAGAGGAGAGTCCTGCTCCCAAAACTGGGCACTGAGCATCAATCCCTGTGGTTCTGAGTGAGAGCAGTCACTAAAGAGCTACAGGCTTAAACACAGAATTATCCTGAGAGCAGTCATGGCAACTGTGTCCAACACACACTATGGGGAGAGACTGAGATTGGATACAAACTCACAGGTTCTGCCCCAAGCTAAGATTTTTTTTTTAAATCTTTAAAATAAGGCTGTGACTGTGCCTTATTTATTTGGATTTATTTCCTCATTACAAATACCTTCTTAGGAAAAAAAAAAGAAGGTAAGCCTGAGAATTAAAGAAATTACTAGACATTCTCAAGTCCTCTACAATATACTTCAAAGTGCTATTTGGAATTACAGCTAATAACAAAACCATTTTTTATCATATTCTAGGAAAAAATACAAGATTTTCTATTCACATATAAAAATAATAAAAGTTGGTTTTGTGTTGTCAGTGCTATGCCATTCATGCTGTGATTTCCACCAGGACATTAGCTTATGGAGCTTTTTTCTGTTATTAAAGAGGATTGTTTCCACTCTAATGAAACGAAGCACTTCAACCTGCACTTAGTCTTAATTGAAAGTCAATGAATCTACTCATATATGTAAAGTTAACTTACTAAAAGCTGGACTGGAATATACAGCAAGCTGAAGGATCAGATCCTAGGAATGATTCCTCTTTCCTCTTACTCATTAAAGAGGATCTTCCCTTGGATAGAGCAGTGTGTCCTTTCCTCTCATTTTAGCCAGTGCAGCTCTCTGACCCAAATGCTGTTACTCATGAAGAACCCCAGAGAAACAAATCAGCCATTAGAAACTCTTGTTTGGCTTTGCGGTTATGGCCCCGAACACCCAAAGTTAGACTTCATCTCTCAAACCCTGCAATAAAAAATTATGAAGGGGTGATCACAGTTATGAGATCTCCTTTGTGTTGTAGTGTCACATTTGGAGTCCATTTTCCCTCTTGCTTTACTTTTTGATTTTGCTCAGGGGTCAACAATAAGAAAAAGTGTTGTAGATGATCTCCCACTTGTCTGCTTTGGCTTTTACATTCACAGGTCTGTATCTCTTGTCACCAGCTTGCCCAGTCCCTGATTTTCCCACCCAGAGGGGTGAGCAGTGCCTCACAGTATTTCATGTGCAGCAGAGGTGGTGGACACCTCAGGCTGTGTCCTGATGGAGGCAGATGGAACTAGACTTTAGCATATTGCTAAAAAAGTAGAGCCATACTTCCTGTGATTTCCCAGCTCCATGTTTGACTGGCTATCTTTAAGGGATCCAGGCCAAGAGAGGGAGGGTTTGTTGCTGTTGAAAAATATGCAGCATATGGGCACACTGGGCTATGACCAGCACCAAGGCTCTCAGCTGTAAGAGCACAGCTTACTGAGATTTCCCTACAACTTGCTCTATAGAGTTGCTGCTTTCCCTGCATGTGAAAGATCAAATCTGGGCTATTTGAGATCCTTCCCAGCTTTTTCTTCCTCTGTGCCTTCCCATGCCTTTTATTTTTTTTTCTATAAAATTCAGCACATAAAATACTTATTTCACTGGATTTTATTTTCATTTTTTATTTTAATTTTATGTATAAATACCTGTACCTGCTCATCTTCTTACCTCTGTATTCATTCCTGACAAGGCGCTAATAATTCTCTCAGGTACCCTTGAAATACTGGACTTTACATACAACCCTGCTGAGCCTGTGCGTGCAGTATAGTATTGCAGTTTATTTCCTTGGGCTTGTTTGTGGCTCTCTCAGAGCTGCCCATTGATACTGAGGCAAAGATGGTTAACAAATACAGGCTGGGAAAATCAGTTGATCTTCCGTTTGCTGAAAGCCTGATGGAGAGCTGTACTGCAGTAGCTAATGCAAAGTTCTGGTTAAATATTGTCCTACCGTTTGCACTATGCCGTCTGTTGTTTTTACACTAGGGGCTTAGCAGAGGTTGGAGGCAGTATTGACTTTGTAATTAAACTATTTTAACTTCAGGATTTTGTAATCACCGCACTTAAACCATCTGTTATGGTACATGGGCAATTTCCCCACCCCCCATTCCACCCCTCCTCTCTGGGTACAAAACGCCATCATGATTTTAATTACAAAGCCCCCTTAGGATGGGGATAGAAGGGGGAAATGAGGATAATTTCTTTTTTCTGAGACAACTTGCAAAAGTGCATGGAATTTGCTCTCCTTGAGAGAGAAGGTGCATGTAGGACTTCCACTCCTGGCTCCTCCTGTCCCAGGAGCAAAGCAGTGGGCTTTGTGGTGGGCACCTTCCTTTTCTGACTGACTAGTCAGCCCTTGCCACAAATTTCCACTGGAAGAAGTAAGAAAAGGGGATGGAGGCCCAGGTCAGCTGGGGCAGAGCCTGGCAAGGGAAGTTGCTCCTGTGGAGAACCACCGAGCTCTTTGTGCTCAGGGAAAGAAAATAGAAGAAAAAGTCAATGCAGAACAGGGAGAAGCATATTTAGAGAAGCCATTTGTGTCTCTTGGCCTACCTGAGTATGTCCCCTGCTGACCAGGAAATCCAACACTTTGTAGCTGAAGTTCTCAATGCTGCTCAAACAGTATAATTTTTGCACAATATAATTTTGCACAAATCCCTCAGGGTTTGCCTACTCCTGCAAGTAGCATTAATAAGTATGGAGTAAACCATAGCAAATTGTTCCAGGGGTAAAATGATCTGGCATTCCCATCAAAATGAGCATCAGCACTTGGCAGCCCTGAATTCTGGGCCTTCACCAGTGTAACTAAGTCATTGCAGAGAAGATTATCTCAGTTGAAATAGTTATGACAGTAATAATGACAGATACTAAAACCTGGGCTATCTTTCTCTGCCTTGCTAAAACAATTTCCTTCCTCCCAGCTGTGTGGGATTCTTTTGTTTTGTTTCCATGAGTTGTTTTGGTCTGCAGTTTCAGCAGATCTAAATGCATGCTGAATGTGTGCTGAAATAAAGTAGAGCTTTTGCTGGACCTCTGCTTCCTGCTTTGCTGCTCTGAATTTAAATCACTAGGTCAGCCATTTTTGTGCACCCCTTGGTTAAATATGTCTTTTAGTTTTGTTTAATCTTGTCACAGTTTTGTGTATTCACTTGCATTCTGTTACAGGCAGTCAGCTTGGCAGAGCCCTTTTGACCAACATGTGAGACAGACAAATGCACTCTCACATCTTGTTGCATAAACCTGAGTTATTGAAAAAAGAAGGGAGACATAATTGGCAGGGAATCTTCCCAGTTGTATTCATCAAAATTCACTTTTTTTCCCCCTCTTGTTCTGGTTTGCCAAAGAATAATTTTCTTTCAGGACAGATCAAAGTGCTAAATCAGACAGCAAATGGTCAATATACCTAAATCTCTGATCCAAATGTTCTCCCACATATCATGTCCATCACACAGGTTGCATAGACCTGTGCTTTGATCTCAGCCTAATTTTGTTTGGCACTACAGTTTTCTGAAGCTCTTCTTGAGGGACAGTAGATAAAACAGAGCTTGAGAAAGGCAGATTTTTGCTGTTTAAGTAGTATCAGCACTCCAGAACTCCTGAAGCTGATAGAGGGGTGTCCACCCTTTGGTGTGTCTCAAACTGCCTGTCCCACTGACTCAATTTATGAACCTCTCACAGGGAAGTTACTAGTTCACCAAAATTCCTGAAGGCTGACAGAAGACTGATCAATGCAGTGTGATTGTAGGTAGCTGAGAAATTCCATTCAATTAAACCCCATCTGACAGCAGTAACCATAGTTATCAATTACGCTGGCTTTCACTAATTTCAATCCCATTCTATTTATTTTCCTAAGCCAGGCCCCTTGTGCCATGCAGTAGTTGTGGAAAAGTGTAGCATTTGACCCAGTGCTGCTGTAGGCCAGTAACATGAAGTGAGAGCAGTGCCCACCCCCACCCATCCCCACTCTGTGAGTTATGTTTTTATCTCTGTGGCTCTCCAGCACGCACTTTCCTGGTAAAGCCATTTCATTAATGCCAGCCAGCAGGAACTGCTGAGTGTGCAACACTTCAGAAAACACTTCAGAAGAACTGTTTGCTTACTTGAGAAACAGAATGCAGATGTGGAAGCCTTGCCTTACCTTTAGAATTTTCAAGATGAAAGAACAGAGGATAGCATTTTCAAATGTGAGACCAGCAGTCTCAGGGGGGCTTTACAGGTTTTCATGTGTTTTTTCGCTTAGCACTGCAAGGGTGAAGATCAGTTTCTTTAAAGATAGATAAGGTTTGCTATAGAAGCAAGATATCTGTAAATTAGATGTCTAGATATTTTTAGAAGATATTTTCTATTACTTACAGGATTAATGACTGGATTTCTCATACGTATTAAAAGCTCTCTGCAATCATCAGTGTTAACAAAGCTGAACTCCAAATACCATTCAAAAATGTCCAAGCACTTGTTAGTTCATCTATCTGCTCACCCTCAGCTTACCCACATAGCCAGGTGTTGATTAAACACACCTGCACACTCTCTGAAACATCTGGTTTCATCCCAGAGGCTGTGTGATGTCCAGTTCAATCTGGTTTGACATGTGGACCAGCATTTCTTGGAGGTCAGAGTTTCTTCTTACATTTGCATTGTTGCAGGGCTGCAGCCAGCCTGGGACTGTGGCTCACCAAGTAGTCCAAGCAGGTGGACAAACATCTCGCCCTGACCTTGCAGACTCCAGTGAGACTTTCCAGGGTCACAGAAAGCCAGCCATGAAGGGGCTTAAAGCTTGTCATGTACTAACTAATGACAATTACATTACCTGTTGCCAAACAGACATCTCAATCTCTGCTGAGGCACCCAAGATTCCCACAGGATACATGGAGAGGCTCATGGAAATCATGTGAGCCATAATTCTAAGAATCTCTAAGAGCAGCAAGAGCTAAGGAAAGGGATTTCCTGAGTTAAAGCATTCCTTAGGGACAGCCACCTGCTAAACTCTGTTTTGCCTGGAGATAGATGAGGAAGGGACAAAGTTCTAAGCCTAAATAGTACAGTTTTGCTTGCATCTAAGTTGTCCCCAGGGGAATGTCACTTATCAGTGGTAGATCATGTCTTGACTGCTGGTAGAAGTAGTGTGAACCTCATTCCCAGCTCTTTGGATGGAACAGGATATCTGGGAGATTCCTCTTGAAGGGGTGAAGATCATATTGACAGTCTAGAGTAGACGTGGACCCTGTAGTGAACAAAACATTGCTTTTTTAATGATTTTTCTGCAAAGGGAACACCTTGGCTAAAGGCTGAAGCCTGAGCATACTGTACAGGATTGACTGTACAGCCAGGAGATAAAGACCACTCTGCAAACAGGGAGGAAAACCAAGCTGACTATGTAGATATGTTTTTAGTTTGCTCTGATAGCACCATTCCACTACATGTAAACTTTGAAGCAGGATCAGAGATCTGATTTTCTTCCAAATGAGCGAACACCAAGATCAGCTGGAATAGCTCAATATCAAACTTAATCTATGGTTTAGTTAGTATTTATTTATTCAAGTGAAGTGTTATTTCCCCAGTACAATGGACTGAGTCCATTTCAGTTTCATCCTCAATATTTCACTCTTTTAAAAAATTAATTTCCCAAGAATTTTCCACATACCTTTTACTTAGATTTTCAATTTTAGAAGGAATTTAGTAGTAGGAAACTTCTTATATTCTCATCAAAAAATCCTTAGACATTGCCCATACTTTTCAATTATACAATGACTATTATTTTGGTAGTTTCAGAAAGAGACATCCAGGGCATTGTAAGTGATTCATCAGATCTTTCTCAGGACCCAGAAGTTGGGTAACTGCTATCTGAAGCACACCTGGAGACTGGCCATGTGACCTCTAAAATGCAAGTGCTCACCAAGAACTGAAAGTTGGGGACTGCTAGAAAATCACAGGTGGTGTAGATTGGGTGTGGAGTAGCACAGATCCAGTAGGATGGCACACCTACATGGAAAAAAAACATTTAGACATGAGAGAATGATGCTATTAAAGGATTACATACATCTGGCCTAGTGCTTGAAGGTTGATCATACTTTGAAGATGAAGCTTGGTAAAAACCATAGTAGAAAGACAGGAAGGCCTATTACCGTATTACACACAGTTGGCATTTTTACTGTAATGAAGATTTTCAAAAACATGACAATTTAGTTAAACTTAGAGTGATCTTTACGTATTTTGATGCAAAACAGGTGGCTGATCAATAAAGTCTGAACAAAACTGAATTATATGGGAAAATTAAACTCGACAGAAATCAAAAAGGCATACAATACTCTAAATGTACAATTTCACTCTGTCTCTTTTCACTGTAGCAACCAGGGCACAAGGGCAGTACGAACATGTGGTCCTTTATTTGATCAGGGATAATAATCAACTAAGCCAAAAGGAAAAGGAAGGGAAGTAGATTTTACTAGTTCAGCTGCTAATATAATCTTTTACATGTCCCCAGTTGTGTAACCATTGCTCCGTGCAACATTGTAACATGCAGCCATTGTTAAATGGGAAAAACTGTGCAAATAGCAGAGAATCCAAATGTAGAGAAATGGTATTTGATGTCACTCTCATTATGCAATTGGCACAGTATTTCAGATCCCAGCCTTGCTTTCCTCCTGTTTTTCCTGCTTATTCCTTCATTGGCATAAGGCCTCAGGTCCTTGTGAGAAGGGATTGCTGAGACTTGTAGTTGCCTCGAATGTCTGGTGACCATGGAAGCAGCATAGTTTGTGGTAGGATCTCCTGGCTTGCTGATCTTTCACCATCCCAGTAGTGTTGGCTACTTGAGGTCTAACCATTGGTAATGTTGGAGCATTTGTCTTGTGGCTACAGGTCCTACAGTCCTTCCATTAGAGATATCATTCTCATCTTAGGCTGTGAAAGATGCATCTCCTTTCCATCAAAGAAGTTTCAGCTAATGACTACTTAGACATGCATTGATCCTGTGTACACAATTAGTGACCTACTTTTAGACTTTTACTTCAGCTCTTATCTAAAACTCATGACTTTTTAATGCCAATAATAACCGTAAATCCTTGAAGGTCTTAAATCCATAATTAGTTGAGATTCATTGCTTCATGTTGGCCTGAACCCCAACCACAACTTGAGATTTCAGAATGCCAGCCTCAGAAGTATGATAGATAATGTGATCTCCCTCCATCACATAAAACTCCAAATTAGTCTAACTTGTTTCTTCTAGATCTGGCTTTATCCTAAATGGCCTATCTTCTTTAGTTTCCAAATGTAAATTTCAAATCAGTTCAAAGTCTAGTCTTAAGGCTAGACCTTCAAAGAATTATAACTAGATCATCTGGTCTGACAGTAAGCTCTGTGTAAGCTCAACAGCCCCTGCTAAACATGCAGAAACATGCAGAAACACCTCACTCTTACTTGTTCTAAGTAAATCATAACTAGAGTCCTGAGTACAATAGAAATCTATATTCTCTCTACATTCTATATTTTTTTCTAGAACTAAGTATCATAATAAAAACTAAATCTACAACCTGTTTCAGACAGGCAATTTAGCATGGCTTTACCAGCTCTTATTCGCGACAGCCCTAAGGCCCACACCAACCAGCCCATCCTTGCCCAGACTACATCCCGTGGCTAATACCAAATTTAAACCAAACTTTAAAGTTAGGTTAGTGATTCCAGTTAAACCATAGCCCAAAACAATTAATACAAAAGTCTGTTACTTACAAGCTGGAGCATATCAAACCTAAAATTAATTCTAATCTATCCTCAGTTTTCAAAAGCAGGTTTGGCCTCCTGATTTATGCTGATTTAATCACTAGCAGGCAGCCTCAACACTTTTGTTTAGCTTGATGGCCAGCGTTACTTTTAGCACAGTAATGTTGGTTGATGTGAGATGCCCAGACACCTCTCTCCACAGATATGTCATTAATGACCTGTATTGTTTCTTTAATGTCAAGTATCTGCTTTTCTAAGACTGATAACATCTCTACAGGTTTTCTCCAAGTGCTCTAAGAGTGGGGATTTTTTTTTTGTACCACTGTTTCTTGCTCCATAAGCCTATAGTCCACTCAGTCTTGACCCCATACTGAGGGAAAAAGTACATCATACAAAACATCTGCTCCTACCCCTGTGTATCTGTGACCTTCTAACAGTCTGCACCAGGTATGAGATTCTGCTAAATGGCTCTTTACTGAAGACTCCCTTCCTCTCAGTGACCAGCAATCACTTCTATACAATATGGAGACAGGATGCTGATCTGACCAGTGATTTGGCATGTGGTATGATGGAGCAATGCACAGGTTTACTTTTTACAAGTTATTTCACTGTGCTTTCACTACAAATTTAAAGGTAAAGGTGAACTTTCTCGTTGAGTTTGGAGCAATATTCCCATGGCCCTAATACCATTCAGGGTCAAAGAACTGCACCCCTCATCCAGCACAAATTCTGCACAGCTAGGCATGAGCTCATGGCACACAAGACAATTGGTTCTTCTCCAATACTGCTTCATCTTGGTTGATATAATTTGTATTAAAATCACTTTTACTACAGAAGTGGAAGAAAATTTGACTCACTCACCCACCTCTTTTGCTTTTCTTAGCACTAGTTCAGAGTAATTGATACTGACAAATAGATGAAAAGGATTTAATTTTTCATGTTTCTTTCTCAGGAAAAAAGAGGCTTTTTCTTTTAGGCAAGATTCATTTGACACTAATTGTACCCAATAAGTACAATTTTTAACACAGATTTACAGGCATGTATATATTAAAACCATGTATTAATGCATCCACAGAAATGCAACTGAACTGACTAATACAAAACCACCAAATAGTGACTACATTAATTCTTCATATAATTTACTGTAATGCTGTTATGACACAAAAGATAAAAATCTTCCCATGGGCTATTCACAAAAGCTATGAGTTATTTTATTGTATACAGACAAAACATATTGAATTCATCAAATCATTTATTTGATTGAACTAATTGGTTATAAAATGGAAATTTCTAATTTGGTTTTGCTAGTTACAACTATTATGGGTTTGTTTTGTTCTGCAGCACTATGAGAGAATTCTCTCAACTGGCTATTTGAATATTAGAGTATTTTTATTGCTCTTTGCTCTTGACAATGAGCTGCAATTTCCAACAGTGTGACACAACATGCAGAACACATGACACTTCATGTGTTCTGCAGCCTTCTGGAATATCTGCCCATTTAATGACTTACGATCATATCTTATCTCAGATAATGTGCAGATACAGTAATTTATGGGAGGGGAAAAACCAAAAAAAGCCCAACAAACCCCAGTGCAAAATGCTTCACATAACAAGCAGAGAATTACTGGAAATGGTGTATATAAATCCCATATCTCATATGAGAAATTATGTACACAGAGTTCTTTTCATGTAGACCCTAATGGACTAAGACCCTGTCTGCTAGTGATTGCCTATTTCCTCTGAATTCTACTCACATACATTCAACAACCTGGAAGTTTTGATCTTAAATTGATTATTTGTGCCACGTCATTTGTTAGCTGAGGGAGCCAAGGATTTCAGGATAGTCACATATCCCTTGCTCTGGTGGCATATCCCTTAACTTTGTACTCCCCATCTTAACTCCTTGTAACAGAAGCCATCTCCTCTCCTGTCACTGACTATAGACCTGCATACATAGGGAGGGAACCTGACTTTTACAGGACTAATTTTAGGACAAAATATATCCTGAACAGTCATGAAGAAAGAACTCTTTTGCAGTATTTACTTAATTTGCTACAAAGCTTTGTCCAATAAATATTGAACAATCTGTGTTACCACTATATCTCATTCTGAATTTGTATAGAAACCAAAGCTTTCTTGCATCATTATGATACTTTTGGTCACAGCATAAGTCTTCATCCTGAATTAGGAAGCAATTGAGCTGAAGTCTTCCACTTCTCAATTACTGAACTATGGTGTCTTTTTTCTACATAAAGTGTTTCATATCCAGAATTATTCATGACCTAGTCCAGGCAATGCTTTTGATTGCTTTTCTGCGGTCAGACTTCTCATGATAGAGAGACGCTAAAGGAAGTTATACAGAATTAGAAAGAAAAGCTTCATTGTGCCATCATTGATTTTCCTCCATCAAAAAAATGCAATTTTCTTCAATTCCACAATATTCAGCATCTATTTAATGGACTGAATGGGAGTGGATTTAAATCCAAACCTAAATTTGGTGTTGGGACAATCTGATTATAAAATAACACCTGCTATTTCAGGAATGCATAGCAAGAAGTTTGTTTTGTAAGTGTGTCTCTTGTCTATCCTCTGTAACATCACTAGTGAATACTCTTGGCTTCTCCAGAAACATAAACAAATGTGTGTTTGTGCATAGATTATCATGGCACTTGTAAAACACTTTTTAAAATTAAAATAGTTATCTGAAGGGTTGCAATGTTTTTAAATAATCTTTATTACTTTTGGTCTCAGTTTACACAGTTGCCCTAAACCAATATAAGTTGATGAATGTATTTCTATGGATTTCCATCAGAAGAAACTTTGGGCTCATATCACACGTAGTTGTGAAATCCCATGACATTTAGCGGCATAGTTTCATTTCCTTCAGTTTTCTGGCTACGTTAGTTAGCTTATGATATTTGCATGTTTTGTTTGTTTTATTTTAAGAGGAAGAGAAATAAAATCTCCATAGTATGTTTTTTATTTATTTCCTGAGGACTTTCACTTACACAAGTAGGCACTAAACATTTGAAACTGACATTCCAGAGCACAATAGTAAAAAACTTGAGAGTTTGGCTTAGTTTCATCTAAAACAGTAAAAATTGACCTTGTAAACATTTCCATAGGAGGTAGGATACATACATTTGACAATCTGTCAAATATGAGAAAGTAAACAGTTACTCTGTGGTCCTAATAAATAATGAGCAACACAGGCATTAAATAAACACTTTATATACATAAAAAACAAGATATAAGTGAAAGGCTAAAATAGCATTTTTAATAAATTAGGAATAGATGTAATAATTTCTTTACAACTTATTCTTGCATGCAAGAACCACTGGCTCTTTCTGCTTACCCAGAATTTCTGACTGAAAAGCTGTAATGGTGAGAACAATCCTGAGAGATTCACAAGCAGGAACCAATCTAAAGATAGCTATTTTTTGTGTGTGGGGAGCTGATAACATTGGTAAAATGGCTCCTTTAACACCTATATGTAATACTTTTATCTTCCACCAACTTGGAAGGGGATTATCATCATAGCCTTAATGTCTGGGGTTGGAAAGTAAGCTTAGGGCACAGACATGTCTCTCCCAGTTAGGTTCCTCCAGCAGCTGCTCCCATGAAGACAGTGTTGATTGGTGGTAAAGATGGCACCATATCTCTGCTTGGTGGTGCATGGATCTCCAGATTTTCCTGGGAAGGGAACTGACCAGATGCTCCATACATACACTCTGAAGAAGATGTGATTTGCAAGTTTGAAGCTGTGGGGGAAAAAAGGTTACCATCATTGCAAGTTTTCAATTTATTGAACTTAACAGAAATCACAATCCAGTTTCATTTGATGGAAACTCCTATCTACCAGGCACATCATCTGAAGGACAGAAATGTCTGATCTTTTGTGCAAGATTAAAAGGTAAGCAGTAGGAAGATGCAATCTTGTGTAGAAATAAAGTGCCTTAGTTTATATCTTCCATGCAACCCTTTTTGGAATGTGAGACCAAAGTCAGTTGCTATTTGTTCAAGGCTTATACCAAAACAAACCCTTCGGGACAGAGTATTTCTGCCTAAAATTGACTGTCATTGGGAGCTTTGCCTAATACACACAGTTGTTGAAATGTAAGATGGGGGAACAGAGCATAGGAAGTAAATACTGAGACACCCCTGACCCAGGATTCATTTGATCTTTTTGAAAGTGAGGATCTCCAAGAGACCCTAGAAAATCCCAGTCTATTATTAGTTTACTTAATAATTAGAAAGCGCTTCCTAATACATATTTTTATGCAACTCAGGCCAATCATGCCACTCCTCATGGATAATGGATCACAGACCTCCTTATATGGACTTAAATTTATTAAACTCAGTTTTAAGGAAAACGCATGTCATGATACATCCTAAGTACCAAGCTGTTTCATCTCTATGTTGCATTTCATATATTGTGCATGTGAGCCACAATTTAATACTCAGCATTTGTTAGGATGCTAAAAGGTTCATAGCTGCTCCTCGGTTGTTGGCTATACTTACGCATAGGGGTCCGGCAGACAATTGAAGGTGAGGACTCTGTGTAGTATGAGCCTGTTTGTTTTCTCCTGCTGTCATCCAAGATGTTCAGTGGGTCATGTATATCACTGTAGGATGGCAGTGGCCGAATGCTGCTGACACTGCTGATTACAGAAACATGTTGGTCCACCATTGTTCCAAGTCTGTGAGATTCTGAATAGTTTATGCTGTTTCCATAATATCCTAATTGAAAATTAAAAAAAAAAAAAAGATGAATGAAACTACTGGGTAGTGTATGAGCCTGTGACAAACTTGGAAAAACAGTACTTGTTTGGATGGATGAAGCCCTCCGCAATAAGATTATTTATGTACACGGATTATTTATTTCTACAGCCTAGGAAAATAAGCAGCATACATAAGGACTGGCTCAAAAGAGAAGTGGTAACAAGGAAACCAAAAGATGGTAAGGGTTCAGTCATGCCTTCAGTACAGAAAATTGCTCTTTTCTTCTAAGTTCAGAATTAAACACAGCCTGCAATTGGTGACCTTAAGAGAGACCACGAGGAGTCATATCCGCAGTTCAGTGCTTCCTTCTGAAGCTTACTACCAAGGAAAGCATACATGGAAAGAAAATCTGCAGGATAATATGCAGGGTACTCACTGCATAGACAAATCCATATAAAAGTAACATTTCCACTGTGTCTTTCCTCCAGAAGAGGGAGGTGTTTTGCTGACTATACCTCTGAAGAAGTAAATTTTACATTTGAAGCATGAGAAATGAGAGGGACAAAATCCCAAACTATTGCTAATGCACATTTTTGTACTTCTTTTCACCCTGTGACTAGAATGGTCCATTATGCTGATCCCAGAGGTAAGCTATCTTGTATCTGCTCTGTTTCATAGCAAATGTTTTGGGGGCTTTTCAAGAGATTGTTAAACCACAAGGTCATCCTGGTTTAGCTTCCTTTGTGGAAGATATGGTGATGATACCAAAGGAAGATTAGCATAGGGCAGCAGATGCATTTGAGGTCAACTGAGGATTCACCCAAGGAAAATAAACCCTTAAGCAGCTTATTAAGCTGCTTTACAATCTCTCTGTGTTATCAGAGTAGTGGAAAACAGGAATATATAAATACAAGCTGAAATACATCTTCCACAGATAAAAAGCATGTTACTTCAGCAATGAAAGAGAAACAAAAGGAAGAAGAAAATACATATTAATACCGTTGGAAGCATTAGCAGGATAAGCTGCTCCTGGACATGTAGACACTGAGTTGTTCAAAAAATTGAAACTCCCGGTATTCAGAAACTGCATATTGTGTGTGTCCTGAGACATGCTGGAGGGACCATAGCTGGAAGGGGATCTGGCATTGTAGGGAGACACAGCACAACTGTTGCTAAAGTAGTCTCTGGAGAACTGCTGTTCATTCAAGGCATTGAATCGGCTGGGCTCTGCTCTGTGGTCGTAAACTCCTGAAGTGGAATGGGCCTGTGTCCTGAACATAGCCTGGTAATTGGAATTGTTTCCATAATAATTCTGATTAGTCTGTGACAAAGTCTGATAAAGCGGTTCTGAGTAGGAAGAGCACTGTGAATGTGTCGATAACATGGGACCTACACTGGGAGGTCTCACAGCCATTGGCCCCTGGTTGATAACACTTCCTCGGCTGACCATGGCTGGTGAAATGGGTGGAGTCATGAGGTGACCAGTGCTTTCAGACAGCTCCATTTGATCTGGAATAAATAAACATTAACATGATTAGTGTCCATACCTCAGTACTGCTGTTAAGACACAAACCCTCTAATGAAGTGCAGATTACCATTTGAAAACCTTTACAAAAGATATACACTGCCCCCCACCTATATCTTTCATAGCTTCAGGCTATAAAGCTTCCCCCTTTCTTTCTCTAGCTTCAAGGTCCCACATTCAGCGGGAATTTCCAACACTTACAATCCTTATGTGCTCCAGGTTTACTGTTCATTTTCTCCTCACAAGAACCTCACCAAGCCAAGAGTTCTAGGATAGCTTTACCATTTTTCCAAGAAGAGCTCTTACTGGCAGGGTAATTACAATTGCTGACTTCTGTAAATCATCACAGAAGTTGAGCTCAGGAAATGTTGTTTACTAGAGGTCTTCATAAATTCATGTGGCCATCACTCCTCCTTACAGCAACATGTTACCACGAACAGAAAGACTAACAGGCAAAATAGGGAAGGAGAAGCTGGAAGAATTGAAACACACCTGTCAGCTGCATACTCTCCCCATCTCCTGTGGTGAAGGGGTTCAGACCAGAAGGTGCACTGCTGGGCTGGCCAGCTGACAAGTAGGCTTGCTCTCCTGGGCACTCATTTTTGACTGAAGTGTCACTGGGCAGAGGAGCGGCTTTGTTGCGATTTGCTAGGAAGCAAGAGCTTGGTGATGCAGTGAAGGTGGCTTTGCTGGCATCTAGAAGGGTAAACGAAAACCCTTGTTGGCTGTTACATATCCTCACTGCACATAAATTCTTTTTGTATCACTTTCTCTGATCACAGATCTATATCATACAGTATCAGCCCCTTACTGAAGCCATCATAGTGAAGGTATGAATCAGATTCATTCCCTTGAAGTAAATGTCAACAATGAAGTCAAGTAAAGTGCATTAAGAGTGAATCAGGATTGACAGTTCATCCTAAAGAATTAACAATGGCAACTTTAGAATGCTTGAACTCTCTTTTCATATTGATATTTAGAGAAAAGCATTTCTCTAGATATCTAGCTCTTCAGCTTTTTACAGACTATTGATGAAGTCAGTTTTGCTGTTCTTCAGAGGAAACCATGATTTTTCCTTATGGTTTCAAGTACCTAAACACCTAAACACACAAGGACAAGGCAACTGTCACACAGGCCAAGTTTTTCCCCTGGAGGTTGAATTGAAAGAAGTGCAGCATCTACTCTCAGACAAATTTTATGCACATTTCTTGCAGCAAAGTGCAGATTTAGGGTAACAACAACCAAAAAGTTAAGCACTGACTGCCAGTGCTAATGCTAATTTAAAAAAATAATCTGCAAGTTTCTGAAGTTTCACTGGATTTTTAAGGATTAAATTGGACCAGAACTTGATCCTAATCAATCTTCACCCTTTTTATAGCAAAGGACCTGGAACATATAATTTCAAACTGTCTAACTTTAAAGAAGCCTGGTAGATGGAAAATGTTAAGGATACTGTTTTCAAATATTTTTATTTCTCTTCCATATAGTAATACTTCAGCCACACGGTAAATAGGGCTCTAAACTTGCGTTCCAATGTTGGAGGGATTTTGCACTTTGGTAACATTTAATAGATTTCCAGTTCAAGTTGTAATTACATATTTAAGCTTTAGGGGAAAAGTGGATTAGGAATTCCTGCCCTTCTGCTACTTATACCTCTTTTCACACTTCAATTCATGGCCCTTCAGATGTACCTACAAGTCTTTGCTGCATCCAAGGTAATTTCAGTGATCCTTAGCATTGACATTCCAACAAAATGTTATGAAGTGAACTGTGGCAAGAAGGTGGGAATGAATTGCTGAGTGAATGGTCACAAACTTTTCCGGTGAATTTGACAATGTTGCACATAACCACACCTTCAGGAGAACACAGTAAGCTTGCTTCTGCTTAAACAAACACAACAATTTTGAAACATACTGGAGTACATGCAAAAGAGCCAGGCTCTAGTTACCTAAATTCTTCATGTATTTGTCCAGTAGATTCTGGAGTTCTTGTTCTTTGTCATTGTTGAACTGTGTCTCCATGGCAAGCAGGATGTACTCATCTAGTAGCATGCGAATCAAATGAAAAGAACCTTTTGGAGGAGAAAGAGAGAGAGTAGCTGAGTTATCTTTGTGACCATCTCTCACCACTCCACAAGAAGCCAGTGAAACAAACAAATAATTGTGGACTTTAAATGACCTGGCAAGACCAACAAGGAATAGTATCTAACTTCTAGCTCTAATCTCTCTTTGCACTGGCCCACCTAGCTCAATTGTTTACTGTCCTGTAGGCTATTTGACCACTAATTACATCAAAGAAAAATACTGATGAAAGTGAGACATGCTTTATACTTGAAGAGAGCACACAGTGCAACTAGATAAGGCTGAAGTCTGCTGGAATACCTCTGCTCTATTTCTGTTTGCCTTGTGCTAAATAACCAGACAATAACTGGTAAAGTGTTTGACCTTATTTCAAGGATATATCACATTAAAAAAATGTATGTGTCCCTACAGTCAATTCAAATACCCTCTGAATTTTAGATAACAATGTACCTATGGCTAAACATATGAAATTACATACTAGAGTTTGTTTCACTTGTTCTGCCATCTTCTCTCTTATACAATGTTCTTTTTGAGTGTTCCCAAAAATGCAAACATTCCAAGAGGTGCAGGTGTGAGCCTTAATTTTTAAAAGCCACAAACACTGTTAAATTTATCATCTGCTGATTCCAGAATTAAGTGTGTGGTGACTGCCAAATTCCCTTTGCTTTTATTAAAACATACCATGCACAAGAACTTATATGCAACAGTATTTCTTTACCAAACTGATTCACAGGTAAAACCAATAATTTATAGCATTTGCCTCTTATACTGAGATATGCAGTCATTGCCATATTAAAACAAACAAAGCTTCTAGCACTTAAATGTCAAACCAGTATCAAAACAGCAATTCAAAAGAAAAATGCCTTTTAAAAACAAACTTATAGCACAGGTCACCAGCAAAATATTGCTAGCATTTACTGTGAAGTATTAGTTTGAAAAATACATCACACAGTATTTGCAGTTTTGATCAAATAAGTTTTAGATTAGGATGGGTTCCTCAGCACAGGAAATGGTGGAAAGCTGGTAAGTGCTTAACATATATGTACAAAATATGAGCGTTTTTATAAAACTCAGGTACCAAAACTTGATGCGTTGTTTAGAGTTAGGTTATGCATCACTCGAGCCCCAAAAAAACTCCATTTCAGAAGGAAGTCCTGCGCCCTCTTCTTTAAAGACCTCCCATTTTGCTTGCTTGCCTGAAAGAGAACAGTAAAATACTGTTAAGTTTGCTCACTTGCTTTCTGCCAACAGGAGAGAAGAACTGGATATCTTTGAGAGTTTGAGTCCTTGACTCAGGCTGATGTGGCAGAGTGAATCAAGCTGCCTGATCCAAACTATCTCCCTGCAGTGTGACCTAACTTGGTAAAACAGAGCAGCCTTCCCTCTTTCCAGTGCAACCATAGAATGTTGTCTGTCAATGCTGGATGAAGCAAACTGCTTATGCTTGGGCCCTGATGGTACATAAATTACTCCATATTCTAGTATTAAAGGTGCCAAGTTGTTCTATAACTATACAGGTGAGGAAGAAGGGAGGGAGGGANCACCCTATGGCACTGTTATTCCATAAAAACAGGGAATAGAAATTAGTATTTGTACTTCAATTTAATCTGTATCATACTGGTCAGAATTTCTCTTACAGCATGGTATGTTACTATCATGATGATCAAAGTGGTGCTTTTCATACTACTCATTTCATGCAGTCATTTTGCTCTGGCAATGATTTGTTCGTGTAGTAACATATGCCCTGTTCCTTTCTCAAACAGCAAGCAGAAAGAAGCTGTTGTGTGAGTTTGACAGTAGCCACACTTTAGCATAAACAGAAGGCAGACAGCAGTGGAAAGATTACATGTTCTGTAAATGATTAGCTTCTGCTCAAATCGACCTAGCTTCATATCAAAACTTGTGGGTCCTTCTTCCCTTAAGTACAGGAAAACAATGCTAGGAACCATGCCTGTTAGCTTTAATAGTATGGCATCACATAGTAGATGCTGAATGTAAAATTGCTTCAGCTTTTCTGCCTGACTTGCTTATCAGGAATTGTCTTCTGAAATTGTGGAATGAAACTGACACCATAATCACTCCAGTCTAAAATAAATTGACATTACTCAGCTTCAATAGAATTTTTTTGCCTAGGAAGATTTCTGTGTATGTGAGGACTTGCTTTGGCTTTGCTGCCCTGAGTTATCCAAAGCTCCTCACTGTGCTGCTCACATGTCAGCAATTGTTAGGAAACTCAGAGTACTTAAAAAAAAAAGAAACTACCACTGCCTCCATTGAAATTTGGGAAAGCAGGTGAAGAAAGAAAAAAGGGCATGCCTATGGTTTTCCTGTAAGTGGCAGTCTCTCTACCGCCAGCCAGTTGATGTTATCTGGACTGTCTCGTCCTTTTGCATCCATTCATATCAACATCCTACCTAAAATGATGAATAAGATATTGCATTCTCAGATTAAAGAAGTCTGATGATAAGACCAGTGTTCAGCTATTAGCCAACAATATGTAACATCTTATTCTACTAGTTTACAGTGATGAGAGTCACAAATTGGGTAAATATATTTTACTTAGCTACAAGTCAAAATCCTTTCTTTTGTTCTGAGCTGTAGTTTATTAATCCCTACATAACTACATGCATATAAAATATTTGTAATGCATCTTGGAGGTGGGAAGGGGAATCCCATCAAAACCATCAATTACTGTGTTAAGTACCTTAGAAAGCTACAAAACAGCATCTTCCATCCTGAAATGTAGAAATCCTTCAGGAGGCCAGCTACTTCTGAATCCCCCTGCTGCAGTAACTTGTACCACAGACAGTACCACCCAAATGCCATGGAAGAGAGAATTGCTTCTCTAAGAAACAACTTTTGCCCACCTTATTCAGAGCAATCCCCCTGAGATTCTGCAGGCACACATAAGGTGGGAGGGTTTCTGTCATGTACAGTTTGTGAAAGTGCTGACTGTAGTGTTTTGGCTACAATACTTAGTTTGTCACACACATAAGACTGTTTAGCACGATTAATTTGAACTAATACCACTGGAATCTTTGACACCAAAAGTCAAAATTCCCTGTCACAGTAAGGAGATAGGAGCAGAGATGAAAATTCCTTGTGGAAAATCAGTGGGACTGCAAATGGAGTAAGCAGAGTGCAGTGGGACTGCAAAAGGAGTAAGGATTTGGTCTGGAGTCAGGCAGAACATTTGAAAGGTACCTTGATAACCCTTTGCTCAACCACAGTATCCAACCATTCAATAAATGATTCCACAGTGGCATTCTTCTTTAGAAGGTCCTTCAGTTCTTGGAACACTGTAATAGAGTCATCTACCATGTAAAAAGGAGAACATATCATTGCACTCTACTCTGAACATGAGAAAAAGCCACTCACCAGCCATATGACAATATTGTAGCATGGAAAGGAAAATCAAAGAATTAGAGCAGTGAAGAAATAAGTAATTCCCCAGCAAAGCAAGCACACACACATCCATACACATCCATCACACACATGTATTTTAATTACTTAAGTAGTACAAAGATACAGGTTGTAAGACAATGAAGTTTTATAAGAAAATAAAAGCAAAAGAAGAATATTTTATTTTCCATTCCTTTGCATATTCAATCTTGAAAATCTTTCTAATACTACATTTACTAGTAAAGGTTTCTCTGTACTGTGGCAGATTTGAAGTGTCTTATGTTTCCTTCATATTTTACAAGTTTTTCACAATAGGATATAAAGTTAATTTCCTCAATCCTCATTTTCAAAAAAGGGCCTGAATGACCAGTTATTTTTCTTCTTTTCTTTTTTAAACCAGTGTGAAAGAAGACAAAAAATAAAAAAAAACTACACAAAAAAAGTAGGAAAGGGGCAACTCAAATGAAAATGTGAATAGGACTGCGAATCATTAAAGAGAACAAACTTTCATAATCAAAGTAATACTATTTACAGGACAACACCTTGCTATTCCTTTCAGCTCTTGAAATTCTGATCAACATGACTCCTATGACAAAGTTCTCTTTTTAATACAGAAAATGGCTATATCTATTTTTCAACAATGTGTATGAAAATTAACTACCTCAAAATTTATACTTCACTCTATTCTGTGTATGAAAATAGCTGCTACACTAAATAGAAAATTACATATATTTTTAAA
The DNA here is from genome assembly GCA_008694505.1 of Cyanoderma ruficeps. Taxonomy (NCBI): domain Eukaryota; kingdom Metazoa; phylum Chordata; class Aves; order Passeriformes; family Timaliidae; genus Cyanoderma; species Cyanoderma ruficeps. The sequence goes on from VZDJ01007749.1 coordinate 52,801,998, forward strand.
GCTCAACTTTCAGAAGAAAATATGATTAATTAAAAAAAATAAACTAGTTCAAATATTTATTACATTAAGCCATAATGAAATGGAATTTTGGACAAATCTTTCAAGAACTGATCAGTGCAATATCCCCATATAATTAGGACCAAGTTTCAAAAGAGGTTTGCAACTGACATGTAATTGAATTTTTCAGCAACCATTTAAAGTCATCTAACTGGGATGACTTTCCAGCACAAGCTTCTGTTCTTGTTGGACATGTTAGGGCAACAAATTGGTTTTCTTAACCTACTGAAGTTTATGGTGAACTAGCTTAGAGAATGCAGAGTCTGTGAGTGCCCTGTCTCGGTCAGTCCAAGCAGACTGGTGTGGCATGGAATGAAAGAATTAATTACTTTTAATGGTACAAATATATCACCATGGACTTACATTCGCTGTAGACTTCCCCATCAGAGTCTGTGCTCCCTGAAACTGCAAGGAGAGCCTGAGAACCAATACTATTCAAATCAACTTTTTCAATATCTGACACCATGGAATTCACCACATGCTGATCAAAAAGAGCAGGCCGAGCAATCTGCAAGAGAAAGCAAGGTAAAATGCTGAGACCCTGTTGTGGCTTTGCCCCAGCTGGCAGCTAAGCAGCACACAGCCACTCACTCACTCCCTATCCTGCCAAAGGATGGGGGAGAGAATTAAAAGAGTAAAAGCAGGTCAAGAAGGGTTGGTTAGGTTAAAAACAGTTAATTATTTTTTAAAAGCAATAATAAAAATAAAACCAGCAACAATAATAATTTAAAAGTTTAAAAGAAACACCAAAAACAAAGAAAAACCTAGTCCAACAAAGATCAGTGGTGCAAATGAAAACCATTGCTCACCAACTGACCAACACCCAGCCAGGTCCCTGAGCAGAGGTCCCCTGTCAGACTTCCCCCCAGTTATATTGTTGATCTTTCGTATGGAATATCCCTGTGAGCAGCTGGGGCCAGCTGCCCCAGCTATGACCCCTGCCACATTTTGGTGCACCTACAACTTACTTGCTGGAAGGGTGGTGTAAGAAGAAGACACACACCTTGGCTGTGTGTAAATACTGCTCAGCAGTAACTAAAATAGCCCTGAACTATCAATAGTTTCCAGTGCAAATCCAAAACATAGATCCATACTATGATGAAAAAAATTAACTCTATGCCAGCCAAAACCTGTACAGGCCCACACCCAGAGATCATCCAAAAAACTGCTCAGAGAAGAAACTTATTATGTTTACTGTTATTGTCATGGCTGAGTTTATGACAGATCAGATGAGATAATTTCCCTTTCATTAGACTCCTGATGCTCTTTTAATGTGCCTTCCTATCAGATTATCTTCACAAGATCACCCGTATGCTGCTTTTTTATTATGAAAGAGAAAACCAACTCAAAATGAATCTGTGGTGTGTCTACACTTATTCATGAGGACTACCACCTTAAAGTCCAAGATGCTAGCATGGAAGAAAGTTCCTCAAAAAGCATTATAAACTTTTGGATAATCTACAGAACCGTCACATGGAGGTAACTCCTAATTGCAGATACCTGCATCCTGACAACATGGCCTTGGAGTCTCCAACTACCTGTCCCTCCCATTTTTTCTTTTCACTCAAAACTCAAATAGAAGTAGAACAACATAGACAAGGCAGCGAATCTTTGCTAGGCAAGAAGTATCATCTGGTATTTTCCAACTTGGTACTAAACAAAATACACATATATTCCACTTGGTCGCTTCATTGAAAAAACGTTCCTGTGATGATAGTTCATTATAATCATGGTCTTTGCTCTCTTTTCTGGTACAAAAGTATGAATTTCTAGTCAGATCTATTTATGGTCACTTTCTAATTTCATGGTGAAAACTACAAGATTTAAGTCTTTCAAGGCTGAAGGTCAACCTTGAAAAAATAATGCATTGTATCGCATAGCCAGAAAGGTACACTGAATACAGCTGATGTATTTTTGAATGTATAATCTTATTCTGTTTACCTGTGCGAGGTGTAGGAATGATGTCTGTCGTTTCAGGGAGGAAACAAATCTTCGTGCAATAGGCAATTTCTTATCTATCAGGCTTTCTGGTAGATTTTCCAAAGAGGAAGCAACCCACTGTTCCCAGTTTTTTGCAAAACTTCTTATATCTGCCAGTAAACTATAAGGGAAACAAAAAAGTGATTTAGAGAACCACCAATAAAAATTTTCTGGCATTAGTTTGAATAATTGGGTCTCAATCTATGGCTAACAGACTTTTGGGCATATCTGGAAATTCCTCCTCAGGTGTTACCAAAAGAAACAGGAAATGACCAATCATTGCTCTATACATTGACTACATATATATATAACTCCTCTGGGAAAAAGTAGTGTCTGGGACACTAAAATGCTATTTGATATTTTAAGGCTGTTCTATAGCTCCCCTCAGAGCTGACACTATTCTGTCATACATACACTACTGTTCTAAAAATGAACATAAATATGTGAGAAAACTTTTCTAGACTATGGAATTACTGGTATTTATCTGGAATATGCCTAAAAATCAGAAGGTGCCATGATTATTTTCAAATACCTACCTTTCTGGCATTTCTTGCATGGTTGCAGGGATGAGTACATCTGTAAGAACCTTCAAAAAGTTAACAGAAAATGACATCATGCTTCCACTGGCCATTTATTCATTCATTCATGTCTGTCTTATTTACTTAGATTGCAAAGTGCTAAGTACAGAAAATTTATACAGAATAAAGCCATTCAACTTGCTTTTCAGATAGTTATAGGCCTGGATTTTTCCACTCACTATTAGACAGGAACATATGAGATATTTATATACTTAGATAGCACCCATTGTCTATCTTACTGTGTATCTTCATAGCAGTAAAATGAGAAAAAAACCAAACAAGACATGCTATCCCCCATATCTTAGAGTAAGGCAATCAGTAGAAGTGAGATGCACAAACACTTTGTCTTTTCTAGCATCTCCAAATCTCTGTGAAGCAGATACCCAAGTCCTTGAATGCTGTTGACTCCCTACCAAATTGGACATGGCCCTTCAGGCATTCAGAGTTTAACCATAGAGTTCCCTGTAGCTAAGTGTGGTGTGGAACAGTTTTGGCAAAAAACTATGCCATCTCTCATGCCCTCTAGGGAATGTTACTGTGGAGGACAAAGTTGTTAAAGAAAGTTCCAGAAATCTCCTTTCTCTGTTAATGTAAATATTTTGATAACAATCCAATGCAATTCCTTCTTCCTTCTGTCAGCTGTGATGTCAAGAATATCTAACATGTTTATAGATAAGAAATAATGAGAGACAAAGAAGAGGCACAACAGCAAATTTCTGAACTTTTGAGAAATTCAATGTTATTCCATTTATAATTTAATGCTCCTCTAGTATTTCTTCTTCTGTCACATTAAATCTGTCATAAATAAAGTTAATATTGAATCTATTGAGACAACACATTTAGAGCAGGAAAAACCTCATAAACTCAAGGTACATTATAATCTCTCCAAGTAAATGACCCATCTCCTGGGTATTAATTTGATTCTTGATGCTAATTACCTTTGCTTTACTATGCTAACTAAAGCACTTCTTACTTTACAGCTTTATATGCTTCTAAGAAATACATATTTTCATCTTTTCTGGATTTGCCCCCCATTTTTTGTAAGTAAAGAAAGACATTACAATAAGGCATCAGAGCTAAAAAACTTCACGTCCTTTGCTCTGAATGTTTGGTGTTTACTATTAAGCCAATAGTTATTTCTTCTTTTCAATATGTGATGTGAAATCTGTTAGAGAGACAGTTACAAGAGAATCGTTTTCTATTTGTATGGCACATCCTATCAGAGCAACTTCAAGAACTTTGCATCTACTAAATAATCATCTGATCTGACTTTCCAAACGAAAAACTCAGGAAACTTTGGTGGCATTATTTTGTTTTTTCCCCAGCACTCTGTAACTTATTCCTGACCTTGAAATACTCCTAAGGGTCCCTTAGTTTCAATTATTTATGTGGTCATGCCATGATCATAGATCAAAGAATTCATATGGTACAAAAGCTCTGCAAAACAAGTATTCCTTAATTTTTTTTTAAACCCAGACCAGTTTAGAGTGTAGCACTTTTGCTGGTACATCTAGCAGCATGGGTACAGAAATGAAAGGCAGCCAGCAGGAGGGGCAAGAATGTCTTAGCCCAGTATTGTTCCAGCTTGGTAACACGAAACCATGGCCTGACATAACCTGTGAGCAGCAGACTGGCATGTGGAATCACTTTTCCGGTGTGCCACAGACTCTCTTTTCTCGTAGAAATTGCAATAATCTCTTGAGTGAAAACAAGGCTTCAGTTTTCATCTGGGATTACCTCAGTCAGCCTTGTCAGTGAGCATATGAGCATTTCTCTCACCTACATTCAAGCAAGCAGCTCAGGGTTTCACTGTTAGTCTGCTGCCCGTGGTCACACATCAGGTGTTCAGCTGAGCTGAGACTGGAGTTCAGCTCTTACAGGTGCCCATTTTGTTTCTTGATTTCAGTTATTTCCTTGCTGTTTTACAGCAGAAAGCAGTGATGGCATCCTGTGATTCTATCTTTTTACAGATGCAGAAGTTATTCTGTGGGTGAGATTGTTCGTGTAGCTAAATGCTTAACTTACCTTATACAGTATTGAGTCACAGACACAGAAAATGTCAATGATGATGGGATTTTCAAGCAGGGGAAGAAGATGGTCAGGCATTCCTTGCCAAAAATGTAATAGGAAATGCTGGATCTAAAGGAATAGGAACCAGATTCATAGACATAAATCATGCTTTCTTGCCCTCCCCAGGCATATGTACCAAGTGTGTGTGTTCAAACAACCTTACCTCTTCAAAGTTCCCATTAATTGCATTATCAAGGACACACTGACAGTGTGTTTTGTACATCATGATAAGAGTATCTACCTGTTTTGGAAGAAAGAAATATTAAACAGAGTTTCTTAACTCTTTCCTTTACTGCTACGGTGATCTAAGTTTCTGCTTTGTGTAGGTAGTATTTAAACACATAATATAAACTGTATTGCAATGCATATTTACAAATAGGCAGCCTGTATATCCAGAAGGGATGAGGATGTCACTCATCTCTAGTTTTATCAACAGCTTTATGTCATTATTATTCAACCATTATTTAAGTCATTATTTAAGTCAAGCACTGGTGCTGTGGTCAGACATGTAGCATCTGAACCTGTATACACTGTGAAAATGTGGATAATAAAGTAAGGCAATACCTAGATTAGTCAGTCAGATGGTAAAGTAAATTCACCTTCCTGAAGCTAAGATTAATCCCAAAGAGCAGTGCAAGTTAATCATTAGGCTACTATAGGCGTCTATGAGTGTTCTGAAACATCATCTAGTTGGACAAATGAGAAAATAGCTGCCAGTCATTTGGTCAAAGTTTAATCACTGCCTCACATGAACTGAACTTTTAAAAGCAGAACTCCCTTTCATCTCATCAGGCTACTTTATCTGAATGGAGTGTCGTCTTATTAAAAAAAAAAAAAGAAAGTAATTTAAAATAAATTGCAGCAAGTTATAAGACAAGAAATACACAAAGTATTTTAAGGAAGGAAAAATGCGAACCATTCTTATGGTCCTGAATCACAGAAGGTTTGTCACAGCTTACGAACTTCTCCACCAAACCACTATCAGATTTCGAATGAACCTGGTGCCAGCTTACTGCAATAGGTTGTGGATGCAGGTTTCTTTGAAAACAGACCTTTCTGACTGACTTTCAGAGCTGCTTCTCTAACTACATGTCTTTGAAAAGCAATAGCTAAGTGTGAGACTCAGGAACATTTTAAATAATTGTTTTTGAAAGGAGTTGATGGAAATATAAAGGTTGGGTAAGTTCTCTCCAGAAACATTAAATGCAGGAATTACTCATCTATTTTAGTGCAGAATGCTGTATTTATGGACTCTCCAGACATCTGAGCTGCAAGCAACTCCTTAAGAGTTTAACGCAAACTTCATGTATGGGCTGTCTTCAACAGAGTACCTAAATATCTTAGTTTCAATAACCTTTGGTCAGATAAGCTGAAGGAGGGAAAAGGCAGTATGAAAAGAAAACAGGAAATAAGAGAACAAGAAACAAGGAAAGAGCAGCAAGGAAATAGAATGCAAGAGACATTGAAATTCATCTTCCCCACAATCTCCTCATAACTCAGTAAGTCTGTCCACAGACAGTCATGCACAGTGCAGCTAAGCCAAAAATGAAGACAGAATTAATTGCAAGTTTTTCTCCATTGCTGGAGCAGTAAAAATCAGTTTGTTTATATTGCTGTGTTGGGTCCTCAAGGAACCTCAAACATTTGTCAGATTTAAATTTAATGAACATGCTGTCTATATGAGAGATATCACTTCACTGATGGAGACTGTAGCAGCAGGTGGTGCACACTGCTGAGTATACCAGTTCTTGGGCTTTCTTTAGGAATGGTAAGATTTCCAGCTAAGATGGCTCCTTTTGTTTAGCTTCTCCCTACAGGAATCCTAGGCTTCACTACTTTCTCAGAACAAGCTTAGGAGGAGGGGCTCACAAAACAAAAGGTTTTAAAGCAATGTCTCAAACCAGTCACCATTATCACCCACACTGAAGACAAAAGAGAAAAGTTTAAAATGTCTGTCAAAGGATTTCTAGCACAATGTAGCAGCTTATAAGGTGACAAGAAACAACAGAGACATAACACACAGGCAAAGAGTCAAGAATATAAAACATGAGAGATACTTCCAACTGAAGAGTTATCCTTAGGATAAGTAATACAAAGTATTGATTTGAGGAATGATTTAAGTAATTTAAAAATAACCCAAATATGTTCAATTTTCAGTCACTTTTCAAACAATTAATGAGAGTAAAATTAATCTATTTGTTGTGAATTATTTGTTCTGTTCTAATCTGAATAAAATTCACCTTAAATCCAAAGGCATTTGTAAAGAATACAACTCTCAGTTATTTGTTTGTTTTGCTCTCCCCGTCTTACATACCATCAGTTTGTAAAATACTGGGTCAGTTAATAGGTAAATAATTCAACCACCTTTCCATTGGAAAGCCAGTTAATCGCTGTTAGTAAAGGTTTGCCCCCTCTATAAATCAGTCACCTCTGTTTGATTATGGATATTTCTGTCTCTTTCATGTCAATACCTCAAAGGCTAAGATATGAAGAAACATTCTGTGGCAAATTTTTGATCTCTAAGACAGAAGAGAAGGAGCTCACTTTTTACCTTGTCTTTAGAAATGCACCCTTGAAGCAAAAGATGTTGAGCACTTGGAAACTCTGGGAGGAGGGTTCCAGTTTTGGAACTCAGAGAATATTTACGAGTAAAACCACCCTGAAATGGAAGGGAACAAACAGGAACATTGAAACAGCTAATACTGTTACATCTGAAATCAAAAATTCATGCTAACTTGTATATTATTTCATTAATCTCTCAAGGTTCTGCAATACATCTGCATTCAGATAATGCCTTAAAAATATTGATGTTGATCCAGATCTGGACCCCAGCTCATGAAGTTTATTAAATATGTGTCTATATCTAAACTCCACTGAAGGGTCTTAAAGTCTCGAATGCTATGATTAAGGTGAAACTTGAATGGAACTGGAAGTGACCTTTTCCTACCCCTTTGCCTTACAGGTAGATTTCACTGAAGTGGGAATGGTAGGTGTATAGTGCAAAGTATAGTGTAAAAGTGTGCAAATTAGACTATTTTTCTGTAAATGTTCACTCATTAATTGAAGGCCAGTTTCAAGTGAAATCTCTCAAATACTGTATTCAGAAAACCATAGCTGTAATTGACTTACTCAACATAATCACAGCCCTATTTTATAGGGTGATATGTCTGACAAAACAGGCAGCAAAAAACCAAAAGCATACATCATATAAACTAATTTTGCCTGTGCTATCTACTATTCAAATACACATAAAGTTCTAAGTAAAAGAAATTGTAGAAATTTAGAAACATTAGTATTTTTTCATGTCAATACTTTAGTAGTGTTATAATTGCCTATCAGTATAAGGAGGGTATTTTTTTAACAGGAGTAATCCTAATGATTTTATTATGCAATTACCCGTGAAATATATTAAAAGCTCTGATTAAAAGGGATTTGTTAATTTAAAAAACGGCAGTGATGGTGGTGGGAGGTTTAAGAAGATAATCTGCAATGTTTTTTACCTTGCTAATGGACTTATATGACTGTGCCTCAGTTCTAGGCTTAATATTTTAACCTGCTGCCACTTGCCCTTTCAATTTAATGCCATCTGTTTCTAATGGCCATTTAACATTAAGATAATGACAGTAATATTATCTGCCTAATTAACCATGCAGACTCTAATGGTGCACTAACTGGTTTAGATAAAAGAATTTGCTGATATCTCCCCCTACAGAGAGAATACTAGAAAATGTGATAAAACATACCAGAAGTAAACAGTGTCCCTGGCACTCAATAAGTGTTCATTCAAATGCCATTTACTCAGTATATTTAGACAATCAGTGCTTTAACATCTTTTCAATGTCTTTATGTTCCTACTGAGAATTACACCTTATGCAATCGTTGTAAATCTTTTTGGAATACCTAATTGCTTTTTCGAATACCTAATTTCAAGCAAATGAGAAAGGACATATCTATCACCTGTTCACACTAATGAAAATATAATGCCAAAATTTCAGTACACTGAGATTATTATAATTCAGTTTTGACCATGAAAGACTTTTTTTCTCTTAAGGCCTGACTCAATAATTTCAGACAATACTGAGCCAGACAACCAAGAACTCACAATGATGTGCCTTTGTCTTATCTGACTTATCTGTGAACATTTTTTCTGGGAGGACAAAGGAACTTTGGATCAGAAACAAGAGAGATTTGTGGGGTTGTCAATTCCAAGGCAGACTGGAAATGCCACATCAGAGATGGAAGAAAATATACATCCAGTTATGCCAAAGGAACCAGATATACTCCATCCCAAAACTCTGAACGAATGAATGCTTCAGTAGTGCTCAGGAATATGTTGGGGATATCCCATGGCATAGCACTATCTTTTTTTGATAAGATAGCCAATTATCTGAACAGGGAAAATGCAACAGATCTAATCTATCTGAACCTCACTAAAATACTTGACATGGTGTCACCACGGGAAATGATCAGCTGTGCTGGTGAGAGTGGGGATTAGTAAAAAAATGTAAAAATATTTAAGAAACCAACTCTAACTGAAATGCTAACAAGTTGTGTTGACAAGGAAACTACTGGGTTGAAAAGGGATCAAAGTGAAAATTCCCAAAGATCAGACTTGGAGCTGATTTGACTGAACATTTCATAGATTAAATTGGTTGACATGAGCTAATGAAATCATCAATAGAGGAAGACCAAGAGGTCATGTAGAAAGACATGAATGGCTTTGAGATAATGGTAATAAGGGGGATGAAAATCAATAGAGCAAAACTACACTCTCAGGGACCAATAAAAATGTCTGCTATCAGCTAGGGGCTTCTTATCTAGAAATGAAAACGGAGGAAGACTTGCTCTGTATCAGTTGATCACAGAAGGTATATTTAGTCTAGTAAATTAAAAGGTGTCAGGAAACATTCCCAGGCAATACTGGAATAGTATTACTCAGAATGGCCTCTGGCATTCTTTTGGCCCATGCCAATTAGCAGTGTCCCAAACACCGCCAGTCACATTCCAACATGTACTGCACATTAGAGACATTTCTTCATGGCAATGTGGCAGAGATGTCCCTACATCCTTTTGCAGGTTCAGCAGTTTAATAGTATGGATGCAGGATATTCCACGCCAGTTGAACTCAGTACCAAATAAAAATACTGTGACAAACCCTTAACCTTTAATGCACAACAATCCATAATTTTCTACTATAAATATGACCAGATTGACAGTGATTATGTAGTGAAAATGTAGTGAAAATGTAGACTGGTGGGGGGCTGGAGAACAAAAAGCAACAAACCAGATCCAGCTTTAGGGTTCATCAGAAGGGATATTTCCAACAGGAATTGGAAACATACTATTTATGAGACTTTATGATTTATTTTACTCTAAAGATATTCAAATCAGAACAAGTACAGTGGAAGGTTATAAGGCTGATACGAAGTTACTGAAAGCTGCTGTTTGTCCCATCCAAAGCAGTAAAAAGATACTACAACAAAATGTCATAAAAAGCAAAAAAATAGAGAAAGGCAATACTGACTAGGAGGCACAAATTTCAGTTCATTAAAAAAAAAAAAATTACAGCTTCCAATCAGACACATGAGATTCTGAAAAAGCCCTCCTGCAAAAGTAACATGTAAAAAAAAATAAAGCTAGAGCTTGGTCTTTTGCTTAAATACAGTTATGGGTAACTGGATTGCAATGGGAACCCTAAAATGTGCTTTCCAAGCTTATTTTTCTTTGAATATTTAGATTAGCAAATACTCAGCTTTGTTAAAAAAGGTTATGTGGTCAAATATTCATTGAAAAATAATGTTGTAATTTTCAAAGAAAGAAATGTGAAGGAAACCAATGGTCACATAATATTTGTATTGTAACAGAAGTAAAAGGAAATGGATTATAGCACTTACCTCATTCTTTAGCTTGCTTCCAGAGAACCTTTGAAAGTAAACACATTTGATTATTTTTTCCTAGGCAGAACATTTGTAGAGGTTATATATATATGTATGATCTATTAGAAAAATTATCACATTTTTCCAAATGCAATTACAGGTTTTTATGGGTTTTTTAACATTTTTTTCCTTAACTTCTCCCACTGATTTTCAAATACCTAGGGATAACCCAGTATCCAGGCAATACCCAGGAAACCCACTGATGTATTTTAAAACATGAAGATTAAGACCACTGACTAAACACTGAAGTATAAAATCCAGTTTCACATTTTTGATTAGATCTTTGCCACTTCACAAGTAGCAAAAGGGTAGCACAGGTGCAAGTCCATAATGTTTTTATAAGGAATCTACTTTAAAAAACAGTTATTAATAGAGCTGACATTTCTTGGAAAAATTAAGAAATCATAGTGATTTCCCATTCTTTTTCACTAAGGTACTATTTTGATGCAATGAAATACATTTCTGAGGTAAAAGATTCCTTAACTAGCAAAAATGTGTTGCAATATAGTGAATGTTCTATTGAGTCCACTTGAGAGATTCCCAGTGAAGTCACTGGACTATCAGACAACCCTTCAGTGCAGAAACCAGAAAGAACATTTTAAATTATAACTACTAAAGTAGAGAATGTGTAATAATAGCGATTCTAATGGATCAGTATAATGATAAATGTTGTTTGATTATTGTTATTTCCTGTACCACTAGCTGCCAACTGATAAGATACTGTGGGCAATATGAAGCCTCATAATTATTAGTGGCAATATCATTGTTTCCTGCTGTTGAGATGCTCTCTGGCTGTTTCCTGCTCTCTGAGATGCTCTCAGAAATCCAGAGGCTGAGCAGTTGTGGAATTCCTCCTGCCCAGGCCTGGCACAGGTGCCTGACAGTTCCCACCATATGACAATCCAGGCTATGTTACCTAGACAGCTCCCTTGTGTGTTGATAGTTAAGTACAAATGAAGGCATCACTCAGCTGATTACAATGTGGATCTAGTTAACTTCAAGGCTAGATGTATTTGTTTTGGACTCTGGATTTCCACATGTTCAGCAAAATGTACACTGCATATACAGCAAAAATGTGAGGCAGCATCTGCTAGTACTGCTGTTCCAGAGCCTCAACAACTAGAAAGAGACAAAAAGGACAGATTTATGGATCACTGTATGCAGCCAGGAATTGGGAGTTTTGAATCCCTACACTGCCTGATTATTTCATTATCCAGAAGCTTGTCCTTAACCCCAGGCTACTGCATCATTCTCTTCACACAGAAAAATCCAACTACTGTGATGGGCCAGACTGTGCAAAATGAGCATCTGAGCTTCTGCTTTAACTCAGATAGGGAGGCAGTTGAACTGCTGCACCTTGAAAATTCAACATCTCATACAGGACAGCACAGGTCTTAACACAAAGAAAAGGTTTCTAATTAGTGAATCTAGTGAGTAGTCCTGAAAATCTTAGAGAGTATCTATGCCATCTTTATGTGAGTGTATACTTTCAGAAATCCAGCCTTGGGGAAATTTGCAGAACCTCCACTTTCTTTGCACTCATTGTTACTAGATTGTAACAATGATATAAAGCTGAGGGGTAAGAGTTATTGTATTCCTTTAAATGAAAATAACTGTCTTTTAGTCAACAATACCAATAATTTGTTCAAGATAATTCTGTATTATGAAAGAAAAATACACTGTGTACCAGCAACACCTGCACAGCTCTGGATACACACCAGACAAAGAAATAGAATATTCTAATCTATTACACCCTAAGTATTGCTGTGAAGAGAACCCTCCCTTTTTAAGCATCATTGAGAGCATTACCCTCAATTTTTACACTTGTCTTATTGTTTGGAAAAGGTGTCTCTGGATACAGCCTAAATCTGCTACCAGTCGAATTTTCTGTGTGTGATTATAAACTCATTTATTCCTTTCCTTTCTCAGAGTCCCACTTATCCAGGTACACTGCCACAGACAATGAAAGCCGTCATTCAAGCCATATGTGAACAGAGACATTTGTTTTACCAACTATTAATCTTTGGCAAACCAACAGGCAGCTATCGTAACGTATTGATCCTGCTAGCTGTCCCTTAAATAAATATAATTAGAGCTTCCTGGGTTAGGTTTAAACTGATATTAGCCAGTCAAAGAACCGGTAAATATTAATCTACACTGACCCCTCCCTCCTGCCCCACAGGTGCCAGCTTCACACCATTCTCCAGATGTTTCTTAATGGAAAGCTGTCCTGGGGAAAGAACTCACAGGGTGACACACAGGCAAACAAAATCAGACAACTGTTCTGGAAATGGGATTTTGCTCCCTCATAGGAACTTGAACAAATGTTCTGCTGTTAGAAGTTGACAGCTCCACACTGACTGTGGTGGGGTCAAACTGGAAGACACTAACAAAGTATCAACCTTTTGAACACTGAGATAACCAGCAATTCCAGCTCTGGTAGGAAAAAATTAGTGTCCTACATACACCTTCCTAAGGGAAGATTATAGTTATACCTTCACTGATTAAGTCTCAGAATTTATTTTACCTGGTTAAGCCCTTTCCAGAATACACAGAGTGGTAATAGGCACTGCTCTCTTTAATGCCAATTCCATAATAGTGATACCTGCAAGGAAAAAAAAGAAGAGTGTTTATGAATGACATGTCATGTAAACCAAGCTGCCAAATTGAAAATAAAGCAAGCTGTCGGACTGATTTTACATGCTTTCTGAAAACTTTTCTAAACAGGGTCTAACAATTTCTTTCACTGACACAGAACAAAATCTACTCTCATAGAAAAGAGTATTGCCATTATTTGATCCAAAATCTAAGGGTTAAAATTAAAATATTTTCTATCTTTCTGAAAGAATGTAGCTAGAACAGAAAATGCAGACACATGTTACATCTCTTTTACATCTCTTTTACATCTCTTTTCCCTAGTATGTCTTCTGTTTTACCTTACTTCATCTGTTTGAAAGGGTGCTGGGTTTGATCTATTAGGTTCATTTTATCTCGCTAGCCACTGCTACATTTAGACAGTCCCTCAGAGCCTTTCTCAGTTGAAAATAGCTTGCCAGTGCACCTCATAACTTAGTGTTCAGTCTCCTACGACTAATAATGATGGTATGTCATTCATTCATTCTTCTGTCAGGTTGTAGGCTGACTAAATCTAAATTATTAAGCCATTTAGGAACTTCTCGTGCACATTTGTCTCCCTTGTTGCTCTCCTGGAGATTACTGCTTCCAAACAGAGATTGAAAAAGGAAACATGCTTATTGCTCAGGCTTTGCCCCCAACACCTTAACCAAAGATGCCAAAGATGCAAAAAAAGGTTGGGTTGGGGCTAAGAAAACTGGCTGTGCAGTAGCTACTTACTACTTTCCACTGATTTTGCTACAAAATAAGTGACCTCTCAGAGAAGGGCAGGGGAGCAAGCTGGGGGCAGCTTTTTCCATACTGGTCATAGCAAAGTTTGCCTGAGTTCATCTATCAAAGTTGATAGGCCCTGTCTCATAAATTCCACTCAATAGATTTAAAACCTGATTGTGTTAAGCCAAATTTGTCTAAGAATGTTATGGATAGAATAGAAAGGTTAATTTGCTTTTTACTAAAATTAGCTTGAAAGTACCATGGCACCTGGTTTAACTGTGCTGCTTCAAAGCAGCACTTTGTAACATGTTGCACCGATTTCACTGAATCTCCCTAAAAGCTTGAAGAAATGCATTCTTAAGCCACAAAACCCCAGCAAATAGTCCATAGAACATATTAACAAAAGAGTTAATCTTATCTCATCTCTGCTGTTCCTGGTGATGACCATTAAAAAGAAAAAATCACAATATTTTGTTTGTTCTTTTATGGAACTGTCATAGGTAAGAACAAAATCCTCACGTGCTTTATATTTACAAAGCTGGTTAAAGGCATTAGATACAAATTATCCCTAAGAAAATGTTCATTAGGATGATATATTTGCCTAGGTAGCTTTGACAGTCAGCTGAAATTGTTTTTCTGTTTCTGTGCAGTCTGTTGTGTGCATTCAGGATTTTACAGCCAAGAAACATGACAGAAAGTGGCACCATCGCTTTTACTGCTTTCCTGAAACTGCTGAGTCTACTTAACACTGCCATATCACACTGTGGCACCTGTCAATCCCTAGGAAAGCCAAAAGTGTCTCCCCTCTTTCCTTACTGGGACACAAGAGGTATAGAAAATATACAGGTATGGATTCTTTGAAATAGTAGCATTTACTTAGTCTTTACATTGCAAAGGGTGTCCATTGAACAGGATGAAAAACAGAATAGCGTTGTGACTGCTTCTTTAACAATGTTATCTGCCCATTTGTCATTGGACATGTAAGCAAGCAGTTACCCACATCTCCTTCCAACAGTTCAAATCTCCCAGCTTCAATCACATGACATTTTTTAAATTCTCAAATACAAACTTTTACACTTTCACCATAAATTTGGCATTCCTTCCAGTTAAGGTAAGAGTGGGCCAGAGGCAAGGAAAAGCATTGCTTCTTTACAAAATTATGGTTCAATATCTAGATTATTCTACATCTAATTCAGTATCAATACATTTGGGCTAGGAACAGGAATTGTTGTATGATTTAGATTCTCAAGTATCCAGTGGTAGGCAATATACTAGCTTCAGCTGGAATGTCCCAGGATATCAGAATTTGTAACTGAGACATCTTGTTATGTAGAAAATAGATATTTTCAGTATATATTCTGGTGTATTAAAGACACAGCAGGTGTCATTCTGTTTTTCTTTAGTAATGTGTAGTTGAATTTTTACTGCTAAAAAATACAGCTTTCCATTCACAACACAGAAACTATTAAAAATAATATAATTTTACTTTTCAAGCTCTGTCTGGCATACTCCATTGAGTAACAGGGTATGAAGATTATTATTCTCTTACAAGCCATTAGTTGAACAGCTTATTTTGGGCTCCCTGTTGAGAGTAGTAGACCCATACCAGACACATTGACATCTTTAACCTACATCTTCAAATGCCTTCCTTCTGTCTCTTTATGTGTATATTTTTATGTGCATGTACAGTGTATTTGTATTTTACTATTCGTTAATTACATAATAGAAATAATAAAGTGTAATCAGTTACTAGAAGAATTTGTTCTTGGTTTTTGAAACAAACATTTTATAAAACAAGCTGAACTACTTTTCTCTTTTAATTTCAGTGGTTTGTTGTAACATATGTTCCTACACAACTTGCAGCTCTGATTTTAGCATACACTGTCACAAATGATAGCTGATAAGGAAATGATAGGCTTAAGCTGTTCAGGGACTTGCAATAACTTCTTATCACAGGGCCAGCTGCCATATCAGTTTTATTAACCCACTAAATCACTCCTAATAAATAAGATAATAGTTTTCAGACATGATGGATAAAAGCTAAGATTCATCAATGATCAAAGTCTACAAAGAAATTAAATTGTAACTTGAGCTCAAACAGTCCATGTGTATGGACTGAGCAGTTTGTACGTTTTCCCAAATAGCTGCTTCAGGTGATTTGTGTACTGTGAAAGTTACAGATGAGTTCTAAAATGGTGTGCTCAAAATTACCAATGCAAAAAGGTGGATTCAGAACAGAGAACAGTTGCTTATGAAATACTAGTCTAAGAAAGCAGTTTACAGTATTTATGGTGCTGCATCTTCTTTCACTTAGCAGCGTGAAAACAGAAAATATCCCCTACTTCCAGCTATGTAAAATGATTAGCATAGGCATGAGAGATTAATGTATTTTGTTAACAAAATTGTGTACAATGTGTTGGACCTTCTTGGCCAAATGTTTAAATGAGTTTTATATTGACACTTTTGCACAAATGGGTTCTTGGATGTAAACACAGAGAAAGAGAGATTCTGACTCGAATTCTAGGAATCATCAGACTCAGTTTTAAGTTTGCCCTTTGCCCTGAACTCAAGATGACAAATCCTCTTTGGGAACAGAGGAGGAACTAACATTTGTCTATCTCACACCTTACAGCAGAAACTGTATTCCATACGTCAGTGCAGGAGCTTTTCCTCAAGTCCAATTCATGCTCATCTGGATGTCAGAAAGAGCTTGTTTCAGAGTGGGAGAAAAACAATTTCTGCCACCTTGAAGATGGTGGAAAAAGGAAATTCCTTTCTTTGCTTTCTTCTGATCACAGCCAGGCTCTACCAATAGATTTCAGCGCATGTTTGCAGCATCCACAAAAGCATTTTTTTCCCCAGGGTGTTAACTTTTCTCTAAATTTAAGAAAAATTATTCCATTGGAGAAAAATTGTCTTTTTCCTTTTTAGGCTTTTGCAGAAAGCATCTGACTCTAATAGAGTCCTGCAATGATCAGAGCTCTGGAGCAATACTGCTATATAATACATCACTGCCAGGAACAGCAAGTACTAATACTGCTCCTGCTAGCATTATGTGGTAATAAAGATAGCAGCAGTAGAAATAGTACAATGTCATTACACCACTGTGCTTTAAAAAATATTACTTAATTGCTAGTACGAACTACTAGTCCCAGTAATTCAGAAACAGCTTATAACATTTAGAGTCTATGCTAATATAAAGAGAGCAACCAGTCATTTATTGAAACTGATGAACAGTCCCTTAACTTTATCATTAATTTAATGGAACTACTTCTGCAAATAACATTTGTGTAACTAACTGCTACCTGGTGAAATCAGAAATTCATTTACTCCTCAGTGAGTCTCTAGTTCTGAGGGGGACACGGCCCACAACACCAGAGATAGAAAAACTGATTATCAGAGATCATTAAACTGAAAAAGGGTATATTTGGATTAGATATTAGGAAAGAATTCTTTACAGTGGGGGTGTTGAGGTGCTGGCACAGGTTGCTCAGAACAGCTGTGGATCTCTCATCCCTCGAAGTGTTCAAGGCTGCATTGGATGGGGCTTTGACCAACCTGGCCTAGTTGAAAGTGTCTCTGCTTGTGGTACAGGGGTTGAAACTAGATCTTTAAGGTCCCTTCCAACCCCAACCACTCTATCATTCTATGCCTCTATGATTCTATGATTTACACTGACAATTCTCTATGACTACCTGCTGATATATTTGGTCTCTGAACTGGAAATGTTGCCATTTGTTCCTTTTGAGAGGTCCTTTTTAGTACAGCAAGATCGAGGCAAATGCATCTTAGCAGAAATGAGAATTGCAGAGGAAAAGCGTCTGAGGAAAACTGATAAAAAACCACAGAGAAACAAGTGCCAGATGTTCAAACAAAACCTGATGATGCCTCATTCCTCTGAAAAAATTGTTCAAGAACAGTTAATCCATATGAAAATATGGCACATAATACCAACAAGGTCAGTAGGGATACGGAATCTGCCAAAGAACTGTTGGGCATGAGTAATCTCTATTATATTATTGTTTAATGTCTTTGAGAAAAGGGGAATATAGTGACACATGTTCCAACACAATTAATTTTGTAGCTATATATGTATTTTAAACATATTCATTTAGTTAATAAAGGCTAACTTACTGTGCTTACATGTGCTGTCTGCTTACATGCAGACATAGGATATGTTTTGGAAGTTTGGATCCTCACTGGATCATTTTTGCCAATCTGTTAGTTATGTCAGAACAAATATATAATGAGCATGTGGGAGAATTCTCCCTTGCACTATCTTGTTAATTGCAACTAAGAGGTTCACCAAATATGTTGGGTTATGAATCTGACTAAGAATTCACCACAGCACTGGTGAATTAGTATGCTGTCAAATATCCCTGCACAGATTGTGAATGCCAGAACTCTTAAAATCTTAAACACAACACCAACAGCAAAGCTATGCCTACATCATCTTATGCCTGTAATCACAACTTCACCACAGACAATACACAAAATCCATCCTTTTCCTAATAAATAACCTTTTTAATAGTTGCTTTCCTCAAAACACCTCTACTCAGCATCTATAGGTCACCTACAAAAATAGAAATGAGCTTCAGTTCCAGTTTTCCTCTATATATTGCAGACTGTATACTATCTCCTCAAGGAGATGAATGGATTACAAATTTGTAAGACTGTGAGAGACACTATGCAAGAACTATCCTCTGTTAAAACCACAATTAAAAAAATACCAAAAAAAAGAATAATGTTCTATGAAGACTTTATTTCCTTTGGATTTTATTTTTATTAATGGTTATTTAAAATAAATGCTTGAGACATGCTCAAGAAATAGAATGTCTTTGCAAAAATTTGGAATTTAAATTCTTCCCCGCATTTTTTTTTTCTGCAACAAAACCTAAAATTCACAAATGACATCTCATTCAGCAAAACTAAGGCAGAATTAACTAGCTATTTCTTGTATTTCTAAGGCAGGAAGAAAACCAAGTATAACAACATTTAATAACACCACAAAATGATGAAAATAAAAAAATTATCTTTCAGACACTTCTAGTATATTGCAAAGCACTTAGGAAAATGAGTCTTGTAGGTTTTTTTTTCTTTTCAGTCTCCTTTTGTTTTGAGTTTTGCTTATAAACTGCTGAAAGACAAGAGTAACTTTGTCTTTCAAGGCTGAGGGGCTCAAAATAAAGAGTTTTCCCAAACAAACAGAATGTTTTCTGTTTCTTCTATTTCTATCATTATTCTGATTTTCTGTCTTATTCATTAGCAAAATGGATGTGAGGGAATATCTGTGTTGCTACTCTTCAAGACAGTTTTACACTAAATTATTCATAGCCAAAAGTATAATGCCCGAATCAGAACTAGTAAAATTTTACCACCAGGTGAAACAGAATTGTATATGATCTATTTCTACCTAACATTTCCTAGTTCACAGTTTCACAGTTCAAATATACAAATTAATAGGATGCATTATTTCTGAAAATACTGCACTATAGATTGTGTATTTTCAGTTTTATAAGAATACCCACAAAAAAGAGGAGAAGTAAACCTTAATTTCAATTTAAAACAATGCTTTTTCTGGTGGTGTACTTAAATGAACCCATGTTGTTACACAGAAAACACAATGAAATTTGTTAGGTTTGCAACAGAGAAATAAAATCATTATTTATAGAAAGACGAGCAGCTATAGAAAGACGTGTTATAAATGCTGTTTATATCTAATATTTTGACATATATTTGCAACATATGCATGGGTGTATAAATGCAACTACACGATTTAGAAGTTTAATCAGTTTAATTTAAAAATTACGTAACAATGTTTTCAAACTTAAATGCTTGAGTTTGAGTATCAGTTTCATCATATACATGAAAGTTATCACTTGCAGCGTACCATCTGAATAAAGTCCTCTGCCAATTAGTACATGTTAAGAAGACATGGAAACACACATCACTCCTAAAATCTGTTCTACAAGCAGATACACACGTAATTGTGCCTTACTTTGAATGGCCCCTTGTTCCAAGCCGCCTTGTGGTAAGGAGAGGGAATTTCTGGCGAATGGTCTAAAGAGAAAATAACTGCATTAATTTCTAACACCGGCAAACTTCCTTAGCAATCTGTTAATAGAAAAATCGTAGTGTGAATATGTGGTCTGAGGTAGTGCACGAATAAACATTTTTGATACTTATGGCACAACATAAGCGATTAGGCCACATTTCACACTGTAGGCTTTCTTCCATCCTTGTCCATCTTGCCCTGTACCTCCAGTCTTCCCACCTATTCTACCTTTCCGTTTTCACTTTTGCATATTAAAATCTAGTTTTCTTCACCAGAATCCTGTTATGTTCAAGTTCCTAAAGCCCAACTGTATCTTTTGCTTCAGAGACCTAAATAAAATCAGGGGAAACTCTGCCCTCTAGCTACTCTGTTTTCAAAGACAAACAACTAGAAAGAAACTGATTTTTTTTATTTGAAAGTGCGATCTGAAAAATTAATTCAGTAACAGAGGTAGATCTAATAGATATGTCTAATAGACAGATCACTGTCAAAACAATGTTTAAATGGAACATTTTGTCTTATTTATACTGAAACTGTGTATGAAAATTAGATATTCACCTTTTTAGTATATCCAGTTCAAGAGGAATAAAATAGGAAATGAACATTTTATGAACCAGATTTTAAATCCATTATTATTATTTTATTTAATTAATGTATTTTGCTATGTATAAACCATTACTAGATCAGTAGTGTTTAAAAAAAAAAGATGATCCTTGAAGCATTTTTGGTTTCCTGTTTCACCAAATACTCAGGATTTAATTTGGAGAGCCCACACCTCTCTTTCATAAAATTACTTCAGGATTAATTGTAGGGAAGGGTAGAAAAGAGAATGAATCAACAAATTTTTCATCTGGGAGCTCTTTGTGTTATTCTTTTCCCCTTCCAGTATTTCTTGTGTGTCAGATCTCACTTTACACTGCCTTTAGTATAAGTGTCTTCCATGTCAGATCTGGTTTTGTGGAAAGAACCTATTAATGCCATGAACAAAAAGGAAAAGAAAAGAAGCACTCAAAGAGAATGCCTTTTTTTTTGTAAAAAAACAACACTAAATCAAAGGGAATTTCCACGTCAATCTCCTAAAGGTGATGTTAAGAAATGCCTTCATAGGACACAGTTATAGTTAGTCTGATTCCATGTACATTAGTAGTAGAGAACATGTGAATTTCAGAAGAATTTTTACTCAGGTGTACTAAACTGTGATTCTTCCAAACAACTGATCTAACAAATTATGAAGGTATTTACTTATTACCTTCCCAAAAGTTGCAGCACAGGCAGGTTCCAGCTTCTCTTTTCTGCAGAAGTCTAAATAATGTGCATAAAGGATGCATCTTGGTAAACAAACTCCTTCACATACAATGTAGTTTTCCTCCAGCCTGTGTAGAGAAAGAAACTGCCAGAGTAAGAAGCAACATGCCATTTCTCCCTACTGCGTTTTCCAGTTTTTGGTATTGCTTTTATTGCTGCCTTTTTTTTTTTTTTTTTTGTNAATTCCATCAGAGCACACAGATGAGTTTCTCCTGAACGTGACAGGCACTACTGACAGACTCCACACTTGGTGCTTAGGCTAGCTGCAGAATATGGAAAACCTGGAGCCAGATCCCTGTTCTTAATGAGTCTTTTTTAATGTCTGGACTTTTTTGCTTTACTTCGATAACTAAATTATCAGCACCTAAGAGCCAGCCTCAGTCTGAAAATAAGACCCCTAACTAGACTAAGAAAGACCTGGGTTTAAGCCAGTCGTTTGAAAGGATTTAAGAGCAGAGACTTGGACGTGCATCTTCTGTCCCACTGTATCCACAACACCTGAGCTAAAGTTCCTTTTCTTCCTCCTTTTGCTTTTTAATTTCCACTCTGGACCTGGAAATGCTTCGAACCACAGTGAAAAAAACCAAAGAACAGTGTTTTTTGAAGAAGGTGAATTTCTATGTAGCTTCCCAATCAGTTTACAGAATACAAGTGCTGAGGGATGGTCATTAAAGTACAATTTTTAAAACTGAAGCAAAAACCTGACTGTTCTCACTTGAAGAGAACCCTTGGTAACAGCTGGGTGTTTCTCTGTCCTGCTGTTTTACTTTTTTCACTACTCATGGGATGATGTGCAATAAATTTGTTTCTCAAATTACACAAATTTGTAAGAAAATACTGTGTAGTGAGGGCTGTATATTGAATAATTTTGCACTGACTTGCCAGACTTACATCCTTTCCAATCACACTCAGAAGTCAGATGTAAACCAGAATAAGAAACTGAATAATTTGGATTAGTCTAATTTTTCAGCTGGAAGGAAAAAAAAAATCTCTACTGACAGTCTGCATTTTCTAATTAAGTTCCCATTTAATTCAACAGCCTGATTTCAAGTGTACTTCAATATAAATATTTATCAATTAATGTCTGCAGAATATGACCTCTTATTTGGTTAACTATTTTCCCCAGATAAAATAAAACAAAGTTAGGGCCTCACTGGGTGGGAGAACATAACGTAAAAGAAATGCATTATAAGACAGTGAAAATCTAACTGTGACAGCCTTAAAGGATAATTAAAGTAGCTATTCACAAATGTAATTCTTGAATAATGTTTCATTTCTACATTTTGATGATACATTTCACTGATAGCCACATAGTGTGAGAATCTGGCTGAGCCTTCTGTTAAGTGGCAATAATTCATAATTTCAATACTCAGAAATTTGGGCATGGGTGTCCTTATTTATAGATGAAGCTCATCCAAAAGAAACCCTCAAAGAAAAAAAAAAAGAAAACAAAAACCAACTAACGAAACACCCCAAAAATGACAAATCCTTTCTAAAAGAACTGTGAGATGTCGCCCTCCTTGCCGGCTCAGCTGTTAAAGGTCCCTTTGAGTATGACGGACACGCCGGCTGGCACGTCCTGGAGCCCCCAGGGCGGGTAGCGGGGGCTCTCTGGAGCCCTACCATTGCAGGGTGAGCTGCGTCTGCTTCTTCTTGTCCTTCATGATCTGCGCGATGCTCTTCTTCGAAGACGGGCTTTGGTCGGCGGCTGTCAGCGCACCGTCGCGAGCATCCGCATCCTCTTCTTCCGAGGAGAGGGCTTCGCTGCCGAAGCGCGTTTCTGAGCGCCGCGGGGGACAAGAAGAGAGACCCAAGGGCATCATTACGGTCCCGCATCATGCCGCCCCCTCCCGCCTGCCACCCTGCCCGCCGCGGGCTGAGGGACGACCCCAGCAGCTGCGTCCCGGCCGGAGCCCGAGCAGCGGCTCCCGCTGCCTGTCCCGGCCGGGGCTGATCAGGGCGCGCTGCCGGCTCCCCGCCTTTACCTGCCTTGATGCCGGCGGAGAGCGGCGCCTCGGGCAGCGCCTCCCGGGCGCAGGGCAGCAAGCCTCGCCCCAGCAGCCCCGCGTAGCGCTCCTCCTGCGCCTCGGCGGGCACCGCCTGCGCGGCCGGGAGGTGCAGGAAGGCGTCCCCCTGCCCGGGTCCCTTGGCCATGCTCCTCAGCGGCGCCGGCTCTGCCCCGGCGCGGCGCGGGCGGCGCCCATGGGCGGCGGGAGGGGACGGGAGCGGGCGGACGGGGCAGGCGCGGCGGCGGCCGGAGGGCGCGGGGGGCGCCGCCTGAGGTGTGGGCCGGGGCTCTGCACCGCGGCCGGAGACGGTGGCGGCCAAGCGCCGCCGTCAAGGGGAGGAGAGGCGATGCGGGGGCGGCAGCGGGGGACAGGTGTGCCCTACGGCGCCGTCCAGGGCGGCTGCATGGCTCCCTGCGGGCAGGGACGGCCCGCCCGCCCCGGGGGCTCCGCCTCGCACGGCGGCCCGCGGGCGGCTGTCGGGCGGCGGCGGGGAGGGGTCTCCGTCCCTGCCTCCGCTTCGTCTTCTGTCGCCGTGCTCGGTCAGACAAGAAGGGGACGGGGCACGGCTGAAGGCCGAGGAGGTTCGGGGGAGCCGGCCAGGAGCGGATCTGCCGGGGATTTAATGATTAACTCCCGCCGGCGGTGGCTCCGGCTGGTGTCAGGGAGCAGCTCCGGGCCCGCTGCGACCCAGGCAAGGTGTGGCCGCAGGGTCCCTTCGTCCTCTCGGGGCAGAAGGCGGCCGCCGAGGCTCCCCGTGTTCTCCCCTCCGGCTCTGCGCTTCGCAGCTGACTCCTGGCAGCCGCAGGGCCAGTCTTGGGACCCTTCTGGGTACTATCTGTCACTGTCCGTAGTTCCATAATTCCCAGTGTAATTTTGATGGAACAAAACATCTTCATTTTGTGTATTCATCTGGCAAACGTGTCTTTGCTCTGATCCATTTCAGCACGCTGACTGAGAGATGGCAGGAGAGAATCACAGAAAGTGGTCCTTGCTTTTTCCAGAGGACAAAATTGTCAGTAGGATGGAAATTTAGTCTGATCACTGCAACATCCACTGTTTTTATAAATTCTCATTAAAGCAAAGTGTTAGGTGTTGTGCTGCTCTAGATAAGAACTGGGAAATTGTGGTGTGACTTGTGGTAGCAAGCAGCCCTGAAATGTTATACTGGAAGAATTGCAAAGTATTCTTTGAGCCATCAGGTAGTGCTACACTATCACAAACACAAAGCTCATGAGCAGCTGTTTTCCTTCTACTCTCTTTCAGTCTTCTGTTGCACCTCAAGTCAGTGATCCCACCAGCACTACAAAGCAGCAGAATATGACCATTTCCACTCCTGCACAGATGCATTGTCAGACCAGCTATCATCTATCAAATCCATAGTTAACAAAACCCTAGGTGTGCCCATGTCTGCAGAAAGGCCCAAAACCTCATCATAACAATAAATTATTGACTTCAGACCCGAGGCAGACCTGTGAGAGGGTCCCAGAGTCAAAAATGGCATTTAGCCTGAACTTTCTGCTGTTCTGCTTACACCTCTTGCCTCCACTGTGTAAAATATATTTCTTTTGTTACTGGTTACTCCATTCAATGTTTCTTCACTGTTTCCATGTTCCCTTCTTACTTCATTAAGTGATGCTATACATGGCTTTGACCACACGTGCCTGTGTACTGTAACTCACCGGGACAGTTCAGCATCTGGTTCCAATGGCTTCATTTGAGGTTGTACTAAGATCTCATTTGACCCTCTGATTTTTGTCTGGCCTGAGCACTTCACAGTTTGGTCCACCGTGACCAACATTCCCGTGGTATAATAAAACCACTCAGCTGCTTATTGTTGTGTTGAATCTTTTGCGATCAAAACCAAATGTGACATTCAACATGGATATTTTGGTATTATGTAGCTAAATGTAGCTGTTTGTTCTTAAAGGGCAGGATTCTTATGGTGCCAGAATATCCTCAGTGACACTAATGAATTCTATCCATCATCATCACCACAGGGATTAACTGAGTAAGGGGTCCAGCCTAGGGACCAGCTAGTTTCCACCCTGTAGCAACCATTTGTAATCCTGCTGAAGCAAAGGAGAGACACCAAAAGCTATGGCAGGTGGACAATCCTTCCCCACATTTAAGCTCCCTCTTGCTGGAATTAACAGTCCACCCAAATGTATGATTTCGGCCTTTGGGAGACAGAAAGGATGGGGCAGGTATAGAATTGGGCTAGCTGAAGCCACAAGTACCAAGGACATTACAGCATTGTTTGCGCCGAAAAATTTTTAATATCATTCTGGGGTGTGTCTGTTGATAATCATGGTCCTAACCATATTGCTTATTACTGAATAAAATCTAACTATGAAGTAGAACTGTTAAAACATATATCCATATATATTTGGGGTTTTTAGAATTTTCCTGTTCAAAATTTGTGCACACACAGAGACCTGTACATATATATACATAACGCACGAAGACGAATGCCAAGGTGGATGCATGCCTCATCCCTGGAAACATTCAAAGTAAGGCTGGATGGGAAGGGGCTCTCAGCAACCTGATGTAGTTGGAGATGTCCCTGCACATTGCAGGAGGATTGAACTACATGAGCTTCAAAGGTCCCTTCCAACCCAAACTAATCTATGGTGTACTTGAAGCCTCTTGCCTAACTTTGTCTCAGAGTTAGTTTTCTTAGTCGGATCTGTTCACCTCACTCTCCCTTTAGAGTCAGTGGAGAAGAAAAAGTGTCTCCCAGAGCTAATTCTTACCAGGCACATCATGTCTCATAAATCTGTTTCCCTTCTAGGTCTATACTGAGAGCCTAGGAAGCCTTGCTTGGTTTTAGGTGAATTTTGTAACAATGTAATCCCACCAAAATTCAACAGTCTGTTGTATAGCCTGGAGTAAATGATAAGATACACGTGCTCTGTAGGACAACAGAATGGTTTCTGTAACTTATATGTGAAATATTTTATATCAGCACTCAGGTGTTGCACTGTTTCATCTTGCTGCAGCATTCCTATTCGCCAACACAGCACATTAGAGCAAAATATTTTTCAGCTGTATTCATATCAGTGTGACTTGCCATTAACAACAATCTGCCTGAGGGGTTCTCTGTTTTTAACTGCAAAATGTTTGGAAGATAAAGGCAGCAATAGAAATACAATTTGTTATTGATCTGTTCCTGTGTAATCCTGCATGATGTTTACTTAAGTGTTGGGAACTGTTTCACCTCATATCCTCCCCAGACAAATTAACTGCACAAAAGTCTTCATACAATCTTGATGCCAGGACTGTTTGGTAGACTCTGACACCTATTTCTTTCCAAATATGCTGATAGTACAATAGAAGTATAGTATGGTACATGCCAGTATTCTACAAGGATATAATAAATGAATTTGTCATTATTGTCAGTGCTTGTCATTCTCTCTGCTTTGACATAGCATGAATCTATTTAGCTCTTCCTGAAACTCCATTTCTGGTTTTCTGTGACTCATTGCAAAAAACAGTTTTAATCACCACCAATTCAAACAAGATAGCTTTCCCATTTGTTTTGGTCCTTTCCATATCTCAGTATTTACTTTCTGAGAGTATTTTGATCTTGAAAAAAAAAAACAAACTGGTGCACTAAGCCAAGAGCTCCTTCATTTGACGCTGTCACTGGCAACAACTTTTGAAAGCATATATCCAAGAATAGATTTTTTATCACAAATATTTCTGTAGATAAGTATCTCAATTAAAGGGTCAAAGCATTGAAACATCATCCAAAATCTTAGCTTTATGGTTTCCAATAATTATTGAATCATTCCTTTTGATAAATCAATGATGGCTTGAGAACATCACTCACCGATAAGGGAAAATTCTTTGTCTTTGCAGTTTTTTTCTGAGCCCTTCTTAAGGTTCTTATATGTCAGCAATTCTTGCTAACTAATTTCTCTAAAGAATTTGCTTCTTTCTGGTTCTTGAGTTTTGTGCATGCAACCGAGTGAAACCTTAGAGAAAGCAAAGGGAAAGAAAGAGGACGGCCCTCAAATTTTAGCATTTTTCCATTGGATCTCTCTTCTACCACAGAGGAGGATACTTGTATCACCCACTGCCGCCACTTTCTGTTGTGGCTTCTCTGGTGCTTGTACAAGAAGAAGGTGGAGAAAGATGTGAAAATGGAGGGAGGGCACCAGGCAAGGGAAGTGGCATCCTTCAATGTGGGGCTGGGGACTTCTGCTCTCAGTGGGAAAGGGAAGAAGGATCTTTCATTGCCTAGCTAGTCTAGCTCAGCAGCAATAGCGGGGGAGTGCAACCTACATTGGTGCCTTTTGACCTCAGCAAGTTCTGTGAGCTGCCAGTCCTGATGCTGTAAAATCACACAAATATGGTTGGACTTTATCTGTGCAGCCAACAGAGTGAAAAGTTAATATTCAAAACTATGGAACTGCAATCAGCACAAACTACCCAGGAGGAGAACATTCAACTCCATTTGGTACACTTGTGTGTGTATATCTACACAAAAATATCACAAGAAAATAAATTGATTCTTCAAAGGATTCTATTGCCCCCATGCCTGACTATTCCCAGTGCCACCTTCTTTTTGTAGGTTCTCATTCTGCTTTATTAACAACTTCATAGCTTTTATCGTATTACCCTGACCTTTCTGAGTGTTCATAATGCTGGAAATCTTTTCCCAACTTGGTATGGAAAAGATCCACAAACCTTGCCCTGCCAATAACTTTACAAGTAGGGTCAAATCTGTGAAAGCATGGGCTTATCTGACAAGTTAATTTAGCACAGAAGCTTATGGTGTCCCTTGTAAGGAACAATTACTGGCATCCAGTAGATGGTGATGTTTAATAATGTATTTCCTGCTCTGTCTCCAGCTGATAAAGCCAGACTTGTCTCTCTGTCTCTTTACCTTTGGGTATTTTGTTCCTATGATCTTTAAATGAAAACCCATTCTGTTTTGTATAGAAGTGAGCCTTTCTATTTTTCTTCCCAAAGAACAAACTTCAAAATAAATAAACCATATATTACACTAACCCCTTCACAGTTCACATGTCTCTATCCTCTACAAACCCAGGGAGACTCTATGCTCTGTGGGTAGTCAAGGTAAACTGTATAGTTCTGACCTTATGTAGCTACATGTAAGCAAAAAATCTCCATGCTTAACTCTCTCTTAATGTCTCTTCAGTTAATGTTAAACAGTTGTCTCAGGTTACTTATCTTGATTTTGAAATGCCGTTTTTTGGTATGTATTCTTTTTTCCTCTGCCAAATTGGGAGAAAATGTTTGTATTCATATAAGTACATGCTCCTACAAGCTTACAGACTGAACAGCCACTTCACCATTCATGTATTTGCACTGTGCCTTGGTGGGCACATTCAGGAAAAAAAAATATTAAGGAGGCCAGCAGAGTTTTTTACTCGGCAGCTATTCAAACATCTTATGTTCCTCTATGAATGATCCAA
Organism: Cyanoderma ruficeps; assembly: GCA_008694505.1. NCBI lineage: Eukaryota > Metazoa > Chordata > Aves > Passeriformes > Timaliidae > Cyanoderma > Cyanoderma ruficeps. Next base: position 52,830,780 of record VZDJ01007749.1, read on the forward strand.
GAATAGAACTGAGCTTAGAGGATATGTTCACCCTTAAAGAAATGATTTTGAGAGTTTCTGCAGATTAGCAGCACTTCTTGTAAAACTAGCCTATCTGCAAACAACTTCTAAATAGGTGTTAACAGAAGCAAACCACTAAAGTCAAGAGACTATTCTCTCTATGCAAAGCTGAGTCCTGAAGGTTCTACCACCAGCTTGGTGCTGCTCTCTAAACTGCTGCATTCACAGACAGCTCATCAATTCTCAAAACAAGATTTTTTTCCCCCTCTGTGTGTCTCTGTCCACCCTGTTCCTAACCTTACACTCCATTTGCTAGCATTCAGCCCTTGTAGACACTTCTATGTCAGTGTAATTACTGAAGGAACAGAAGACAAGGCCAAGAGAAAACAATGAACGTCTTTCTAATATTTCAAATAGTTAAATCAGCCCAGAAGTGTGATCAGAGCCAGAATGTGGGTGGAATGGTACCACTGGGACTGGGCGAAAGGGAAGGAGGATGGTCGGGATAGAGGAAGTAGAGAATATATAAGAATGGAGGGGAGAAATTTTTCCTTACTTTTGCAGCAATAAAATCTGCTGAACTGCCTGTGAAGCCATGTACATATTCCTGGGTGATATGCAAAATGTGCTTTTTAGATTAGTGAAGCTGTCTTTGAACAAATAATTTCACACAGCTACTGCTCAACTTTACAATTCTGTCACATAGAACAAACCTCTTCATTTTCCCTTCCCCTTCCCCTTCCCCNCCTTCCCCTTCCCCTTCCCCTTCCCCTTCCCCTTCCCCTCAGCTTCCCTTTTCTGTTTTTAAGGAATATTACCAATGTTCTTCCAGCTAGGCATGAACAGAAATGTACTGCACTAGGAATCTATGAAGTGTTCTGTATCTGCATTTAGTGTTTTGTTACTCTGAATAATTCTGGTTTTCACTCCAGACTGGTTTTTTTTTTGTTTTTTCTTTTTGAGATCAGTTAGCCACACTACACAAAGCCACAGGGACAAACAGTGCCTTCACCTGGAAGTTGCTCAGGCCCTCAATTAATCTGGAAACAAGACCACTGCTTGCCCCTTTGCATATTCCCATTTCTAGCATATGCTCTGTTTTGAGATGCAGGAGTGAGGCTTTGAATGATGAGGAGGTGAGGCTGTTTCCTGGATGGAGAGACATTCATGCACTGCTAACCTCTGACTTACTTCAGGCAAGTGTTTTCTAAGGTCAGGAACCAAATGTTTGCTGTTACTGTCCCATTTTTCACTGATGAAATGGTGTTTCCCAGTAATGAAGATGTTATAGCCAATTATTTTAAAATTTTGGGACAGAAGGAAAAAATTGGGTTTTTTTCTTCAATATATATTTGGACAATATTTTAAAAAGCATTTCGTATATACGTTATATTTAATGACAACGTGGGAGCAATTCAATGCCTGATCCAATGACAATAGTATCCTTCCCACTGACTTCAGTGGGCTCTTGATTAGGTCCTTATTTGCTAAGCAAACACTCAATAAAAGTTCACTTTGTCACATGCACAAAGTCACAGAAGTATTGTGCTCTAAGAAAAATCACGACTTCTTGCTGGTAGCAGATTTTGGAATCTCTTCTGCAGGAAAATTAACTCAAATATCTGCATAAGAGGAGTTATGTTGCTTACTGTCAAAGATCTAACTTCAACCACAAAGTGGTCATATTGTTTTCAGCACTTCTGAGCATAAATCCTGGCCAAGGACAAGATCCTTGGGGTAGCTGGGATAGTGGACAGAAAGCCAGGCATTCCCTGGGGAGGGCACAGTCTGAAACCGTGTGCAATGCAGAGGATCTAAGTTGATAAGGTTCCTTGATAAAGCGATACTGGATGTGCTCAGTGACAGCCAGGTTCCCGGTGGTCAGAATGCTTTCCCAAATCACTGAGATTAAATGAGCCACCTTGCCTGTTCCCTGCTCTGTTTAACACCAAGCTGAAGGAGGCTGAGTATCTCCTCAGCTCCAGCCAGCCTGAGCTAGTCCTTTCCTTCACCCAGAACACCTTCAACGCCACCTGTTCCACCTGCTACATGTTTTGAAAACACCAGAAAGGTCTTTGCTGTGTCTCTTATCAACAGATCGATTCTGTGATTAAGGGCAGAGAACATTTGTGCAGGATTTAGCAATATATCCCACTGCAATCTGAACTAACATGAGTTAAGGGCATCCTGAAGTGATGCCTGGGTTACTATGATGGTAGTAAAGGGTGCTTCAAGAGACAGGTTTATTCCATGCTTTTAGCATGTTGGATTTACCCTTCACCAGTTCTGTTGCCCTTGTTTGCACTATTTTCATAGAATTATAGAACCATTAGATTGAAAAAGATCTCCAAGATTATCAATTCCAACCTTTGACTGAATACCACCATAGCCACTAAATCACATCACATTATTTCAACAGCCAGGGAAAAACACCATTCCACAGAGATATTTGTAGATCTCATAATACCTTCTATTCTGGAGTGAAGAATGATAACACATGGCAACAGAGACCACCCCTTAGTATTTATCTAGATAAATTTTTGATTTTTCATATATTTACATATAAGCTTGACAAAAATATGCATGGATATATCTGCACATTTATCTAAATTCCAATCAAATACTACTGCAACCCTTCATTTAAAACAAGGCACTTGGAAATGGTCAGTTTACGAATCGGAAATAACATGAATAAGGGCTGGAGAAAGAGAAAGCTCTCATAGGAACTAAATTCACGATGAGAAACTCTGGTGTCTATGGTGTTTTTTCAAAATGTTTGTGTTGGATCTATGGGATTAAACAATTCTGACTATAAAATTCACTTTCCATTTCTTTTCTTTCATGTTTCCATGAACATTTATTTCCTAATAATGCAATGCATATGCTACATCGTATTAAAATTTCTGTCTTCAAAGACCTTGTTACTTAATAGATCACTTTGTGCTTTGAATTGGAAGGCATATTGGGGCATTTCTAAACATGATAGTCTCACACCTTATCTGGAGATCTGTCATGTTTCAGTCTTGGGGTGTTTTCAGCCTAAACATATCTGCAGAATTAGGCTGTAAATTACTCTGGTGTACTGCAGAAAATAATTTCATTTTCTGTTTCCTAATTTCTCATTAATGAGATAGGACTAGATGTGGCACCTGTGCAGAGACCTTTTTTAATATCTCACTTCTTGTAATCATGATATTAAGAATCACCTTTCATTAACCTACAGATACACTCACATACTCTAATGGGAACTACCATCATCATCATTATTATTATCATCAGGTTTTGATTGCGCCTTGTGGATGATTTGTGAATGCATTCATGTGGAAATAGTGACATTACCTTTGTTAACCAAGATATTGTCTTGGGAACAACAAGAAAATATTTACAGTCTTTCAGTACATAAAAGCGTCTTACCAGAAAGATGGAGAAAGACTTTTAAGTAAGTCCTGTAGTCACAGGACAAGAAGCAAAGATTTAAAAGTGAGAGAGGGTGTGTTTACATCGTATATAAGAAAGACATTTTTACCGTGAGAGTGGTGAGGCACTGGAGCAGGTTGCCCAAGCAAGCTGTGGATGCCCCATATCCGAAAGTGTTCAAGGTCAGGTTGGATGGGGCTTTCAGCAATCTGGTCTAGAGCAAAGTGTCCCTGCTCATTGCAGGAGGTTTGGAACTAGATGATCTTTAATGGTTCTTTTCAGCTCAAACCATTCTATATGTCTTAAGAATCTGCTGCCCTTATTCAACTGCTTAGACAAATGAATGTCAAAGAATTCTGCATCCACATAAGAGCGTTTATTCTACAGATTTAGAAGAAGCAGTATCTGCATTTCAATGTATTAGCGGTAGAGGAAATATGTTAACAATTTTGATTATAGATGCCGCACAAATATGATTTTTTTTATCATTAGGAGTGACATTAAAATAGAGCTCCCCCAGTGGGTAATGGAAATATACATTAAGGAATTGATGTGTGAAAAGAAGGAAACTATTCTAATTTAAAACCAAACCAAACCAACAAAAAAATCCCAAACCAAAACAACAGATAGAAAAACACCATATGAATTGGTCGCAAACTCCTTAAGTTCTTTTTTCTTGCTGCCCCTCTGGATTACTTATAAATGATAGAAACCACTTTTGCTGTTGAAAGAAGGGGAATTCTTAGACCAACCTGCAGTACAAGGTTTTATACTTATCCTTTCAGACTTTAGAGTGGCCCCACATAATGGAAAAGACTAGTATATATTTCTGTCTTTTAAACATAGAAATATTTAAGTATCCCTCTAGGAAAATAGCAACTTTTTTTTCTTTTTTCAGATAAAACTTCCTTGCTTTTCTATGAAATCATGAAAATTCTGTCTGGCAGCATGGCAATAGCCATTTAATCTATGTAGGTTATAATGTAAGTCCCTGAAAATTGCAGAAAATTGAATGCCTGAAAATCTACTGGAGAAAATATCTACAAATCTCTGGCAACAAGTAAAGCAAAAATTCACATAGTATTTTTTACCCTGTCCTTGGTAGATCCTAGTAAATTAGTGCTGTCTTTTGGATAGTTGCTGACATAACTTGTTTCTTCTTCCGATTAATGGAGGTCAAGATAGTTGTTCTATTACCCTCAGCTTTGAAGGCTGGGTGATTGCAAAGAGATTTCATACCAAACTTAAGATCAAATTCGTTTATGTGCTGGTGGCCATTTCATATTGTATTTCAAAAAAGTATGTATAAGCAGAATGCTTGTGAAAGTAACTGCAGATTAATGGGTCTATCCATCCTGGAGGTATTACTTCAAAGACAATTTCTTGTCAGGGAACAGAAATGACTTACAGCAAAATTCTCTTACCTATTTTCTTTTTAGTCAAAGTCAGTAATGCAGTATTTTTGTATATGTAAGCTGTCCTTAAACAACAGTGCTCAGTATTCCGTAGCAAGTGTGTAGAATGATGTTACTCTACAATATTGTAACAATGAACTTTTTAGTAGTAAACATTCCCAATGATTTTAATGTGTGAAACATTTTTTCTTTTTTCCTCAGTCTTTCAGTCTGAAGGTTGAAGTCAGCCTCCAGAGTGACTCATGGATCTGCTATTTTGGATTCTTTTCCTTATCTGGAAGGAATTTTTATGAGTGTCACCTGTTCTGCCTGTGCTCTCTTAGCAGGTGTATGTTTACTTTTATAACACAATCAGTTAAATCTGGTAAGGTGAACTGAAATCTTTTAAGATCTCAAAAGATCTTAACCAAAGTAAATTAAAAAGTCCAGAATAAGGGTGACAATAACAACCTTGAATCCATAAGCATCAAACCTGGACGGAGTTAGTTAAGGCATAAAAACCTATCTACCTTCAGGAATCTTGTTCCTTGCCTGCAGAGCTCCTCACAGCTGGGTAAGGAGCTCCTAACAGCTTATCTCCTGTACAAACAAAGGGAGATTTAGGTTCTCAGAAACACAGTTCCCCAAGACCGGCTGGCTGAGCTCAGGACTATCTATGGTAGTTTGTCCTGAGAGGAACCTCTCACTTGGGTCTTCTACAGTTTGGCATCTATGGACACCTATTTCCAGACACTGTTGAGTGTGGCATTGTCACAGAACTACACAATAGATGATGCTGGAAGGGACATCTGGAAATTCTCCAGCCCAATCCCAAGGTATCTTTTTCTGTGTCAGATAACTAAGTATTCAGGGAAAGGCTTTGTACACGCTCAGATACGTGGTTTCAAGACCATGAGACAAGAGAAAGGTTTATGAAATCACAAAGTGAAGACCTGCTCTTTTCCTGGTGTGCCATTCTAGGTCCTGTCAGCCAGAACATTTGGGAGACATGTACTTGATTGTCTTCTCTATCTGAAGAGTTTTAAATCCATGTTTTCCAAATGTGTTCTTGTTAGAGTATGCTGAGGGAGGAAAGCAAATCTCCTTATGCTGATATTTGAATAGACTTGAACATTTGGATGAGTATTTTCACGATACATTTTACTAATTAAGACATTCCCTTAAAATTAGGGTCCACCTGACTTTCAATCCCTGCCTCCAAAAACCTATTTTTGTTTATCTTATTCAAATTATTGTTTAATACTAGCAGGTCTGTTTTATCTACAAAATGACTGAAGAAAAATGCTAATAGTTTTAAAGGAACCTATGTGGGACAAGCACTGCAAGAGTTAAAAAATCACTAAGTTCTATTTGCAAAAGTGATTTAATGAGAATAAGCACAAGGTCACCAAGATGGCTATCTTGGTTTATGTGGTTATCTGTCCCTTTAACAGCCTGTATTCAAAACCAACACTCTCAGATCCTCCACAATCCATACCCTTGGAGATGTCTAAAAAGTGTAACCACTTACATTTTTAAATTCCTGTGAACCTAATTTTATTTTGAACTGCGTTCCTTATTAATAGTATTGAGAGTTGCTTGGCATGAAGTTCATACTTGCTTGCCATTGGCATTTTTGTGTGAGATGATCTCCAGCCCAACTTGTTGATAGGCTTTTTCAAATCATGCCAGATAGACTAGGAAATACAGCCCCAGGAATTTCTGAATATGCTGAGTCTCTTAGGAGGGTTCTTACTGCTCAGGCAAGAAGGGCTTTCTCAAACAAATTGCCAATGAAATACCCAGTAAGTATGGGACACTGGAAGAAGGAAGGTTTGAGTCCCCTCCTTTTATGTAGCAAAGATCTCACTCTAAGATTGAGAGCAGTCACTGGCAGAAGGACCCCTGGCCTCCAGCCTCTCAGGAGAAAGCCCAAATACCTAAGTTTGAGGTTTTCTTTCCCTCTGGGTGACCCTTTCACTACAGGCTGGGACCAAATATTTGCATTTGGTCATGCACCAACAGATGAATGACATTTTTGCTCTCTTGTTTTTTTATTAAAAGAGAAGGAGATGGAACAAAAGAGAGAAATAACACCTGGTGAAAAATTCTGAAAATGTCATCTCAGTAAGCTGAGTCATGCCTACAATGTTGGCTTTTATGAAAATATTGTCTGACATCCAACCTACAGAGTAGCTGACTGTCTTGGCTGGGTGGGAGAGGATTAGGCTTGCTGGATTATTTAAATTAAACAACCAGGTACTTTACAAGGAAATTCAAGTTTGGAATAGCTAAAAATATTCCTGTCAACATCAGAAGATAAAATCCCCTTGATTTTTTCATGTTAAAATTGTGTTTGACTTGAAATTTAATCTCAGTATATTAAAATATCAGAGAAAAGCTAAGTGAAACAAACATATTTGGTCTGAACTAAAAAAACAATGTAGCAATTAGTTCAAATGTTGACCCTTTCACAACTGTTTTAATTTCTTAAATACTTTTTCTAGCATAAACAGCAGAGGTGAACTGAATATGTACAACATGGATTATTTACTAAAACACTTTCTGTAAAAGAAATTGCTGTGAGACTGCCTGGGATGTCCCTGTCAGTCCAGGGAGGAGGTTGAAGGCTCTGCCATACCCCAGCATCTCAGTTTTCCACCAGAAGTACTCCAACAAGGTCATTTGCATCAGGGGAAATTCAACTTTCAAGGAACATCGGGAGACACATTACAATATAGTGACCTGACGGAGAAAAACAGGATTTGTCCTTCCCACCATGTGGCTCAGCTGACACCCTCTAGAGGACAAACTCAATGAACTTGAAAATTGAGTTAGTTTGTTTCTCAGGAATTAATGTGAGCTGTTGGCTTCCATCCAAATTCCATTTCACTGGTGATGTATTTTTAATTTTTATCTTTGTTTGTTTTTTATAACAGACCACAAATCAAAATAATGGATATTTGTCTTCCCATTCTTTAATTTTCATATTTAATATTTAGCTATATAGGCCCCAATAAATAGAAGAGTTTTTAAAAACTACTTGAAATTAAATCATGAAATACCTCCTTCTTTTGCTTTTTTCCCCCCCATTATTTAAACATCCTTAAAAGAAACTTAGAAAATCAAAATGACTATGTTAAACACTATGGTTCTATTGCTCAAGAAAGCTGGCAATCCTAACCAATATTTAATCTTCTCTAATGCAAATTATGGGACTTTATTTGAATGCTGCTGGCTTCTGCAAAAAGGACAATTGCCATTGTGTCAGTGTAAGTCCTGACTGCATGAGGGGGGGCTACCCTACTCCTATGGATAACAGTGAGAATATCCAAATTTTTTCTTTCTTGCCCTAGCTAATTGTGCATGTATGGCATAGGATTTTGCTCTCTGTTGTATGTTTGGAAACAGCACACTTAAAACCAGTTTAAAATAGAAAGTAATCAAAAATGTCTTTCTCCTTTAACAGTACCAGACTGGATGGGCTTCAGAGAAAAGATATTCCAGTTGGAATCTAAGCCTTATCATGTCCGTGAGAAACAACAGCTAGGACAGAGAAGTTCAGCCAAAATGTTTGTTTGTATGTTTCATGTACAGTGTAGTCTCCCTTTGCTGGACAAAGCAACTGAGAGTTGCAAAATTTCCTTCTGCACCAAAGCAGAAAGACCTGTCCAAGTCTAGAGGCTGCAAGGACAGGAGGAGCAGGTGGCCAGTTCCAGGTGTCCACTGCTGTGAGGGTACACTCTGTTGGTCTCACTCTCAAGTCATACTCTTGTACAGCTTCTCTTGTACATTTTTAATTGTGGGTCCTTTCAACACTTTGCCAAAAGCTTACTAGACATAAATTCACAAGGGGTCACCTGAAGGATTAGTGCTGAGGGCTTGACAGCACCAGCCTCCAAACCCTACCAATTCTGGTCCTTCTCAAAGTCCAAGTGGAAGAAGTAACAACTTTTTCATGGCAACAGATAACTTTGGGGCACACAGAGGTACTGACAGGACCTCTTTGTCTCCCACAAGATCCTGTAAAGACTCTCAGAATTCACCTGTGGCTCTCACAGTAGCTTTGGGATTGTTAGGTCCTGTTTACCATCTTTGCACAGTCCATTAGAGGAAGCTTTTGAGAGATGATGGTACTTCACAAAATTCCCTGACTTCTACACTTGAATCTACCTGCCAGGAAATACTCCCATGCTGGCAATTGTGAAAGTCTAGTGTTGTGTCCATGATATGTCACTACATTTGAAACAAGGAACACTTTGTACTATGCAATTATTTCTATTGCATCTAAGTGCTGAAGAAAAAGGATCTTTGCAAATGGTTCAAATCAATTCTGCAATACTAGATTAGGCTGAGGTATTTCAGTAAGACTATTACATACTTCTCACTAGTAGTAATTATGAGATATAGGTCTTGAAAACAAACAAAAAAATAAACCCTCTTTTGAAAATAACACAGTGACATAAAATCTGTATAGTTGACTTGAAAGCACACTTCTTTTTATGGTGTTTTTATAAATAACACGAAATTATGCACCAATTATATGTGATGTTTATTTTGTCAACTTCCACTTTCCAAAGTGATCAAGTAAGGATTTTGTATTTGTAGGTAAAATCCTCTTCTATAGAAATTAATAGGTTTTTAGAGACTGGCCAGAGTAAAGATCCTTTTCTGCTTCTAATCATAAACCATAACAAATTTGAAGTTTAAAATTATCAGCACTGTATTTCCATTGAGTCCTTATAACAATATTTAGTATTAAGCCTTTGACAGGTACATTTTATATTAATATTTCTTGTGACTTGCTTAAGGAAATGGCTAGCTCCAGTCTTATGCTTTAGTTACATCTAAGTATACACAAGTTTTGTATACAGAATTATATGCAAGGTAAAGGAAACACTAATGTGTGCCTTTAGGTTGCATTACATGGCTGACAAGGAACAAGTACATGAATATTTGCAAGTGAATGTCTCATAACTCAGGGTCAGCATCTGACTATATATTCTATCCTGTTTTAAGTCAAGAGGAAAACCTTTGAAAGAGCCGGAATTTTTGTGAGTCAGTGCAGAAGCAGAATAAACTGGTATCAACATTTGCCCATAAATATATGTGGTCAGATACATTAAAGAAAAGGCTATCTGCACTGACCCAGCAGAGAATGCCACATGGAAAGAAAGAAGGCAGATGAAAGAAACACAAACTGTTATATTAAAATAAAGAGCTGCAATGTTAACTTAACTAGGGATTAACATTTGCCCTTTCAAGTATTTTGTATGTTGCATTTGCATTTACAAGAAATACTTTACTACAAAGACCCTATTGAGAAAACAAGCAAAATATAGTAATTTGAATAATTTTTACAGTATGTATTATGCTTATCAGAAAAAATGCATAACAGGCATTCCATTTCTAATTTTCTTTGCCAGTAAATAAACCTTGGTTGAAATTTTCTATGTAAACCTATATTTTATACAATCACAGACAATAAATGCTATGACTGAACCCATTCTTTTGGGAGTGTTTTGGCATACTGCCAAAATAAGCAAAATCTGAATAAGTCATTAAGAGAAAACAGGAAATAAACCAATGTCAGAAACAGAGAGGGATTGTTGTCAGATCTGTGTCCCTCACACTAATTGGCATTGTTTATTAGCCTAAGTTGTGCTTCAGTCCTAAGAAGGTTCACTTTGATGTTTAAAGTTGGGATTTATGAAAGCTGAGAGTCCAGCTTCTGCTTCTCTTTTCCTTGAGTTGCCTTCTGGCACAGCATCTGATTCTTGTGAATCTGAGGGAAGCAGTGGTGGTGAGAACAGCCTCTTCCCAATCCTCCCACAGCACAGGGGCTGCTGTTCGTGCACTGGTGTCCTCAGTCAGATGGGGAAGAAAGCAAAAATTAGGACTAATGTTATTGTTTCCCACTGTTCTGTGTTTATCACATTAACCAGCAGCAGACTTGGCCTGGTTTGTAAATACAGAATGTGATCCAAAGCCCACTAAGGGCCTAGAATATGTGCCTCAGAATCATGAATATTAACTTATCTAAATAATTTTTATACAAGGATTTTAAAACATATAAGGGTTTGAGGGAAAAGCAGTCTTTTGGTAGTTTAGGGTTGGGATTTTTGAACCAGCATCTGATATAAAGCACACCGTGACAGGGGGGTCTTTTATATTTTATATTTTATATTTTTTGGACCAGATTCTTAAAACATAGTCACAACAGTATCACTATTACCATATTACATAATTACTTCTTTGCACGCTGCACTCAGTTGGAAGGAATTCAAAACAAGCCCAAATTTATACCAAAATATTTGCCACGTGTTTCAGATAAGGTATCAGAAACTTTGAACACAACATAAGAGATTTAATGTCCAGCATTTCCTTTTAAACACATTTATGTTTCTCCCTCCCACTCCACTCTCACACCCTTGCACCCTTACATTTTATGTGACAGCACTGCTTTAGTGCCTTCAATAAAATAGCCTCGCCTCCAATGAGGCAAATACAAGTACCTTATGAGGTGTGACCAACTTTTGTGTGCAGCCTTTGTCCTTTGCTGCTCTTTACAGATGACACAGGAGCCCTTGCTGGTGCTGCAGCTTGATTGACTCAAAGCTGGGAGTGAGTGAGCAAAACAGACACATGGCATTTGTTATCTTTTTGGTCCCCTGCTTTGTGGTCGGCACGGACATGGCTTTCTCCTGCCAGGATTCTGACGACTTTGTGGGTGCCAGTTCTCCAGGGGACATCATTATTGGAGGCTTGTTTGCAGTTCACAGCGAAATGCTGCACCCAGATGAAGAGCCCATCAAGCCAGTAATTCAGAATTGTGCTGGGTGAGTAATACTGGAAATTACACACTTAACAAAGAAGAGACCATTGACACTGAGCATGTAACTCTCATATTAAGGTCAACAAATTCTGGTTCTCTTGCTTTGCTTAGTCTTTAAAAATGCCTTGGACTTCACATAAATTTCACATAAATTTCACAGGATGATAAAATATGGCTAAGCTACAATAAAAAATACTGCAGCTTACTGAGGAAGGGAATGAGCATTTGATCCTATTTCAATCTTCACAGATAATCAAATAGCCTTGAATGTTTGTGTTATCATCTGATTTCCATGGAAATGCTAATTTGCTTGAGGTCTGAAGGACTCAGCTGGGCATCTATTCATTATTTGTTATGAAGCTGGACCTACATGATTTGAACACAGGCAGACTATTCCATTTTACCCAAGCCCATAGTAAAGTCTGCCTCCCACCTCTCTAACAGCTCAGTTGTAATCTATGACAGTACCTCGATGGTGACACTGTAGATATTTTTTAAATTACCGTGATTATTACATATAATTGTGGCTTTATGCTATAGGATAGCCTGCATATGAACACCTTGTCATGCATGCATTCTGTACATCAGAATATTTATTCTGTTGGCTCCAAATCTTACTGTGCTTGAAACATACATTTTTCTGGAATGCAGAAAAAGGAAACCTGGTGAAGAATTTTATTTTAACTACATAATAAACCTTTCCTAAGACCAGGAATTCCAAACATGCATTTTTAAAAATTGAAATACAGGTGCAAATCCACAAATTTTATTTGACTTTTACAACCTAATCCCATGTCTGAATCTAATAGTCAGCTAGGCATGCAGGTATCCATCTGGATTTGTCAAAATGTTGATTAAGTTGATAATTTAGTCTGTCTTCCATTATTTTTCTATGGAGACATAAATTATCTCAACTCCATCTGAAATTTAATTTAGATCACAAGATTTGTAATCTTCAGAGAAGCTTTCCTGAGAGAATTGGTTGTACTGTAAACATTTTGTGCTAGCTCAGTTCTGATTAATCACCTGTTATAACATCCACTGGAGATAAGGGGAAGTATCTGGGATAACTTCCTCAGGTCTGAAGAGTATTTCAGAAATACCAATGCAACTGCTAGAGACCCTGATCTCTGAAATATTTTCTTCCATTCTGAAATATTTAGTACTTCCTTTTCTTTGCTTCATGCTTTTGGTGAAAACAAATACATTTTTAAAAAACTTACTGGGCAGGTATAGTAAACTGGAATATCTTCACTGACTCTGACAGATGCTTCCTGAAGATATCACTTGGAAATTTTCATGTGTCATGAAAATTAAACTTTTATTACCTTTTTCTTTCCAGAAAAACACTTTTATTCTGGTATATTTTAAGTTTTGTGTTTATTTTATTTAGTGTCCCATTAAATGAGAAATATATGTGTGGTTTTTAATCCTTTGTACACTAAACCCAAGCAAATCACTCAAAACTTACTATCCATCAGTTCTTCTCAGCAGTTGTAAAATTCCAAGAGATACCCTCAAAACAGTCTCTGCTTCACCCTTGCTTCCAACAAAATTTTTCTAAAACGTGCTGCCTATGTTTCTCTGACAGCTTTGAAATTCAAGTTTTTCTTCAGACACTTGCAATGATACACGCCATTGAAACCATCAACAACTCAACACTGTTATCCGGAGTTACTCTGGGCTATGAAATCTACGACACATGTGCAGAAGTTACAAAAGCCATGGCATCCACTCTGAGATTTCTGTCTAAATTCAATTCTTCTGAGAATGCTGTGGAGTTCAAGTGTAACTACTCAGACTACATCCCGAGAGTCAAGGCAGTCACTGGAGCCACCTACTCTGAGGTGTCAATGGCAGTGTCAAGGCTGTTGGCTTTGCAATTAATTCCACAGGTAGGTTTGAGGCAGTCATTTTATTTTGGATAGAGGTTCAGATTTACCATGCTAAGAATAAAGGCTCTGATCACAGGTATTGCAAAAGCCACATATTTACTACAGGGCAGGATTTGGTTTATCCTAAGGACATCTCAATGGGTGGGCTTCAGCTCCAAGGGGAGGCCTTGAGTCACTTGCCCAAACAAAGGTAGTAAGGGATATTTTATATACCCAAGGCATGTTTATCCAAGTTTTTTTTCAGGGTCATGCTGGGCTCTTGTCAGCCTGACAGTGCCTTTAGTCAGTCTTGGTTACTCCAATGTACCTTGGATGACATTCAAGGACTTTGTTCAGGCAATAGATTTACAGCTGCCATCTCCAGTTTGCCTGGTGGTGAATATGAATATACTCAATTTCAAGACAAAAAAAAAAAGGCTAGATCAAATCTGACCAGAAATTCAGGAATTCTCTCCAGCCCAAGAGAAATTAAATATTGGAGTCAGTTAAAACTATGGGCAGGGAAATCTGGAAGACTGCCCTAAAACAAAGATTTATTCCTGATACTCTTCAAACAATTGTAGAAGTGAAAGAATATAACAGTTTAGATCCACCCTAGTCCTTCCCAAAGTATCATTTTCCATTTCTGACCTCTCTAGGATTAGTGCAGCCCCACATTTGTGCTTAGGCCCATGCTTACCTTCCTACTGTCACTTTTGTAAAAGAACTGGGGCCAAGGCCAGGACTTAAAAGGAAGAAGCAGATCCATTTCCACACCATCCTGTCTTGCACTTTGGTTTTGGCAATAGATATAAATTAACCAAATGAGTGGAAAAAATATAAAATCTGAACCAAAGATAACTTCTAACTGAATCTTCTCCTCTGCAATGGTAGGAAGTAATTCTGACCTCCAACGCCACCACAGGAACTGTAGTAAGGATGAAAACTAAAATGCCACACTTGAACATAATCAAAAGGCAAGTGACTAAAAAAATCTGCAGTAGGACATGGATGGAAAATGGGACCCAGATTTTTCTTATCAATAGCATCTGCAGTGTTTTGGCACAGTAAGATTTTATCTATACTGGTAACCCCTCCAGACAGGTGACTCTCATTTTGGAAAGCTTAAATTTATTTTTTAAGAACTGCCAAGGAACATAGGGAAAAAAGTTCCAACAAAAAAATAAGAAAGGATTAAAACTGGAGAGAGTTAAATAGCAATGTTCTTTTTATGTTTTTCTAGCTACAATCACAAGAAAAAAATAATAAATCTTTTATATGAAAGAATTATAGCATTTTATATTGTTGGTTACTGTTTGCTTGTCTGTGAGATTCTCTCAACAGATTTAATGATCCTTTTCAAATATAATTTAATTAGCAAGGAATGTATATATATATATGTGTGTGAACCATAATAATGCACTCAGTGATAGGAAAATACAAAATAGAAGAGTACTACAAATTTGAATAGAAGCTAAAAAAAATAGCCAAATTTTAAATATTGTTTTGAAGAGCATGTTGACAGTATCTGAACAGAGTAAACCAAAATCCTTATACCATCATTACTGTCACATCCATTTTGAAAGATTTTTTTTCTCAGCCTTCACTAAATTATGTGGAAGAGAGTGAAAAAAAAGTGTAACTGGTCCTGGGCACAAGTCTGCATCCTAAGAGCAGGGATAGAGAACCTGCCCCCTTTTGCTGCAGCTTGTTGATGCTCCCTCTCAGGAGGTGGGAGCCCAGGTCAGGCGGGAAGAAAGAGCAATCAGGGCAGCTTTGGCTCTCTTGGCATCCTTTGGAGGAGACCACACCCATAACTGAATTGTTCACTCTTCCTAGGTCAGTCCTGCATCATCAGCTGAAATCCTCAGTGACAAAATCAGGTTTCCTTCTTTCTTCAGGACTATCCCCAGTGACTTTCACCAGACAAGAGCAATGACTCACTTGATCTACGAATCTGGGTGGAACTGGATCGGAGTGATAGCCACTGATGATGACAATGGGCGGTTCGCTCTGGAGAGCTTTGGGGTCCAGGCCATGGTGAACAACGTTTGCATAGCTTTTAAAGAGATGCTGCCAGCCTACCTCTCTGACAGCACCTTTCACACCAAAGTTGATCAAGCAATTGAGAAGATTGTCAAGGAAGCAAGAGTAAATGTTATTGTTGTCTTTATGAGACAGTTCCATGTGCTCAAACTATTCAAGAAGGCAATTGAGAGGAATGTTAATAAAATCTGGATTGCAAGTGATAACTGGTCAGCTGCAGTCAAGATCAGTACAATTCCCAATATCAGACAGCTGGGAACAGTTGTGGGATTTGGATTTAAAAGTGGAGACATCTCCTCATTCCAAGAGTTTTTGAGAAACCTTCATGAAAAGCCCACTGAAAACAACAAGTTTTTACGTGAATATATTATGCTTTTGTCAGTCTGTGCACACCTGGAATATCATGATTTTCAAACGTGCATTGCAAACCAGTCCCAGGATGATCTACTGGAAAATGATGGGAGTAAACCTCAGTTCTGGAGAGATGATTTTTTGAATGCTAACGTTGAACCAGGATTTATCCACAGTACTATGCTTGCAGTCTATGCTATAGCTCATGCCATTAAAAGGCAATGCAAAGACAGAGACTGCAAGGATCCGTCTGCCTTCACTCCCTGGGAGGTATGATGCTAATTCTTTCAGGTGTCATTCTCTCTGCATAACTTTCATCACATTTTTGCTCCCATATTCCTGGAGATAAAAACTTGGTCCTTTTACTAAATGACTTTTTATCAGCCATTAGACTACTAGTGGTTTTTCTCATCGCTGCAAACCACTGTGATACACAGTCTGAGTGCTCTTGAGAGATGGGGATACTGCAGGATAGGAGCAATCACCAAAGAGCTTCAATTTTCCTCTCTCTCTTTCTTTCACCATTGTATCTGCTTTGTCTTAATTCAAATGTTGTCCTCTACAATGGGTCTCTACTTGAAACTGAAAATGAAATACATTATACCTCTGTCTGATCTTGACTTTATATATAAAGACATAATCTTTAAGATGGGGGAGGTACTTGTTATCACACTACTGGGTGGGAAAAGAGGAAAAATCAGACAAGTAAACCTGACCTGACCTTTTACCCAAGAACCTGCCCAGGACTATTCACTTTTACACACTTTTACTCAGAGGATTAAACAAATGTTCATTTAAAAGTCAAACAACCTCTGAAGCACTCTGATTTGCTGCTCTGATTTGCTCTGACCTCTTATCCTAGGTCAGGGCAGGTCAAACCAAGATATGGTATTTGAAAATAAAACCAACAAACCACCAATAACCCAGTAACAATCAGACTCTTACATGAATTAGTAAACTCTGATGAGACAAATTCAGGATTATTTTGTAGGAATGCAGGTTTATGGAACTACATTTACATCATAACTCAACTAAATTCCAAACTTTCTAAATTAAAACTCCTTTTAAGTTGTTAAGCACTCAGGAAGAGAACTGAAAGAGATAATTATTTCCCCCATGATGTTTTCATAATGTGCTTCATCTACATGAAAATTCAACCCTCTAAGAAGGGAGATTTCTATGTAGAGAAAAATATTGGGATCCAAATGTTCCATATCATACATCTCCATATACAGGGAAATAATAGAGTGATTGTTGTTATAGACTTTGCAAAGGTAATAACCAGGTGCACCAAAATGTTGCTAAATATTAGCCCCTTCTGTCTGAAGCTCAAGATGTATTCAAAAAGCTATGGTGCTCTCATACTGTTACACAAATTGAAAAAGTAGGCAAGAATTACATGACTAGTCTGAGTATATACAATAAAAAAAAATCCTATTCAGTTCCACATGACTATGTATCATCCAAATAAAATGCACCAATCAAATTGGTTAGAAACACACCAGTCCTTCACAAGTCATGTAAGCACTGGAAAAAATACATTATACATGAAAAAATGGCATATTATATACACCAGATGTGTTAAATATATTTGACAAAGCCTATTAAGGTAGTATACCTGTCAGCACACTTGTTAAACGCTATTAGTATCACAAATGGACCCATGTAAGAGCATGCTTTTCAAATGCAATTGAACTCAGCCTTTCACCGAACTCTGAATTTTTTTCTTGTCAGTTAATTACTGTTGCCAAAAATCACTAGGCCTGCAAAATAATAAAGCTTTTGTTTCGATTAAGAACCATGACAGCTAATGGGAGTACTTCTCTGATCTCCCCATGAAGAGAAAGTGGGGATATATAATGTGCCTTAACCTGCCCTTTTCTACACTCACACAGACTTTGTTTGATCTGTGTGTGACGAGGGGGGCAGAAATCTTCCCCTGTTGAGCAGAATGGATTGCAATATGAAGCTGGACAGTTGCCTTAACAGAGCATCCTTGGGCTGGTATTTCCTGTGACCTGTCAAATATGGCCTTGCTGTTTATTGCCATTGTGCCATTGATCTCCCCATCTGAGCAAATTGGCATATATTGTTCATTGATTATTAACAGTTTTGAGTCTCACCTTGTCATACACAATTTCAGTCAGAGCCACAGCTGGGAACAGTGCTAGATACCTTCAGACATGCTAGGGGAATTTACTTTGGAAGCAAATGTTGCCCAGATTGCCTCTGCTGACAGTGAAGTAACAACAGGAGCACTGCCCACCCCTGTTCTTTACAAGAAGGGGAGTGCCAAAAAATTCTTAGGTTTTGCATGCAAAAATATTTTCTCTCTGGACATCACACCAAAATATTCAAGGCTGGAAAACAAACTATGATCATGATTTTTTGAAATTATGATTCTTTTTAATAATAGATTTTTAAGGCCAATGAGGCTGTCTGTATAATGTAATTCTGTAAACAAAATTAATTTGAATTTTAATGCTTCTCTTAGTTCTAAAAGCATTTCTTTTTAACTTGGTATTATCATATGTATGTCAAACAACTCAGTTTGTCACACTGAGTGTGTGTATCATGTGTATCACACATGATACTGGTGAATGTTTTCATTCCTTACGCTTATGTGCAGCTTCTTGAAGAACTTAAAAATGTTACAGTCATTGATGCTGAGAAGGAAGTCAAGTTTGACTCCAATGGAGACATGAGCACCAGTTATGATGTCCTTCTTTGGAAAGAAATTGATGGCCACATGGAAATCACCACTATGGCAGAATATGACGCAGAGAAAGGTGGTTTTATCTTTGAGGATGAAGAGAAAAAAAAAGATTTTCTGGCTTTAAAGGTAACTTTTAATTTGTTGACATAATGTGTGAATGTGTTGTTACAGATAATTTTTTCCTCCCTGCAGCACTTACAACTGAAGCATGTGTCAGCTAGAAATCTCTTGAGTGGTTTAATGTTCTCCTCTTAGAACAAAGAATCCTTTCTGAGTTTATTCAACCTCTTTCATGGATCCTGAGATGCATGTTAGTGTGTGAGCAGGCTCAGTGATACAAAATTTATTTACTTCTCCAGAATGCTCCTAGAAATGTATGTCTGTCCTAAGGATGCTATTCCAGAATCTTACAAAGGTATTTTAAAATAAAAAAGGATCGTGTATAAAAAAGCCCTCACTTACGTACCACCTCTTTTTTTCTCTTTTTTTCTCATTTTTTCTTTTTTTTTTCTTCTTTTTTTTAACATGAAGATTCAGGTGTGTTGACTTTATTGCTTAAAAAAAGAAAAAGTTTTGTTTTTTATTTGCCTCTGTTAGAGCTGGGGTCAGCAACATGAGTAGGTGGTGCCACCCAGAGCTGCAGCACTGGTGTAGACAGGACTAGTGGGTGGCCCTGGCCAGTTCCAGCTGGACACTCTGTCCTCTGTGCATGGGTGGAGGTCTGAGCTGCAAGGCATTTCCCACTAATGGGACAGGGAGAGGCTGCTTACCGAGTAGGCTGAATTCTAGTCTCCACACGGGAACTTAGCTGAGGACAGAGGGAAGCCTTAAACCTTGTCCTTCTTTGTGGCACAAGGAAATGTTTCCATCTCCTTGTAAACACCATCTTGGAAGAGAGGAGATTGCAGTGTGCTTCAGGACAGATCATCTGACAAAAAACTGGCTTTGGAAGGAGGACCTGAAGAGAAGGCCCTGATCATACACCCAGGAGTGGAGCTTCATGATTCAGGGATGAGCTGGCAAGGGTCAGGAGTGTCAGAACTGCAGTACAGAGCACCCTCCAAAGTGTCTCCTTCAGGCCATGGTGTCCCTCCTAGGCTCTGAGCAATGGAGCCGGGTATCAGGATCTCATTTGTGAAGCATTTCACCCAAATTCCCCATCAGATGCTTCTGTGCATTCTTTGAAGATGATCCTCTGTAGTCTAAATACAGGTTCAAAGCTGAATAAAAGACTTTGATCTAGACTTTAAAGGTACACACAAATCCAGGGATTAGCATTCAGGGCCCAAAAATAAAATTATCAGGTAAATAATGCCCCATTCTATTACTCATTGACAGTGTGGAGAAAATACAAGCAATATGGATCCTACAATGTGTCTTTTTCAACATCGTTTTCAGATTTCCTTAAAATATGAATGATACAAAAAAAATACAAATTGCAAAAAATCCCAGAGGTTTATATTAATGTTCCCTTGTAATTAGCTGTATGTGAGATGATGATCTCTTTTTTTTTTCCCTCTGCACACTGCAGAAGGTTCAGTCAACATGCTCCCAGCACTGCAGGCCAGGCCAGGTGAAAAAAGTTACAGAAAGTCCACACACATGCTGCTATGAGTGTATTTACTGCCCAGAAAACCATTACAGCAACCAAACAGGTAAAAAAATTGTATCCAAATAAAGGTTTGCATACATTAATGCAATTGTTTTGCTTGGATATAATATGCCTTGAGAACCTTGGGTTAAATTTTGGAATCGGATTTAAATATTTGTTTATGATCAGTTTCCTGTAAAAGTTGGTATAAATGCTTCTTAAAAGGCCAAGTTTAAAGTAATTAGATTGCTCAGCTGACTAGCATTACCCTTGGCTAGGGTGGAAATTCTGGCTGATTTATCAGTGAAATTTACTCTGATTAAATAGAGCCTTTCCTCCCTGTCTTTCCATAGTACATTCAGTCCAGTAAGGAGGAATTTCTTGACTTCGAGGGTGGTGAGGCACTGGAATAGGTTTTCCAGAGAAGTTGTTGTGGTTTCCCCATTCTTAGAAGTGTTCAAGGCCAGGCTGGAAGGAGCTCTGAGCAACCTGGTGTAGAGAAAGGTGTCCCTGCCCCTGGTGCAGAAATTGGAACTAGATGGTCTTTGAAAATCCCTTCCAACCCAAACTATGAAGTTCAAGGGTTATGTGTTTTGCTTAGCAGCACATTTTGTGTCTTACCACAGGGTACTGTGTAATTTGATACAATTGTACAGCAATATTTTCTAGTATCAAATCTCATTTACCACTGGTTTAAGCAAAATCTTTTAAAGGGGAAAATTAAATACAGGGAAGAGAGATGGAATTAAGCAAATTAAGGTAGCACATACTTTTAATATCCTGAGAGCAGAAGAAAAGAGAATTTCATCTTCTTATTCAATTAATTGTGAAATTTTTCCATATCAGAGAATAGGAATTGCAAAGCAAAAATACGTTTCAAATCATAATCTAAAGCAATGTTTGTTCTTGATGTTGTATTTTTAAAACTATCTGTAAAGAGAATATTAGAGTGTTATCTTGTTAAAGTAGACAAATGAAAGAAAAATAGTTCAAATTATTGCAAAAGAACTGATTACTCTAGAGTCATTGTTCAGGCTTCAATTAAGTTTGCCTATCCAGAGCTCTGACCAGGCCACATCTGACTGATCTGGCAAGACAGTTTCAGAACGCTGGTCGTTTTCCCTCCTTACCCCTGACTGCAAGCAAGGCTTGCCCCCAGCTGGCAGGAATCTTCAGGCATTTGTCCTTATCTCGTTGTGCCACTACCATCGCAGCCACCGCAGCCCTGCAGCTCCTCCCCCTGGACAGCGACAGCCGGAGTCAGGAGCAGTCACCCTCGTCTTTTCCCTTTAGCATCCTTTCCCACATTGCTCCTGTATCTCAAGTCCCTACAATCCGCTTTGCAGTTCATTAACTTTGGGGCTCTAAGAGATCTTCCTTTTTTTCTGCTTCCAGATATGGATTACTGCCACCGATGCAACAACAAAACCTACTGGGCTCCCATCAACAGCACCACGTGCTACAGAAAGACAATCTATTTCCTTGCCTGGACTGACTGGTTTGCTATCTTCCTCCTCTTCCTCTCTGCTTTTGGGGTCGTGTTGGTTTTGTCCATTTGTGTAATATTTACCAAAAACTTGGACACACCAGTCGTAAAGGCATCTGGTGGTCTGACTGTCTGCTATATTATCCTCTTCAGCCACTTCTTAATTTTTCTAAGCACTGTTTTCTTCATAGATGTACCCACAGAATTCAAATGTAAAACTAGGCAAGCCCTCTTTGGCATAAGTTTTACACTCTGCATTTCATGTATTTTAATAAAGTCACTAAAAATTTTACTAGCTTTCAGCTTTGATCCCAAGCTTCAAAATTTCCTGAAATGCATGTATAAACCTATTCCCACCGTGGTCACCTGCACTGGAATTCAAGTTATCATTTGCACCTCCTGGCTAATATTTAGGACACCTTTTGTAAATCAAAATTTCTCAATCCCAAGAGCAATAATTCTGGAATGCAATGAGGGGTCTATTGTAGCTTTTGGGATTATGTTGGGCTACATCTCTGCCCTGGCATTTATTTGTTTCATATTTGCCTTTAAGGGTAGGAAGTTGCCAGAGAATTACAATGAAGCTAAATTCATCACTTTTGGCATGCTAATTTACTTTATAGCATGGATCGTATTTATCCCTGTCTACGCAACTACATTTGGCAAATACTTGCCAGCAGTGGAAATTATTGTTGTTTTAATATCTAATTATGGAATCCTCTGCTGCACTTTTCTTCCAAAATGCTATATCATCATTTACAAGCAAGAAACTAACACAAAATCTGCCTTTCTCAAAATGGTTTACTCCTATTCCTCCAAGAGCGCAGGCAGTGTGGCTGTTAGTCAGGTTTCTTTAGATTCAAAATCTTCCAGCCTCCAAGCTACTATCTCAGACTCATGTAAAACAGGGAATGACTCTGTGAATGGAAACTGCCATTTCCAAGTGCCTGGGCGGCCACTAATAAAAGGCAAAATTCTTCCTAAAAATGATGCAAGGACTATGGTCAGGAAAAGAGTCTCCAGCATATGACTGGCCAGTGTTAAAGTTCAAGAAGTTAAAAAGCCATTTTAGGGAGCCATTTCTCTTTCAGATCTCTGTCCTTTTGGTATTCCCAAGGAGGGCCGGCCACGTGAAACACCTTTCCCTGTACTTAGGCAGGTATCCATTACCAGATCTGAAAGGCTTTCCTGACTCACAGAGTCCATCCCTTGCTCCCAAAAACTCCCTGATGTGCAGTCCCCTTCAGCAGCTCCCCTCCTTCCCCATCCAGCCCACACAGACCTGTGGGAACCTATCCTGCAACCTCCCTTCCTCAAGTGAGGCAGAAGCATCACAAAATTATTATTTCTCACAGTCATGTAAGTGTGACCACATGAGTTTCCCCACTTCTTTCGCCTCTTTGATACTCAGTTGTTTAAGGAGCTCGTCTTCTCATCTGGCCCCATTATATAGATCAAAGAGAACCTTGTCCCTGCCTTTGTTTGCCAAGATAAACAAGTCCAGTCCTTTAGTCTCCACTTTTAAGATAGGCTTTCTATTCTTCTGAACTTCCAAAAGTAGCTTTTTTTATCTGGTATCAGTGAATCGGTTTTTTTTTCCTCCCCAAAATTGCACAGCTTATTCCAGATGAGTGCTGTAGTAACATTTAAAATTCCCTGTGTTTACCAGCACGGTAATGAACTAGAGACAGAAAGAAATCAGAGAATTCTTCTGGGGCTCTGTAGTTATACATAGGTTCATCTGCCTTTTTTCCCATACTCAGAAGAAACACACTGATTCACCTCATGCACCGCCTCTGATGCACGAGGAGAGCAAGCCCCAGGTGTCCTTTTATTTGGGAGTGTAAAGTCAATTTGTAAAGTCAAAACTTAAAACCACTAATTGATTAATCTCATTTGCATAAATAATGTAATGACCAGTATCAGCATTGAGTGCATCCTGGAAAACGTAAGGAGGTTGATATATATTTAAAAAATGTGATATTCAATAAGAACATGACAATGCATCATTATTGTACACAGAAATAGCATGAGGATGACCTTGCATGATCTGCCCTGAATGAGTGTTTGCTCTGTAACTCCATGAGCACAGCTGTGCTGTTCCTTTTCTTTGAGAGACAAAGGGCACATCCAGAGAAGGAGGAAATTTTCTGTCAGGCTAATGGTACCACAGAGCTTTTAAAGACAGAGCTTAAACAGCAGAGCCACATTGTCAATACAGGAAAAGGAAAATACTTTTCCATATTCATAAAGCTCAGAACATAGAAACTTTGCTATTTTAAGTTCTGTGCCATGTTACTGTAAAATAATACTAAAATCCTTGATATTGTGTATCTAGGAAGGTATTTTAAAGTTATTTGAAAGGCAAGAGTGCAATTCACATACATATTTGTGTAAATACAAATGGTCTGTTGTTGTTATGTGTATATATTTATATGTTGAATGCTGTTTCTCCTTCAGTTGTTGCAAACACTTTTCTGCATATGAGGTTATGCATTATAAGGTGAAAATGCCTGCAATTTGACTGTCAATGCAGCAAGAAATCTTCCCCTAAAAGAGAGAAGCAAAGCTTACATTGCACAACTGTCAGCAATCAGCTGGTGAGAAAAGTTAATTTGGCTGGAATGTTGTACCTGTATTTATTGTTTTCAAAGGGTTGAGTGTAGCATGCCTTGAAGCTACATGAAAGGGAATGATTAAAGCCATATTGACATTTAAAATTGAGTTTGCTTACTTAATTTCCTTACCTCTCCCCAAGAGCTTCTATTTGGCCTTGAACAGCAGCAATACATGCACCTGTAAGGTATCTCCACTGTGGAGCTCAGCCTGCTCAGAAACATCCTTTAGATTGAAAGCTCTCTGTGGTAGGGGAATCATCCTGCAGGACAATGAGGAAGATATCTTGATGAACAGGGCCTGGTGACAGCAGTGGGAAGGTTTCTACTGAGGTATCTCTGAGGAAAGACATCATATGTGACAGAATTTCAAAGGAGCCCTACATCCTCCATCTAATTCCCTAATTCCCTAGATACTCAGGTCTTCTGTGCAAAGCATAGTCCATGGTGGAGCAGAGAGGATGTAACAGGTTTGGGAGCTTGACTTGGCAGCAAAAAAGAGAACTTATACCAAGATGTGTTACCTGGATTTAAATGCCTTGTCTGCAAGAAGCAAGTGATCAAATGTAGGCAGAACATAAAG
The DNA here is from genome assembly GCA_008694505.1 of Cyanoderma ruficeps. Lineage (NCBI taxonomy): Eukaryota > Metazoa > Chordata > Aves > Passeriformes > Timaliidae > Cyanoderma > Cyanoderma ruficeps. The sequence goes on from VZDJ01007749.1 coordinate 52,855,688, forward strand.
GGATTGTGCTACCCTGCACAGAGGATATGAAAAAGCTTAAAATAGGAGTTTATTATGCTAAATGAGCATTTGTGCATATTCTCCTGCCCAGGGCAGTAAGTATTCCAGCAATCTATTCCTTTTGCCAGTCACAGGGACATTAAATGAGCCTGAGTCAGATTTTCATCCCCAGAGCGCGGAACACTAATCACTTTCCAGAGTAATAGCGAAGTCTTATCCTGCAGCTCCCAGAGCCATGGTCCATAGGTCAGGCCATGTGAGGCCAAAGGGACCAGCTCTTTTTTCTGGCCCATAGCACACTCTGCTTGCGTGTTTTGGAAAGATCCTGAAACCACTTGTCAAAAGACTAACATCCCTCAGGCACATTTTCCATCTCTGAGAGGAATAGAGAGAACAAATATCTCCAAATGAAATGTTGTTCACAGAGAAATCAAATGAGAAAATGCTGTTTGTTAAGGTCAGCAGGAGGCTGCTCTGGAGGTAAACATTATTTAACCTTTTTTGGGCTTATGTCATCCAGTGTTAATAACGCTAAATGGTGCATTCTGAAGCCACTGTCATGCAATCTAGAATATCTTCAGGGAGAATGAAGACTACAAAGGCCACCAAATGTTCAGCATCCTCTTCTCCAGAGCATAATTCCCTCAAGATGTCAGTAGGTCTGGCTGTGTAGATGCCTTTCAGCTGCCCACAACCTTTAGAGCAGTTATTTGGTGAGTGCTGGAAACTACGTGAACTCCAGGCCTTCTCCCAGCAGCTCTGCTGATGGCCATTGGAACTACAGTACTCTAAACGGGTGGGTGACCATCAGGAGGGGCAACTAATAGTGTCTGGGGTGCTGCTCATAATGAATGACACTGAGCCCAGCCCAGATGTGCTGATCCTTCTTCCTATCCTTCCCAGCTGTGTCTTCAGGGACAAGAAGCACTGCTTGACACTACGCCACTCTCTTTGAGCAAAGGTAAAGTATCATTCTCTAGGTCATTTTTGTTGATGAGTCTTCATCTCCTTGACAACATTCTGAAAGAGGGCACAGCTGCTCAAGGAGTGTGTGTGCATGCAAAGAGGTCCATCTCTTCCTTTTTGTGATATGCTCTGCTCCTGAAGAAAAGAGAGCTGGAGGTTTTGGCTACAAATAGTTCAAAACTCCTCTTTTGTGCTGTCACACTGAGCACAGGACTTAAGCTGTTGCCAGACAGATCCATCCCTGGGGAGTGGGACTTCCTCTGTTCATGTGCAGCCATTCTGGCTTTTGGCCGATGCATGTAAAATCTTCCACTGCTTGGTGCATCAGACACGATTCTGTTGAGACAGTCTTCAACTGTCACAAATATCATCCTGACACAGGCTGTTACTTAGTAAACGTCTATTCTGTCCTGACTTCTCTGAATATTTTTTTCAGGGTTTGTTTTTTGTTTGATTTTTTTAAAAATAAAACTCTGTCCAGGACATGAAAGAAAAAACAAAAACAAAACAAAAAAGAAAAAAATGTTTTTCAGTTGAAGTAGATGGAAAAGCCTATGATGAGGATCAGTATATCTGAACATTCTGAAAGCAATAAAATGACAGAAACACAGATGTGGGGAGGTTTCTGTCACAGAACTTATACTCTTCATAGAATCATAAAATGGTTTGGGTTGTAAGGGACCCTAAAGATCATATAGTTGCCATGGGCAGAAACACATTCCACTAGACCAGGCTTCTCAAAGCCTCATCCAATTCTCCAGGGATGGGGTATCCACAACTTCTCTGAGCAACCTGTGCCAGTGTCTCACCAACCTCACAGGAAAGAATTTCTTCCTAATCTAAACCTATCCTGATTCAGTTTAAAGCCATCACTCCATGCCCTTGTAATAAGCCTTTCTCCTTTTTTTTATGAGCGCCCTTTAGGCACTGGAAGGTGCTGTGAGGTGGTGGGAAATGTTAAAGGTAAGGAGGCTTTCAGAAAGCTGTGGATACAGGCCCCAGAAACAGAAAGAGCTGAAGAACTTAGAATTAGCTGTAACTGCAAAGTGTGAAAGTGTGAGAAGATACAACAGTATCTTCAAGCAAGGACATAAAACATTAGTCTCAGTCTTAGATTTGGCTAGGGCAGATCTTAAGGCCACAGAAAAATATGCTTAGCAAGATAGTAGAAAGTTTTAAGCTTAATAATGGAGTATTGTCTATTGTTAATAGAAAGCATACAAGCAAGCATTGTTTGAAGCAGGTGTACGTGTGCTTTCAGTGATTGGCTAGAACAATTGTCTGTAAGCTTTAGCAATATGCCATTGGCTGGAAAACTTTTAAAGTACCCTGTAACAAAGAAATCTTTGGCTGCTGCTGGCAGACGTGACCTGTTGCCATCCTTAAATTGTGTAAAACCCCGTAATATGAGACTGATGCCGCGATAGAAGCTCAATGAATGCCGAGCAGTAGGCCTGTCCCGTTCGTGCCCGAAGCCCCAGCACATAAGGGCTCCCTGGAATCTTCTTCAGGCTGAACAACCCCAGCTCCCAGCCTGTCTTCACGGGAGAGGTGCTCCTGTCCTCTGGTCGGTTTTGTGCCCTCCTCAGGACTCGCTCCAACAGGGGCACGTCCTCCCATGAAGCTGAACTGTCGTGTCTGTCTCTTTAGCCGAGTTTTGTCTCGGACGCTGACCTTTCCACACTAGAGTTGCAATCCGTGAGTGCAATGAGGTGAACAAGATGTCCTTTTCAGAGGACCGATCCCCGCCGGGTGTCGGCGGCCGTCCCGCCTCGCCTCGCCTTGCCTCTCCTCCGGGCGAAGCTGGAAGGGTTCGCGGGGCGGGGCGGGGCGGGGCCGGAGTCGCTCCGGCTGCGCCAGAGGGTCCCGCCGAGACAGAGGGTCCCGCTGTGGGAGAGGGTCCGGCTGCGGCAGAGGGTCCCGCCGAGGCAGAGGGTCCGGCCGGGGACGAGGGTCCCACGCTCCTCGCCATCCTCGCCATGCTGCCGGCGCGCCTCCGCCCGGGGCGGCTGCTGTCCGCCGCGCCGCTCCGTCTGCCCGGGCCGCGGGGAGCCGCGACCGCCGGGGATCCCGCCCGGAGCCCGGGCACCCCCCGCGGTAAGGAGCTGCTTAAAGGGCTGGTCGCCGCGCTGGGGGGAAGCAGAGGCGCCGGGATCGGCCCCCCGACGGCGTCCCGGGGCTGACGGGGAGATGCGCGGGCGGGCGGCTCGGGACCGGGTGGAGCGGCGCTGGGCTGCCCGGTGGGGCGGCCCGGTGGTGGCACCACAGCTCGGGTGGTCCCGTGCGTTCTCCTGCTCGCTTGAGTACCCGCATCTGCGGGCGGCGGGGAGGTCGAAACAGACCCACAGAAACACTCGATGCATGCGGGGGTATTCCAGAGACTGCGTGGCCGAGATCTGGAGGTCTAATCCCTAAATTACTCTTCTAACGACCAAAATGGGTAGGGTTTTTCCCTTCCACACGTTACTCTCAGTCATAAATCTCTCTTAGTGCATGATTAACAAAGTAGAGTTTTTTTCCTACTCTTTAAGCTGAGCAGGCTCACCGGGTGGTTGCAAGTTACAAACCTTCGAATTTTGACAAAAAAATCCTTGTCTGGACTGGACGTTTCAAGACAGAAGAAGAGATTCCTCTGAGAATCCCGTAAGTGTGCTGGCATTGACCAAGGGTAACATGGAGCTGAAGGGAAAGCAGTGGTGTGATCCTGATCCTGTGGAAAATTTAGAGCTTTTCCACAGACCTTAAAATGGTCGATTTTACAACACTGAGACTTGGAAACAAATTAGAGGGCAAGAGAATTTCCTGTCCTGGTTAGAGGTTAAGATGAGAAAATGTTCCTTGCTGGAGTCCCTAGAGCCTGGGATTAAAACTGGATCCATCTGAGTAGACAGCTTTGGTTACATTTATGTACTGGTTGTTTGTTTTGCTTATTCCAAACGTGCAGAGAAAGATGTTATTGGTAAACAGTATTTTCTGTTTATAGCTTGCATAAACTGTTTAAGGGAGTTGTCACTGAATGATTACTTACAAATTATTTTTTATTATAGAATTTGAGGAAAAATAAGTAAGGAAGTAATGAGAGGAGAATCCCTCGACAAGGAAAACTGAGTACTTGACATCATCTTAGTCTCCTATTCTTGCTGACCCACTGAACTAGATGGTCTTTGAGGGTCCCTTCCCACCCAAACCACACACACTCTACAGCTCTCTAACTTGCTGAAAGCTAGCAACCCCTAAGGGAGTCAGGCATTAAACACCTGAAATCCCTCTAATGTTTAAGGCTCACTTTTCCTGGGATGCTAGATAGTGTGTTAGACATCTCTCCACGACACTTCTTTTTATCATCACAGTATGTCCCTGCCTTGGGTGACATGTCGAGAATAAAGTGTGCAGAGCTGTGTAAAGCAACAGGTACATCCTCTGCCTATTCTCACTGGTTCCTGACAGTTCCACTGGAGTTCACTGAGCTTCGCAGTGGCTTTCTGGACAGTCTAACCTCTCTTGTGCCGCTAGTTTCACCATGTTCCTCTAGAGAAAGGTTCAGACAGAGCTGTAAATGCTATTCAAATCGTAGAGAGATGTTTATAAAGACATGGCATTTGCCCGTCATTCAGACACATGCACAAAAATCACTCGTGGCCTGGCAGGTCACCACTGTGCTTTCTGGGTGAGCAAAGTATTTTTAGAATTGTAAGACTATCCCTATCCCATCTATAGTAATATACTAGAAGTAGTTAATTGTTAGACATTGAAGCTGAACTGTGGCATTGTTTTAACTCTTGTCAAAGAAAGAATTGCAAGGTGTTGCCACCTGTGAACACAACCTAACTGCTGAAGATAGTTTGTACTAAGAAACAAATCTGCAGGCTTTATTCAAGGTTGTTGTGGTTTCTTTGGTTTTTTTTAAAAAAAGCACCAGCTGTTGCTGACTTCAGCAGAGGTTTACCTGGAGTCTTGATTAAGGACTGAATAGCAAAGGCCCTAATATGCAATTAGAGAAGAACATTGTAAGGTCTGTTTTCCTTAAAGCAGATGAAGAAAGCAGGGAGAAAGTGAAAATCTGCCTCAGAGGAGTTTCAATTAGTGCTCTGTGAAATATAATTAGGCTAATACATCAGACTAATAACATTTATGGTTTTGCTTTTGTTGCCACAAATGGATTATTGGATTAAGATCCTACGTGCCAGTCTGATGTGCAGTTTGTTTTGAAGATGATTTTTATCATTGTACAAACCAGAAGCAGTTCCTTAGAACTGCAGGCATTGTTAGTCACCTGCAGGAAACCGAGTGCATACAACGTGCTCTCCTATGTGTGCTGGAAAGAAAGGGATGGATCGCACAGCACTGCCACTCCTGGGACCTGTCCTCTCCCACCACACTGAACCTCAGAGCAAAGCACTGCAGCCCTCAGCCTTGGTGCAGGCTTTCCTGGGCACTGTCAAACCCTCAACTCTGCCCCATCCCACCAAACTACTCTTTAAAGTAAATCTAAAGGTTTTTTGAAGGAAAGACAGCATTACATCATGTTTATTTAGAACACAAAATCAATTCTTTGTGCAGCTATTCTTTTTATACATATCGTTGTGGATTTATACATATGTATCAAATGTACTTATATCTTACAAATATCTATATATCTATAAAGCATTCCCATGATAAATTATGAAAGGAAAATGGAGCACAGCCAGTATTATCATGAACATCTTAAAAAAAACTGCACTCCCAAACTTTCCATGTTAGACTTGGAAAAACTTAGCTGAAGGCTTTGGGACAATTTTCATGATTTCCTGTATTGCTGGTTCCCAGGAGGGTGGAAATGGGAGCCCTACCAAAGCAGATTGCCGGGCTGTCAAACGCCTCCTTTGCACCTACTACTGCCAAACAGAGGACAGCAGTTCTCACTGCTTTCGCCTTTGATGAGCAGCAAAAACAATCCTGTAGATTGTTCTTGTTTAGGTGTCCAGTTCCTTAAATAGGGAGGTGGCTGACATCAGCTGCCTACTTTCTGTCAGGCTGCTGCTTTAATAAAGAACTAAAACATTTAACCCGTAGTAGTACAAACTGCTTTAATCAACAATCCAAGGATGTAAAGTCCTTAGCCTACAGAACACCATCTGAACAGGTTAGATAGAGCAGTAATTGATTTCTAAAGTTAATTTTGAATAATGGGAGCTTGCTTTTACTCCATCCAACACCACATATACATCTCCATCTGTTTTAAACAGACAACTCTGCTTAATTTTCACTATGTTTCGAGTTTAAGGTATGATTTCTGGTGTATTTACCCCAAGCATTGAAATGCAAACATTTAATGCCTGAGCAATTTTTTTCCAGCTCAAAAAACCCCCAGTCTAAATCCATTAAATGTTGCTTTGCCATGGGAAATGGATTAGGATCAGAAAATGACTGATACGTAACTAACCGCAGCAAGCTGAAGATGCTTGTTTGAGAAACTAATTCTGTTTTTATTTTTAAATTGTGATGTTATGTCTGCAATGCTTTGAAGAGATACTTTGCCTTTTTTAATGACTCAATTCAACTACTTTAACTGCAGGCCAGAGATGCTAGACAAGGCAAGAAACAAAGCTCGAGTGAAAGCCTGTTACATCATGATTGGGCTCTCAATTATTGCCTGCTTTGCAGTGATTGCTTCAGCTAAGAAGGTGAGTATGACTGTGTAGCATACTTTAAAATAATGGAATTCTGCAAAAAGCACACAAATCTAAACCAAGAGCAGCAGCTTACAGCTGCCCAAGCTTTAGCTAATCCAGTCTACGCCACCCCTGCCACCCTAGGTGGCTGTTGCCCATTCCTGAGGTTGGATAGCTGTCTCTGGATGCATCCTTACTCCTACACTGTTACTTCCTCAGGCTGCTGCACGCCACGAGTCCTTAACGAGCTTAAACTTGGCAAAGAAGGCCAAGTGGAGGAAGGAGGCTGAGCTGGAGGCAGAGGCAAAGACAAAGTAACTTCGTCTGAAATGCTGAATGTCCCTGGAAAAGCAAAATTAACTGCTGCTGAGAGCAATTAGTGAGTTTCACCCCTAAATGGACAACTGTATTATGCACACCCTGGAGCCAGTAAGGGCAGCTACAGCATCACAAAAAGAAAGGGAAGGTCTCTTTCATTAGGAAGATAGTCCGAATGCTTGTTGCATATAATTATTTAGAATGTTTTGCATATGATTAAAAGCAGTAATTTGTTTTAAAGGAGATGAGGTAGTTTCCTAAGAATGTCAGGTACCTTTGGTTAGATAACCACAAAATATTTAAACCCAAGTTCTCTGTCTGGTGACAGTGCATAGTTTTTCAGTGCACAAATTGCCACTTGGAACTCATTGGCATCAATGCTGTATTCAAAATGGTATTTGCATTTTTTAGTTTTAAGAAGCAACACTTACTGAATCACTAAATAAATACAGCCAACATGTGTAAAATAGGTTTTATTGGTTTCTGTATGGTATTTGGAGATTTAACATTCCATAATATTGCATACTACTTATATGTGTTCTGTTACAGTAATGGGCCTTTGGCCTGGATTTAAAGATGCACTATTACTATCTGACGTTAACACAGGTAATTTGGTTTCCACGCATTATATGAAGACATTGTGCCATAAGTAATTAGAATTTCTCATTCCAGACTTCAGTGAAATCTTGAGGTCACAGTTTAAGTCCACATATCAATTTGCAGACCTATTACAAAAATCCTCAGTTGTACAATTTAATAAATTTAAACCAACTGAGAATTAACCAAGGAGGAAAGACAATAGTGCATCTTTACTATTTTTTTTAAGATAGGCCCGACAATAAATAGTTTCCAGTTGCAAAATTGTTCTAGAGCAAACATTTCTGTGCCAACATTATTACTATTTTTTGATTGCTGCTAGCAACAGTGTGTAAAGCAAATACTAGAAAATTAAAAAGCTGTATGAACCAGTCCTCAGACAAAAGTGCAATGATGAAAAAATTAGATATGATTCAGTGTAACAAGAGTAGGGAGCTAATAAAAAAAATCTTATGCTCTGCATAGTTGCATAGATTAGCTAGTTAGTATTCACATTTAAGCAGAACAAATGGTACCCTTTTAATTAAACCCAAACCCCTGTATTTTTAAACAGACTTTGTAACTGATGGGGCACTTCAGATTGCATATAAAATGCTTAACTTAAGGATATTTTCATAACACAGTTTTATTTTACTCCTCTCTCCATACCGGTTTCATCTGTTTAGGTAACAGTCATAATCATGCCCCTACATGCAAATGAGTACACTACAGCTGACCTTAAGTCATAATCTTGGGTTTTATTTTGTTCCTTTATGTGCTTTTAACAAAGCACGATATAAATCCAGTGATAAACCAGGAGAAACCATCTTGAATTTTCATAATTATTATTTAACAATTTAACAGGGTAAACCAAATGCTGAGTTTAAATAAGGATTTTTATTACCCTCAGTCCATGAATTTTAGCTCCCTTTCTAACTGTTCCATTTAAATGGTATCAGAGGCATGAAATAGTTTGTCTAAATGCGTAAAGTGCAGTCCCTAACCGCCCACAAGACAGAATAATATATCCACACAACTGAAGACATTCTTTCAAAACAAATGTAATACTTTTAAATGTCCCCTCTTTTCTTCCTTTTCAAGTCTTTCAATTAAGATTTTCATAGTTCAGATTTGGTTTAAATAAGAGAGGCTTATAAATGTAGTTTTACAGGGCTCTCCAAATAAAAAGCAGGCACAGCTGGTTGTTATCAAAACAAGGTTGTTACAAACAAAGGAATACCCTGTTACCTGAATAATTTTCTTACACTAGAACACTGAAATTCAGTATTTGCTTGTAATCTTAGCAGATTTTCATGATTGTTACCCTGTTCTTTGATAGATGGGAGTGGCAAAGAATGAAGGTTGGTGTATGAAAACCTAAAACTGTGAGAGTAAAAAGGGCATAAGTAAAATCATTAAACATTATATGAAAATTTGGCAGCTGTACTCAATATTATCACACTATTCAAAACTGCTGTATGCTGTACAAATCTAGGTTTAAAGTGTCATTTGCTAAAATATCTCATTATTCAGAGTTCATAAAGTAACAGCACTCCTATATACACTTCTTACACTTCTATCTGCCACTAAAAAGACTTCAAAGGGAGGTTGCTTTCCTCCCCGTTATATCTTAGTCAAAACTGACCATTAATTTTAGAAAATCCACTTCAAGTCCCACATTCAATTACAATATAGAATATATTGCTGTAACATCAAAGTGAAACATCTTAGAATCTTAACTTGCATGTAAAAAAAATTCTAAATATAAAATGGTACTGTAAATGATACCACCTTTAACCTGTATTTTTCAGTGCATTAAAATATTATTTAGTGACAAGCACAGTGCCATGGGTAAGTGATTTGAAGTTTGGATTGCAGCTTTTTATGAAGCATGAAATGCTGTCATATGTCAGAGATTTCACTTAACCCAGGAGTTTGATGTTAATACATTAATTACAGGTAATAAAAAATAGCAATACTTCAGAGTTAACCCAAAGTATTGATTTCTCCAAATGAGATATACTACTAATACACCAGAAACACTACTTATATGCAAGTCAAAGCAGAGCATACATTTTTCTGTACTCAAAACTGTTAACGTAAATATGAGAATTCTATTTCTTTTAGTGTTTAACAGCAAACACTGTATATTGTAGAGCCTAAATATTTAGATGACAATAACTTCTAGTTAGTTTTGGTGTCCACATACTTAATGCTATTTACAGTACAACAAACTTTTCCTTCGACTGGAGTGATTCACTATTCATTTTTCACTGCAGTATTTCTATTGTCTTGCCAAAAGCAAACCAAATTCATTAACCTAAGGAACAATTCAAGTGGCAGTAGCATACTTGGTCAAAAAACAACACCTATTGTCTAAACTTTTAAGAAGCTATTGTACTAAAAGGCAAACATTGCAATGTTTCTCAAACTGAAGTGGTGTTACCACATCTTGACAGAAGACAGCTGTAAAACATCAGCTTGGTGCACACCACCCTTCTGTCATTCCTAATCGCAGCTTCCTTGTGGGAACTGCAGCAGCTGCTTCCACTGCAAAGTACTGCAGTTGTGGCTGACTTGTAATGCCATTTAGCAGCTTTCATTACAGAGCCAAAACCAAATGACCAGCAAGGTCTCTGCTGATTCCAATTTGAAAACTTCTGAAATAGTCCTCTTCCCACATAATTCAGAAAAAAACTTTTTCATATATTCAATATTATATTAGGTAATTAGCATTATATATGTATATCTATTATGTCTTTAAATACATTTTATAAATAAATTCCAACAGTGTGTTGTAAAGTAAGTAATGCATAAACGTTTCACAATTTAAATAAATATTTTTCACATTCCAATTCAGCTTCTTACAAGCTCATCTTTATTTCATGCCTTAGTTCTGAAGCAATGTTTCTGCTTCAATACAAGAGGTAGATTTGATAGAGACTGGGCAAGTCAAGCCTACTGCCAAAAATTCAACTGTCAGTAACTGTATTGCTGATATGAAGTTTGAGACTACATGAAAAATTCAGAACTACTACCTAAAATCCTACCAAGTCTTAGCTAAACAGTTCTTGTTAAATCACATTTAATGCTTTTAGACATGATTAATCACAGTTGTTTTCTGTACGTAAGAGATAATGAAGAACACAAATACAAAACAGAGAACAGTTGTCTCTAACACAATGTATAAAAGTGCATGAGCTGTTTCTTCATCTATTTCTGCAAAACATATTCAGCTTTTCCTTTAACTTTGGCCATAAAGAATAGACCTCTGAGAAAAAAAATCCAAACCATACAAGTGTTTAAATTTTATGCTTATATTCACTTCAGTAGTTTAGAGCTGGAACCCCTCCATTGGAGCCTCCTGCTGTTGAAACACAAACTGCTGCTGACTTTCATCCACCTGAGGTGCAATACTAGAGTCCTCCTCTTCGACACCAAAATAATGTTCTATGAGTTCAAAAGCCTTTTGGTAGATCTCTTGGTTTTCATGCCTCTGAAGAAATTCAATTTTATCAAGTCCTAAATTCAAAATAGAGAACATTTTCAAAAATATAGTTGCTTAAATTAATGATGAATTCAAACGGAAACAGCTTACAGTACAGCAATACATCTTAAGACAAGAAGATGCAATCCCAAGTCACCTCAATTAATTTGGTATCATTGGTTCTTAATTTTCTAATCCATGTATTTCTAGTCTTTATTTTCTGTTGTCCAAACTCATTTTAAAATTATGCTAGAAGAATTTCAATTAAATTAATACCCCAATTTCTGTTCCTCTACTCTTAAGTCTTTCCAACCTCTAAATTCTATCTCCACTCATGGAATCGTCACTGGGCACAGTCTGGTATCTTTATTTGAATTTAATTTTAAGATTTAAAGATACTATTGGAAAGCTTGCCATTTTGCAAGTAGAGGACATAACCTCTGCTCCTTTGGCTGAATTAAGTGCTAGGCAGTCAGTTAAGTTGATATAAAAATCCTGTTTGGCTCTTTAAGGTAATATAGTTTCCACTTAGATTGGATTAGAAAGAGCTCAAGCGAACCCTTCTGGTGACTGCAGAGGCCAAAGCAATGAGGGTGATATAATCAGCTGTTTTCCTTCCTTGAACTTATACTCTACAGCTTCAGCAGCCTATGCTTAAGTGCTAAAGGAATGAAGAGAGCCTAGAGAGTCCATACTTAAAACTATGAATGGACAGAAAATCTGCAGTACAATAAATTCCATTAAAGTCTTCAGTACTTATTCCTCTTACGCATTTAATTGCTCAGTTCTTCAAGCATGTGCTTGATTTAAAAAAATTAAACTCTGTAACAGGGAATTCAGATGTAAAGACTGCTTTACAGAAAAGTTAGTACCATCTAATCAGATATAATGTGGTCAATTAGAACCACAGTTGTATTAGTTACTGCCAGTTTCTGAAATACAAATGTCTGCCAATTTTGTTTTGTCAGAGCCACAAAAAAGGCAACTCTCCATATAAAGAATGCCAGTTTCATTACAAGCCAATTGTAAAATGATCCAATCATGAAATTAGACAGATAACTTTTTCTAGAATGCCTTTATACAGTGGTCTAATTCAAAAACCTTTATAAGCAACTTTAAAAAATACTTGCAAAAGTAAAAACTTATTTAGTTTTATGATCTGAAGTTGATTTTCTGTTACTGACATCTACTATATTAAGAAGTGGTCCAACTTTGGGATCAACTAAAAAAACCCTGATCTTACATTCCTATTGGTAATGAAACTGTAGCAGACAGGACTATGTATTAAAGTATTAAAAACTGTATTTAAGAATGGCTGATAGACTAATGCAAAACATGGTTCCAATAGACTGGGACACCTGTGTTAAACCCTTCTGAGTGAGAATGCTTCCCTAGAGGGACATTTAAACTGACTGCAGACAAACACCCATTTTCTGCATTTAACCACCTTCCCTTAAATATTAGGTTACTTAATTTGTGAAACTTTATGTCTACTTATGCTTGGACTAATTCTTACATTAAAACTTATCTGCAAATTCGAAAAAGACTCACAGTGGTTTTGTTTTTCCAGCCTAGACTAAGGAAGTTCAGGTATGTAGTTTTGCAAGAAGTGTGTTCTTACCATAAGCTTCCTCTATGAGGGCACAGTAAGGATTAATGCCGATCCCGTTTTGCTTTGACTCCTGTTCTCCAAGACGCAGAATATTTTCAAGTCCATTTAAAGCCACCTGTACTATTTTTGAATCCATCACAGTCAGGAGGTCACAAAGAGGCTTGGTACAACCTAGTGCCACCAAATACCTTTATAACAGAAAAAAAACAGAGGAAGAGGAAAAGAACTGATGATCCAGCACATTATTCTGACATACCAGTCATATTTGACTGATAATTGATACTTTTGCTAAAAGAAGTGGCTGAAACAACAAAATTTCTAAAACATGCAACAATACAAAGAGAAACTTAGCCCAGAATGAAATTAATATTATGACTTATCCTAATTTAAAAAAAAAATTAATGTGTGTATTCCTAATTGGAGAGTGAAATCTGTAGTCTTTTTAACTTCTTTTTACCTACGATCTTCAGGTGGGTTTAATTGGACATAAGAGAAAAAATTTTAGTAGGAAGTTCTTTTCTCAGGCAGTTGAATTTTCTAGTGGTAGAAATATCAAGTAAACACATTTGAAACATGTAAGAACACTGGGCACTGTCCTAAGCTAACACAGTCCCCACTAGCCGTCCATTAAGATATTACCATCATACTATAAAGAGAAGGATGTAACTGTAAATGCAAGGACAAAAATATACTGGAAAAGCTATCACATCACTTTCAGTTCTTGCTTCCAAATAATACAGTAACTTTTAAATCAAATTATCAGCTACTGATTAANTGAACCTACACAAGTCATAACCTGTGTCTTTGCTTCTAGTAAGTAAAATGAAGACAGCAATGCTTGCCTAAATAGAGTTTAATTCAGTGGTTTAAAACTACCCTGCAGTTAGGCAGCAGTACCCTGAAGACATTAGGAGGACTAAAACTTCATGACACCAATAACATAAATGTATTTTTGATGAGAAGCCATTGTTATGGTATTATATGCACATCTACTATTTGAAGATCCTGAATGAAAATTTATTTTTAAAATGCTAAATTTTGAAATATTACATCATACAAGCAATTCAAATAAGATTTTAAAAAACAAGACACTTTCCTTTGTTATCCCTGTTATCCCTCTGATAACACTTACTGGTTATAAGAAAATCAGGATTAGTTACATTATAAATAAATGAGAACATACTTCTTTCAACAGATCTCCCAAATATACTGGAAAAGCTATCACATCACTTTCAGTTCTTGCTTCCAAATAATACAGTAACTTTTAAATCAAATTATCAGCTACTGATTAAAAGTGATCATTGTTTAATAGTATTCAGAGAAACCAGGGAGTATTTTATTCTAGCAATTCTATCTTTGCTGCATATAAATAGCTACTGACAGTAAAAGTTTAATCAACTCAGTTCTGAGCAAGGAGTTTAGATAGCTGCTTTAAAATAATACTGATAATGAGTTTAAAATACATAAAGAAACCACTAAAACCCCTGAAGTCTGTCCCCAAATATACAATCGCACTGCACAAATTTTCTAAAGAACCCTCTGCAGTTTTCCATTTTCAAACACTGAAACTGTTCATCAACTGTTCCAATTGTGTTTGAGAACGTCATATCAGCTGTGGAAGATAAGCCTGTGAAAACTCTAGGTGCAACATCCCTGAAACAAAGCACTAATTATTGATCAAGTTTGTTGCATGTACTTCTTCGATTTTTCTGAAATTCCACATTTAGCCTCTGCCCAGAGTTTCAAGGAAATGAGGCTGTGTTTAGGATTTTGTTGCTATGACGGTCAAGATGCAAATGCAGAAATCCAAATGCACTATGGAAGATCCTTAGGCAGTGAAAATAATAACACACACAAACTCACCTGATCTGTTCAGGGGTTCCTCCTGATGTTGCATTAGTTATGGCCCACGCTGCCTCTTTTCTGGTGCGAAATTCAGCTTTTTGAAGAATTTCAATCAATATTGGAAAAATATTTGCATCTATAACAGCCTAAGAGATGAAATTGTAACATTTTACAACCATTAATAAAGATCTCAGAAAACTTACAGCCTTAACTACAAGAATTAGTGATGCCTACTGATATCAAAGCAAAGAATGTCTTGTTTAGGTGATGCCATACAAACTAGAAACGCTAAACTGAAATTCAGAACTATTCCAACATTGCAGCAGACATCAGAATACCCTGGGGTTTCTAGTTCTCTGTTTCTGGTGGGCAGAGCACAGCTTACAGGATTGGCCCATTTAAAAACCATACAACACACAGTGAGTTTTTGAACTGAACAAAATTTTCCATTTTATTGAGGTCTGTGGTCTCCATCGAGACACACCTGTAACTGGAGACTTTATTACATATTTTAAGTTACGTCAGGAAGTAACATTTCCATCTCTGATTGAAATAGAAGGGGAAAAATAATTTTGGAATATGTATTCTGATTCAGAATTCTCATTTTTGTTGATTAGAACCTTTTTTCAGATAGTTCCAGACACCCGGAACAATAGTCAGGATGCAGTAATTTCCACAAGAATACAACTCAATGTTGATGACATCATATCAGTCTTTTATCCAAGCAAAACATTCCCTATTTCCAAATTGGTTCACTTTTCACTGGACAAATTTGTAGTACAAATTGTGACAGCTATTTCTATGTAAAATAATATCTCAAAGTTTAGAAGAAAACATTTAGGTTAGGTAAAATTATAGACAGTTAGGACTAAAACAAATAATAGAGAGTCAGAGCAGTATCTATTTACATCTTGTGAAGGAAAATCAGGTGAAGTAGTAAAATGAAAGCAAAACCAACCAAGTAACAAATTCCCAGGCTTTACCTGAATCTGAGCTCTGTTTCCTGCAGTTATATTAGAAACAGTCCAGCATGCTTCTTTTCTGATAGATTCCTTGGGACTACTAAGCAAGTGCAAGAGACATGGTAATGCAGAGCAGTTTAGAATCACCTAAAATAATTTAAAAATTGAAAACTGGGTTGTACTATACATATACATATAGCCTTGTGCAATATACATATATATAAATATAAAAGCATTTTATGCTTATGACTTCAAAAGATTTTGCAACACATTCATATTGTATGAAGTGTCATATCCTGCAAAATCAAAGCGTTCAGTGCTGTAGTGTGACCAGACAATCCAGCAATTTGAAAGAATCTGCCTTCAATTAAGTTCAGACCAAAAGACTGACAATTGCAATACTAATTAAGGCTGCTTAAGGCTAAAATATGGGTAAGTCAAAATGATTGACAAGTGCACATCTAATTTGTATAGCTATTTGTTCATTTTTTAAGAGATAAGGTTTTCCACTTAATTCCTTAGCAAAATCCTTTCCTCCAGAGCTCACAAATTACTCAATTAGAATTTTTCCTTATGTTCTTTTTACACTAGTACTGCCAGCCTTTTAGAGAGAATTATTTTTAAAGTAGGACCTGTCTTCCTATTTCCTGCATTGCTTCGAAATCAATGTCATTGCCTAAAATTAATAAAATAGATCTTTAGAATAAATTGCATCAGTAAGAGTATCATATACAAGGTCATGGAAAAATCAAGTATAAGCATAGCTTAGAAGTGAAAACTTGGACTGCCTTTACAACTGAAGAAAGGGGAACCATAATAAATAACTGCAACCCCTGTAAGGAAGGAATAAAAACAAAAAACCAAAACAGCAACAGTCAAAATACTATACAGAAACGATGCAATCCACTACACACAATGCTGTGAAAAATGTTCATTCCTGCATTAACTTAATGCCTAAAATAGAAGCCTAAACTATCAAATCAACAACACAGATTTCTAGAAAGCCTCTTTCAGTGATGTATGCAGATACCTGTACTGGACATGTATTTTATCAAAGATTTTACAAAATTCTGTCTTGCCAAATAATTTTTCTTAAATCAACTAGTCTTACCTGTGTTTGGATATCATCCCCAGTAACGATATTTCCAACTGCTCTTAATGCAGGGGATACCACTTTGTAATCATTATGCCTGGAGACAAATATTATATTGCTTGATATTACCATGTGTTAAAAGAATAATTCTGCATTTTCAGCAAACAATGGTTCACTTCAGGTGCTAAGCATTTAGTTATCAAAAACACTGTTTTACTTATTGCACTTTCCCTGTTGAGGCACATTTGACTACTGCAACCCCACAACTGAATTGCTGATTCAAAGACCTCTGTGGAACAGAACAGCACAGCTTAGAGCAATCTGCTCAGCAGATCCATTATTAAATGCAATACTGGGACATGTGTCATTCAATATCCACAGAAACAGAGGAGGTGTTATGAGGTGCATACTAAAGCTCAGTATGTTTTGTAAGCAGAATCACCCCTTTGGTGAGCCAATAATCGTAGAGGCCAGCACATGAAGTCCATTGTCAGCTGCCTGATGTGTGGGGGGAGGAAATGACACAGTTCACCTAGAGCTTCTGTGGAAGAGAAAGCAACCTTCCCTCTCCTGAGACCTCTTAAAACAAGCTTTTCATGGGGAGGTGTGCTGAGCTGTCTGTGCTGGGAACTGCTATCCCAGACCTACTCTGCAGTCCCATGTGAACACAGGGATTTAATCTCCCTTTCCAGGAAAATAATGAACCATAACCCAAATATACTGAAACAGTTTAAAAGCGGCTCTAGCCAGCCTCTGGACTTCACGGAGTCCAAGAACTGTCTGTAATGCAATTATATGTCCTAGAAAGAAAAATACAACAGTGAAATAAAATAAAATAAATAAATAAAATAGATAAGATAAATTAATTTACAATTCAACATTGGTCTTCAGTCTTTGCCCTTCTGTTCCTTCATGTATATGAAACCCTACATTAAATTTTAAGGAATATAAAGGAGTACTTTGGAGAAAACTTTTTTCACTGTCAATGTCAGGAATAATTGCAGAAGCCAAGCAACCTAGCAAGCAGCTTAAAAGATTTCAGACTGAACTCATGTTCATCACTTTTCACAAAAATAAATTAAGACTTCAGGTGAGAAAACATAGCTCAATTTTAGTATTAACAGTACTATAAGACATTTGTTTGATGAGATGAAGACTTACATAAGCAGCTCTACCAATCTTCGACACACTCCAGAATCAATAACAGCTTGAATTTTATCATTGGGACCATCTGAAAGGTAAGAGAGGGCCCAGCAAGCATCTGCTAATACATCCGGGTCACTGCTAAACAACAGTCTTGATAAAACATTTAAGCAAGGAGCAACCTAGGTTAAAGAAAAACATTGTATAAAATTAGTTGTTCTGTGCTTTTCAAGTTTCAGAGAACACTCAGCAAAGGCATAAATGTGCAAAACTATTTACTGCTCAAGCACATGAGGTCATTAATGAATGAGGACTCAGGTGGAACACTTTCTGATTAAACCAGATATCCAGTTCAAAGCAGCAAATTGGAAAAATTCTGATGCACAGCCTATTTATTGAGAGATACTGTATTAAGTATATAATTGTTCAGCTTAAAAAAAAATCTGCTTTTACAAAAATTCAGCTTAAAAAAACCCCTGCTTTTACAGGAATTACTGATGCCTTTTTTAGTCATTCAGGGAGGAGAATCTCAAAGTAATAAAGATAGGGGGTTTTGTGGTGTTTTTTTTTTAATTGCTGGCTTTGTAGGAGTACTGGCAGTTACTTGTAATAACGAGCCTAGAGTAACTGACCCAGCACCCACCATGCACTGAACTGGTGAAACAAGCAATGTCTCATTTCAGTTCTCACTGCCCCTGCACCCTCTGGCCGTAATGTCTGTAATCTGCACACAGAGCCAAATGAACCAGACCATCGTAACACCATCTGGAACCTGACAGGTGTCTGCTGTGCAGCCTGGGAATTTCATATTCTTTGTAGAACTTAATTCTTCACCTTACATGGGTTATGCAAATTCAGTCTCTATTATGTGTCCAACTGCTGCTGTTGCAAAGGGCAAAGAGCAGAGGATCTATTCTTATTAGCAGCTGCCTATAGGGCATCCTTTTCCTGTGAGATTTTGTATTCAAGCTACCAAAAAAATCTTGTTTTCTCATTACCAGAACAAAACACTAGTAAAGGATATAGGTTAGGCAGAGTCATTGTGAGGTGATCAATTAAATGACATCAGAAATCCCCCCCCCTTTTTTTTTTTGTTAATATTTCTTCAAGAATTAATAAGTAGCAATGACTACTAGTTAGTAATTACTAACTCATGAGGTAAACTCTCCAGATTTAACGATCATTTAACCTCAGTCTCTTCTACCAGAATATCCAATGTTCAGCTTTTTAAAAGTCATTAACCTTATTAGAAATTAATTTCATACTGAATTTAAGCTGAAACTCCTACTAGTCTCTACAGTCTTCATAGCCACATACTAGAGAGAAATAAAAAAAAAGGGGAGAGCATATAGGCTCTCTGCTCTCTGTCATCAGAGTCTGATTTAACTGCATCTG
This sequence comes from Cyanoderma ruficeps, assembly GCA_008694505.1. Taxonomy (NCBI): domain Eukaryota; kingdom Metazoa; phylum Chordata; class Aves; order Passeriformes; family Timaliidae; genus Cyanoderma; species Cyanoderma ruficeps. The sequence continues at coordinate 52,874,736 of VZDJ01007749.1, forward strand.
ACTGAGCAGGAAACTCAAAATTTTATTCATGCAGCATGCACTCACAATCATAGAACAAAAAAAAATATTGTGGAAGCTTCAACTATAACTCACACTCTCTACAACAGTCCTGGAGAAAATACAGCCCCACATGGTTCAGTGCTGAATGTATAATTTGTCCATCTCCTCACACCAGTGTATGACTATTTGCAAAAGACTGTAGTCTCAAGTTTTTAAGTGGTAAGATTTTATTGCTGATAGATGCCAAAGTAGATGATTTTTCACAGATACAACAGATGGGCAAGACTGTGTGATGACATTAAAAACAAAAAGCGTATGTCTATATCCAGATTCAAAGATTCTGTTTGTTATAAAGTATTAACAATATAAGTATTCTTTAGCTTCCTGATTTCTCAAAATTACTACTTTATTATACCTTACTGAAGTCTGGAGGTGGATTCTTTCCTCTACAAAGATTTGAGAGTGCCCAGACTGCATTTCTAGTTGTTGTAAGACGATTCGAATTTGTTAACAATCTGTGAGAGAAAACAATAACAAGAAAAGTAATTTCTTATTAAAATCTAGATAATTTTATGACTATTGTTCCCAACAGAACATCAAACAAGGAAGAGAAAAATTCTATTACTGGTCACTAGTTTAAATTTATTTATCTTCATATCTTACAGGCTGCAACTGTTTTCTTGAAATCACTGAATCTGAGCAGATTATTTTGCATAATTTTGGGATGTCTCATTCCCAAATCACGTACATGCACACAAAGTAAACAACTGCTTATATGAAAAATCATTCAACCAAATGTTTCTGAGGGTCTCTAGAAGGGGTTAGGAGATGCAACCCTGCAGGGAATGAACTCTGATGTTTTCATTCAGAGAATGTGATTAATAATAATAATAAAAAAAATAATTCCATAAAAAGCTGTAACTTGGAAGTTCTTGTAAAAAAATTAACACATTATTTTTGTTTTTGCAAATAGAACATGAAAGATTCAACACCTGAAAAATCAGGCTCACTTACAGACACATACCAAAATATCTAAAATATTAATTCTTTAAGCCCTTGGTGAAGGTAATCATGTGCTCCTCTGCTATTCTAAGCTATTTTACAAATGTTTTAAGTTGTTTTATTACTTTAACTGAGCAACATTTGTGTTGTGCAAATTTTTCCCTGCGATGAAAATACTGTGGCAAGCACATAGTAAATGCTGGAAAGATATTCCTAGTGAAGAGAAATCTTCTAGTGGAACACAGCTCACGTAACAACTACTCTGACAGCTCATTTCAGCAAGCAAATAGATAAACAGGAAGATTAGAGCTTGGAGCTACTGAACAAAGTTGGAGAAAACAGCCTCTTGCCTAGGCAGATGGAACCATACAAATACAAGTGGGAATTAAATCATGTCTCCCACCCCATACATTCAGAAATCTGACAACATAGAGTTGGCACAATACAGAAATTTCACACCTAGGAAGTATGGTATAAAATTCTCTCCTTTTGCAAACATTGAAAAGCTTCCAGTCGTGGACTAATTAAAGATATGCAGGAAGCTCATGTAATCCAAAACATTAAATTGCTTCTTATGATATCGTTATGATTCTCAATTTAGACAAAAACTTATATTCTTTTCAAGTAAATTCTAAGTTGAAGTTTTCATTTATCTATACATGTGTAACATATAGTATTAGTTTACAACACTTACTCCAAGAGAGGTGGCAATATTCCACAGTTCAAAACAAAGTCTCTGCATTCTGCATTATCACCAGCAATGTTTCCAAGAGCCCACACTGCCTTAAAAAGCAAAGCATCCAAGTGAATTGCAAATCAACTTTTACAGATAATCTATACTTTTTACAGCAAATATTATAGAATAGAAAAAAAATCCATGAGGGAAAAAATAGTGACAGCAAATTTTTATCTTCCTGGAGGCAGACCAACAAGCTAGTTGGCAAATGGGGCTCAAAGCCTCTCTAACCCCACACACCCCAGAAGAAACATTCATAACTCATTTCTAATTAGCTACAAAACCCCTCAAGAAGACAGTTACCTGCTCCTGTACATCTTCATGTTCTGAACTAAGCAACTTAATAAAAATGGGAACAGCTCCAGTTTCAATGACAACTTTGGTGTGTAAGAAAGTTCCAGATGCTATGTTTGTCAAAGCCCAGGCTGCTTCAAACTGTTGAGGGACACAAACATAACCATGTCAAACAACTGAACGGTAAGACTTAAAATCATGACATAAAGTTTGACATAAGAGTTTCAGAGGTTAATTTTCCAACTCTTTTTTCCTTTCCACTGAAATACAATTACTATCATAGTACTCTCTATACAATAAAATACCTGGTGTTGACAAAATCTCCATTCAGTAAGAACCCTCAGTAACTACATTATTTTTAGGTTTTGGCCTACAGAACTAAAGAAGATTTTGAATCACTATTAACTAGTACAAATATCTTTTCTTTACACAATATTAAGTTAATTCTTCTAGAACAAATGTCCACGAGGCCTAAGTGCTATTCCCATGGGGGAGCAGACAGAACTAGTTACTCCTACCATTAACTAAATATTTCTCAAAAATTTTCTAAAAGGATTTCAAACATGCCCTTCCTGTAATTTTTCTTTCATAACATTTCAGCTGAAAAGTACTACAGTATATTCAACACTCAAGGAGACAGATTCTGCTCACACATCATTGTTGATGATCTTAATATACCACTCTGTAAATCCTCTCAAACACCTCCTGCTTTCAACACCCAAGGCTATGACCAGTTGAATACACGACCCTAAAGACTACTGTGAAATTCACAAAGTCAACTCATATTTTTAGCAGCAGTAATGAAAACATATAGCTTCAGTGGTGAAAAATGATTATATTTGGCTACTACAACCCCCACCAAACAAAACAACATGTGCCTTCCAAAGCTCTTTTGGAAGGTTTCTAATCGCATTCCAAACCCCCAATCAGAACAAGCCAAACTCACTTGCAGAGTATAATTTTCACTCCTCTCTAGAAATTTCACAAATCTCTGTACTACTCCTGGTTTTTGAATTACTTCATCTATAGGTGGATTAGGCTCTAGGGAATAAAAACAAAAATATCTGTGTAAAAAGACCAAATAAATTACTATTTCAGTACAACAAAACCCATGAATACAATTTGTAGATCTTATAATAATTTAATTCAATTATTTTCTTTTCAAAAGGAGTTACAAGTTTTTCACTTGAGAAGAGGGCAGGATCTTGTCTATGAACTGCTACAATGTAGTAAACACCCTGTTACATATAATAACAGTAACACATACTATTATCTATTTGCACCTTAGTAACACATCACAAAACACTGTTCCTTCCACCAATAGCTCAGGTTGGTGGAAGAGCAATTATGGCTACTGGGTACTATTTTAAAAGACCAAGCACACCTTTACCTATCATGTTTTACACAGCATCACCTTAAGATTGCATGTTTTACAGCCCCAACAAAAACAAGTTACAACTCCTCTTTGCCAGCCACGTAATTTTTTTCCCCTTGAGTAGAGAATGGGGACAAGAAGCTGAATCACTGCAACAATTACTCTGTTAGTGCCCAGCTAGTTACTGCCCTGGCCACCTCAATCAAAAACATCCTTGTTTTTTACTTTGTCTGAAAGACTGAAGGTCAAAATAATGAAGATTTCTGAATTTAGCTATTAGGTCAGAAAAGATCTGGCAGTTTCTTTATAAATAGAACTACAAGTTTCTGCAAGATGTATTTTAAAATAAAACATAACTAAAGGTTAACTGACTCTAAGTGTAATTCATAATAACACAGAAGGAAGAAAACAGAAAAAACAGGCAGTGTTTACCCACCTTTAGAGAGCAATTTTCTGAATTTTTGAGTTGCTGTGAGTTGTTGATCAGGATCATCCGAAAAAATCATCTGTACCATATCTACCGTAATAACTTCTTCCTAAAAATGCAAGGAGGATTTCTTATAGTGTAATTCTATGCACACTAACAGATAACATTTTAAACACACTCTGAAGTATTTACCTCTGGAATAGGAACAGTAGAGCTGACGTCAGGATCCTGAATCGGGCTTTCTACCATGGATTCTTCATTTCCCGGGAGAGACACATTCCGGCGTTTAAACAGCTGAACAAAGGGAAATTTTTGGGAGACATTAGGAGTTACCAAAGTGTGGGTACTGATGTCACACACTTGAAGAAATGCTTTCACCAATACCAGTCAAAGAATTTTACCTACTCTCCTTCCTATTTGCCAATGCAAGGGGAATTCTATACAAAAGTTTAAATAACACAAGGAAGAAAAACTATCATATCTGTATCTTGAGAAACTGCACAGCAACATTTCAGATAGACATTTAGAACTAAATTCTTACTAGTTATAAAGATCCACATTTTTTTCCACAAGAAAAAGCAGATACAGATCTTTTTGCTTTTAGTCTTTTATCCCCTATAATTAACATGCATTTTAAGCAAGAAATAGTATTCTATAAGCTACTTTCCCCTTTCTCAGTTTATATGCTAAAATCATCAACACATAGGCAATGTTTTTGTTTCAGCACACTGCATTCCTCCCTTCTACAGAAGACTTCTAAGCAGTGTCTGTATTTTATACTGAGATGAGGAAAGATTAAACCAGAAACATAATTTTCATAGAGAAAATATAGTGTAGCTTCAAGGTGAACTTCCAAACATGCAACATTAAATGTCCAAAAATCGCACACACTGCCTATGCTGAGAATACATACCAGCACTGTAGCATTTAATAAACTATATTCAATGAGTGACTCTTCAATTTCTGGCATACAGGCAAAACATTCACATCGACCTGCTCTCTTCTAGATACCAAACCTAAATTTTTATCTGTACTCCAGTACTACACTTACAACTAGTGTAACCAACATTTCTAAGAATATTACATTTGTACCTTTAGGAAGAAATTATAGACTCTCAGTCTATTGACTAAGATTTCACTTGTATGCGTAACAGTGAAACCAACTATAAATCCTGACAGTTTTGCCCCTCCAGGTGCCTACAGAACTAGGTTTCTGCTGTTCTGCATGTCCAAAATTGCCAAACAACTCCATGTTTCCATCCAGCTCTATTCAACAGAAACCTAAACCAAGGCATTCTCTCTCCTGTTCAATGCACTTGTGGGTTGAGAGTCATTCTGGACACAAAACAACTACAGAATCCTCAATGCAAATGCAGCTTAATTCCATTTAAATCCATAAATGAAGAAGAAACAACCTTCCACTTTTGGAAGACCAGCCATTCTTTCTAGCACCCAGCAAGGACACAGAAGCCCTTGGTTGAAAATTATAAACTTGTTTGGTCTTTCTACCAGTCACATTTTATTCTGGAGCACAAGCAGTCTCATCTCCCTATACAGACTCATTCTCAGGGCAGGAAGAGCTGAAAAGCACCAGGGTACAACAAACTAAGACCAAGCAGAGCATAACAGTAGCCTCGTTGTTACAACAGTCAGCACAGGAGAGGAAACACTCATTATTTTCATAATTTATCTAGGGAGCATTTACTACAAAATATATAAACAAAACTATCAGCAGGAAGTGCAGTGCAGTTACCCATTCACAGGTCAGTGCTCCAGTACTACACCACTTCTGACTCTTACTCCTCTGGCCCAAATAATTGAAATTCTTTTTCCATGCACCACTTTCCCAGTAGAAGGGTAAGAATTCCCACCTCAGAGCAGTCTGTAGATCACAGCCTGGGATACTCTCTCGGTTATGGGAGACAAACTCATCCACTTTAGACCAAACATAAAAACAAACTACATTCCTGACCTTCCTGGCAAGAAACTACCAAACATTTTGTGAAGAGGAACTATGACAAACTATTAAATAATACAATGTTCCATGTACTCTGATCACTAAACATTCAATGAGAACAACTGCAAATGTTTGTGTAATTGTTCAGGGACACTAACGAGTAGCCACTTTATTAAAGTTAGTGTAGAAGAGCTCTTAGGCAATTTGAAGCAAGGCATCAAAGATGAAAATAATCCTCTCCCTTCACACAGCAAAACTTTGACCCCAATTCTAGCAGAGAATGCAAGGTTTCAAATTCTTACTCAAAATATGAGTGCTCTTTCAATCTAGTCTCATGTTTAAACCTAGACTATGGATTAAAAGTCACAGCTCTCTCCTCTGTGTGCCCTAGTAGCTTAAAAAAGCTTCTGTTCATTTTTTTATGATCCTATTGAGAGGTGCTTGGTGCTTCCCACAACTGCAAAGAAAACAGACATTCGAGCTGGCACTCCTGGATTCCACTCCAGAGGAAGAGTCCAGAGGAAGAGTCTGCTCAAGTCCTTTCAGGGCCCCGAATCCAGCTCCACAGGCACTGAACAGTGAACAGCTCACCAAGACACTTACCTGCTCTTCTCTTTTCTGCTTCCGAAGCTGGATCCCTTCCTCCTCTCTTCTCCTTCGCATTTCTTGGGGGTTAAGAGCATTATTCTTGTAGCTTTTCATTCTGAAGTTATCTTTACCCGGGCTTGCCATGTTGTCTATTGAAAAAATACAGAATTACTCCAAAAGGCCAAATCTGCCATCTCTTACACTACAAAAATATCTACAGCAGCGCTATATGTTTCTGTTTGCAATACCCAGCTCATCAACAAAAGACTTTAGTGCAGAAATCACAGAAAGTCTATGCCTAGACAGGCATTTCTAAACTGCAGATTAAACTACAGTTCATCTCAAAGATCAGATACAGCATTAAAGGCCATAAGGTGCTGTAAAAAGAAGCTCTGCATCTTACAAGCAAACTGAAAAACTAAAAGCAAAGACATTACGTTGCTCTAATTTTGATTCTCTCAGCAAGCAAAGAAATTTCCTTTCTCCTCTCATAAAGATGACATTAAATAAGGACAAAACCAAGAAAAAAAGCTGCAGCAATTACTGATTCATTTAATACCTTATGGCATTGTTTCTTTACCTTCACTATCTCACAAACAAAACAGAATCTAATGGCTATGTTTTTCCTTCTTAACTGTGTGCAGGAAAATAATTTAAGGGTCAGCAGCACCCAGACAGGCCTACCCTTTTTCATTTTAAACTAACAAAACTATTGTCTCACTCCAATTACCAGTTCTTTTAATGGATTTAGAAGATTAGAATCTGACTGTCACTTCAGGTATTATCAGCTGAGGAAAGATAAAAGTGATAGTTCACGATTCTGTCATCAGAATGATCAAACAGAGTGGAAAAGGTTGTTAATGGCATGGTGCCTTTTTTTAAGGCTAGAGCTGAAGCCTTCATCTGAGAAACAACTGTCAAAAACAAGAGTCTACACAAACTATCATTGGTCTGGAATTCTTCTACAAGGACAAAACATATAAACTACAGCTCCTGAGCTGTGCACAATTCTCTGGCAACTTCCATGCTGAGACAATTTGTTTTGGGGTTTTTGTTTGTTTTAGATTTTGTTGTTTGTTTTTATCAGCAGTACCAAGGACCACTAAGCAATAAACACAAGCTATGAGAGGAAAGCAGACCGCAGACTTAGGCTGACATTAAGACAACACCACAAGGACTCGGCAGCCTGTTTCACCCAAAGATTTGCTTCTCAAGAACCTAAGTAAACTACTGACATCCCTGCACAGGCGATGTATAACAGTATATACACAGCATATATATAACAGTATAATAACAACAAGGCTAAGTGTGCCACTAAGGCAAATTTCTAGAAAGTCATGTAACTTTATTTTCCCAACAGTGCTAGAGGAGTATCTAGTCCTAGAACACCATCTCTTTCTCAATCGTTCATGCCTTGCCAATTTAGTTGTGCCAATGAAACTGTCAGGCCAAGAAACTGAATGGACAAGAGAAATGCTCATTCAAAGTAACCTGGTCACCAGCTCTCTGAAGAGTTACAGAAGGTCAACTGGAAGGGAGGTCTCATCAAAACTGTTTTTAAAAAGAAAAGCTGAGGATTTTATAGCTTCAGTCCCCCCACAAGGCTTTTAATATAGCCATCATAACGGCACGAAGACTGGCAGTCCCTGGTTTCACATCTCGTGCATCTGGATCCAAGCAAGCCTGCACTTCTGTGCTACAAAACTACACCCGTTTTAACAAATCCCTCCACCCACTACATCCTGCATTGCACCCACTTGTTGCGCACAGTCTAAGACCTATCGTACTACTTTTTTTTCTTCTCCTTCTTGTCTACATAAAGCTCACTAAACACGGCGCCTGGCTGTACCTCCGCCCCCTCCCCGGCCGGACCTATTCACAGGCTTCGCACCGGCCCAGCCCGCAAGGACTGACCGGTCCGAGACCGCCAGGGCTGCCGGACCTGTCCGCCCGACAGGCCGGACACCCAGCCCGGCTACACACAGCGAGGAGCTCTTCACTCACGTCCCCAGCACAACGGGTGGAAGTCCCCTCCACCAGCAGCAAGGCAGGGAAGGGGGAGGATGGCAGAGCCCTCCAGCCTGAGGAAGAGGACACCCCGTCCCAGCCCCGACCGAGCTGCCATGAGGAAAATGCCCCGCCGGAGCCAGCGGCAGACCGGCCTGCGCCGGGAAGTCCGGCTGCACCGGGCACTCCGCCCCACAAGCAGTGCAGCCTCCGCTGCCCCTACCCGCCGGCTCTCAGCGCTTTTCCCTCCTTACCCATCGCGGCGGACACGCCCGGCGCCCGCCGCCGTCCACAAGCGAGCTCTCCGCCCCGGAGCGCTCCGCACCGGCGGCACACACCGATGCAAGATGGCGGACGCCGCCCCGCCGCGCGCCGCACTGGCCGGGGGGCGGGGCCGCCGTTCCCAGCAGCCTCTGCGCCTCACGCCCCGCCCCGGGCCGGGGAACGGCACTTCCCAGCGGGAGGCGCGCGCGGGGGGCGGGGCGCGAGGCGCGCTGGGCGGGAACCGGGTCCGTAGCGCCGCCGCCGCTGCCATGGTGCTGTGCGACCTGTGCGGGCAGGCGCTGCCCTCCGAGGCGGCGGCCAGGCGGCACCTGCAGCGCCCGTCCCTGTGCCGCCGCCAGCCCCGCAGCCCGCCCTGCGCCGCCGCCGCGGGCTGCGACGAGCTCCGGCGGCGCGTGGAGACGGCCCACCGGGAGCCGGGCCCGCCGGACTCCCGCAGCCCCGGGGCACCGCCCGAGTGCCCGTTCTGTGGGGAGGCGGCGGGGCGGGAGCTGGAGGAGCACGTCAGGGCGCGGCACGGGCACCTGCTGGGCGCCCCGGGCACGGGTGAGCGGCCGCGGGAAGGAGGGAGGGATTTCTCCGTGGGGATCGGGGCTGGCGACGGAGAACCGGCCCGGGGATAAAGTTGGAGCAAAAGTAGTAGTTATGTATTTAGATACTGTAGTTCATTCTACGCGTGATCAGAATTTTCTTTAGACTAATTGGCCGAAATGCTGGTAATTATTTCAGAAATTAAAGGTGGCATCTCTGGTAGCGGGTAATACCCGTGGAAGACTAGTATTTGTGACATAACAAGCTGCATATGCTGACTAGATAAATGTTGGTTAGAGTGCAAAATGTGCCAGTGCCGTCAACCACACTGCATAATCTGTGATTAAAATGTTTTTCTTAACAAGAAAAAACCCCAAGAACACACCCACCCCGTCCCCAGGTCCGTAGCACTGAACAACATTTTGCTTCCATGTGTGCAAATAATGCAGAGCCTGAATAATTTACTTGCCTGCATGCCAGTTTCTGCTTTAAAAATAGCTGTTTTAAGGTGCTTCGGGTTTTTGTGTATTTAGCACGTTTCAGAAAACGGTATTTTGCAGTGTTTCATTAAATGCCTCTGGTGAATTTACATGATTATACCACAAATTTTTCCTCCAACCAGTCATAAACATTTAGCTGGCACAAATGCCTTCCAGCGACTGCTAACACAGGATATCAGTGCTTGTGTTTTGTGAACGGAGGAAGGTGCAGATAAAATCTAGGGACTCAGGAGAGCAGTAGAGATGGAGTCAGGCACTTGTCTGTGGTTTCCAGTGACAGATCAACAGGCAGTGGGCACAAGTCAAAATATGAGGAATGCCGTTTAAAAGCAAGAACACTTCTTTTTGCTGTGAGTGGTTAAACACTAGAATATGTTCCTGTGAGGAGTTTGTGAAGAATCTATACTTGGGATTATTCAAAAAAATAACTGGGAAAAGCTGTGTGTAACTTAACCTATTTAATGTGACCATTCTACCAGAGACTAGATGATGTCCAAAAATCCTTTTGAACTTTACCTATACTACATGGTACCCTCAATAATAATGCTAAAACTGCTGAAAGAACATTTATTTGAGGAGATGCAGGAAGACCAACAAAAGAAGAATGACAGCACTTTTTAGTCTTTCAGCCCAACAACAGCTGTGTTATTACAGAATGTTAATTTTTTCTGTTAGCAGAACACATCTTCTTATTAATGATTTGATATTTCAGACTAAGCATTTCTTGATACAAATATCATAGCAGATGCAGATTGGGATCTGTAAGTTAAATGGGGCAGAACTTAATCGAAAGAAGGAAAATATGTCTTAAAATTTTTGCGTATTTAGATACAAATTCTTAAGTGTTGAAGACAGTAACAGCTGTGTAGAATTCGCTGCCTTTCACTGGGAAATTTCAGTGGCAACACAAACTTCATTACTGTGTATTTGTCTTAGATTGTGTATCAGTTAGGGGATGATGCTAGCAAAAATCCACTTTGCATTAATTGCATTTATCAAGAAACTGCATTTCTTTTTCAGACGCAGGAAATGGTGAACAGCTATATGAATGTCCTATGTGTAGTCTTACCTGTACAAACATTCAGATTCTTGAAGAACATGTGGAGTTACACTTAGAGGAACATAACTTTTCAGAAGGTACGTGAAACGGTACAGGCTTGGTAATACTTGAAAGCATTTGCAAATATTTGCATGTTGTAGTGTCGAATCTCACATAAAATTTAAAATAAATATTTCTGTATTTAAAGTGAACTTGGACACATGTATAATGAAGTTAACTAAGGTCCTGTCACTTTCCCAAGTGCTCTATTTAATTACCATGCTAATAAAGAAACCTTGGCCAAGCGTGGTTGCTAAGTAAATGAACTGCATGTTAGCCAAAAGAAAAACTTAAGCAAAAAATGTTTAAAAGACATTTTTATGTCTTTCATGTATGATACATTTGTTTTTCTAGCTCTGTAGAAGGTTTATATAAATGGAGTTTACAGTGGCATGTTCCACTGTGATGAGTTGGGAGTTTATAGCTTATGAAAACTTCATTTTTTTCTGAATTCATATCTGCAGATACTTTGCTGATTCATTAATTATGGTGTCAAAGTGAAAAATCTAACTTGACTTTATTTTCTAACATGGCTAATAGAATCTTAGAGATTTCCTGTTCAGTCCTCTGATTGTAAATTTTTGTCACTTCCTTATGAGACTGCTAGCATTGTTCTTAGATGCTAATAAGTGGTATTAAAGGAACTATGACTTCTTGCTAACAGTGCAGTGAAACACAGTAAACAAAAGCTGTCTTCTCAGTGGTACAGGTGCATTATTTGCCAAGTAATTGCTTCAGTAACTACATAAACTTTGTCCAAGTCAAGAGTCTGAGTCTTGGTAGACTGAATGCAGTCTGTCCTGTTCAGCATTTGCTGCTAATAGCTCAAAATAATGTGGGGTGCATCTCCTAAAATTAATGCCCAATTGTGTTTATGTGTGTCTGCTTAGAAAGGAATCTCTAAAAATTAAACAAATGATCTCTCAAAGCATTGCTAACCTCCTGACCAAGTCCCCTCACTTTGGAATGTTGTTCTGGGGTAGGTGGAGACCTTAGAGATCTAGAACTGGCTCAGCAACTCCAAACTGAAGAAGATGAACGGCAGAGATCAGAAGAAGAGAAGCGAGAGAGGGAAGAATTTAAAAAGCTGCAGGTACCCTCTTGTCTCTAAATGGTAAATTTAAAACCAGTTGTGCCTTTAGAAGCTGAGTATTTTGGAATTGTAATGTCCTGGAATGACCTTACCAGGTTGAACTGTGCAAGCCACAGTCTGTGTTGAGGTAATGGTGCAGGGATGGGTTGGAAGCAGATTCAGTCTCTTGGCAGTGCTGATCCTGGCAGAGTGCTGGACATGGCAGCCTTGAGCTGCTTGGCTTCACAGCTTTGAGTGGGGCTGGCTCAGGATGGGGCTGGCTGCTCCTTGTGCTCGCTGTTCTACTCTCCCACCCCACCTGCTGCCTGTGCTCCAGCCAGCTCTAGTGCTCTGCCTTGCAGTGCAGCCTGGAGCATATTCCCTGCCAGAATGCCAAAGGCTCTGAGCATCCTGGCTGTCCTTCACTGGAATACCATCACCTGCTCCAGGTCCTGCTTCCCTCTTCCTCCCATCTCACAGGCCTGGTAACTCACTTCCCACTCTCACTACCTCCTTGCCAGACTGCCTCTGTGCCAATGGCTCTGCCAAGAGGGAGCAGGGGGAGGTGTCTGCTCTTCCAGGTGTGGCTTTCCTAGTCCCACATTCATGTTTGGGAATGAGGCTTGGTCTTCAGCTCTAAAATAATTGTAATTCTGAAGTTTTTATGTCTCCTAATTTTTCAAAGTTACTCATAGTGATTTTGAGAAACTGCATGGACAGAAGATGAATTTTAAAAATATGATTTAAATCATGCACGTTCCATCCCTAACAGAGACAGTATGGCTTGGATAATTCTGGTGGCTTCAAGCAGCAATTTCTAAAGAATATGGAAAGAGAAGTTGATAGAGGAAGGATGCTGCCCTTTGAATATCATAAGAGAAAAGCTGACATGATGGAAAGTTTGGCTTCTGGTATAGATGATGGGAAAACAAAGACATCAGGTAAAGATGCTGAAATTATACAACTAAAACTGTATTTTCTAGACCTTAGATTGCAGTGACCAAATCAGTCTTTAACAAAACATATAATTCATAGTTTAGTATTGGTCATGTCCTAGTTTTTAACGTTACTTTGTAGATCAATCCAAATTGTTAAGGTCCTAAAATACCAAGGAAATTAAATCTTGATGTATTTTTAATCTGCATTCTAACTTGCAGGCTGTTTTTTTTTGTTTTCTTTTGCTGTGGAACTTGGAACCAAGTTGTCTGGTTAAGGGCACAAATACATGTATGTAACAGAGGATGCAAATGTGTCATTACAAGCTGGTTGCCCTTGACTCTATTTACTGCTTAGTACTCATTGGTTCCTAATCCAGTGTAGCTGATCAAATTTACAGCAGCTTTTTGTCTTTCGTTTCTGTTAATTGTTATATTGTGTAAGCTGGTTGCAGGTCAGCACAGTGTTCACCTGATTACAAAGCCCAAGAGAGGACTGGGAGGCGTAGATATTTACTTGATATATCTTATTTTAAATGTTTTATACATGGTGCAGAAACACAGGGTGGATGGGTCTCTGTGTCCCTTTCAAAAGGCTCCTTTGTCCTTAGTTTCCAAGAGCACAGTGGAAATGTCTTGGAGCCTATTGCTAGTGGTTCTGGCTTACAAAATATCCACTTGGTTCTTGACAGGTAAAATAAAATTTCTTCTGTCAAATGGATTACGTGGAAATAAGACATTTAAAGTTTTCATTCTTGCTAATTATTTAGATTTCAGAGAGGTTCTTAGAAAATAGTTTGTGGTGACTACGGAATAATTCTCTTCACAACAGCATGGTGATAAAAGGGCTTTGAGGGTTTGCATATGTGAATTGGAGAGAGCATTCCCAAGCATATTCTTTCATGTAACAAAGGAGAACTTGGAATATCCTGCAGGAGGATTATTTTAAAATATTTACAATAATTCTCAAGTTCTGTGCCATTTCTGCCTTTTTTTTTTTTTTTTCCTGTTAGTTTTTTCAGGAAAACTAAGCTGAGAGGGAATAAAAGGTTTCCATAGTATGCATAAGCATTGCTGTGTTTTTAAGACGATGTTGTACTCAGGTGGCAGGGGCATAGAAATGTTTTATTGGTGATGTACTTTTTCTATATCATTGTAATAGTTCCATTGACTATCACAGTTTATAATTTAGTCCAAGCTGCTTAATTTAAAATAACTGCTGTGTACCAACAGTGAAAAAATAGATTTAGTTTTGAAAGCTTCATAGCACATAAATTCATCAAAGTAAAGACCATTGAAATTAAATAGTGGCAATATTCACTGCTTTTGTGATTTTGGCTCTAAATGTACTGAAGTTTTAAAATAGATTGTATTAATCTCTATGTGTTCCAAGCTGTGGAAGGAATCTTCTGGTAAATTTAGCAGTTCATTTTACAGGTAAACTTCATATTTTGTCTTCCTTTAGGAGTCATTGAAGCATTGTGCAAGTACTATCAGAATGAGAACAAAGATGTGAGGTGTGTGTGGCTTTCAGCGGGAGTAGATCACTTCCATTCATCTTTGGGTGACAGAGGCTGGGGTTGTGGTTACAGGAATTTCCAAATGCTTCTTTCCTCACTGCTGCAAAACAGCTGCTACAATGACTGCCTGAGAGGTACTGAAAAAAATGCTGTTTGTTCCACGTACCTTGGATGACAACCTGCTGAGTCATGCTTTGCCTTTTCGTTTACACAGCAAGTCTTACAAGGTCAATGATACCTATTAAATGGTTGTTATACCACTGGAACTTACTGTGAAAGAGCCAGAGGTGAATACTAGCAAGAAATGATGTGGTTGAAGTTTTACCTTTAGTTTTTTTGGTGCATCTTTGTAACATCAACTGCCTGTTATGAAAGAAGCTGAATATTTTTGATTAATAGGCTATTTCAGTCACTGCAACAACAATTCAAAAGCTTTTCTGTTCCAGATACTACACTAATTCCTAGTATCCCAAAGATTCAGTCCATGATTGAAGATGCCTGGAGAGAAGGTTTTGATCCTCATGGGGCATCTCACTTCAACAGCAGATTACATGGTTCCAAAGCATGGATAGGAGCATGTGAAATTTATTCACTGTTGACCAGTCTCAGGATAAAGTAAATATCGATTTTTATTCTGGTTGATATTTTTAACTGCTGATTTAAGTGCTGTATCTTTAAAGGCTAGAATTCCCAACTGTATGATGACAAAGCCACCTTAGTGACTAAATTTAACCATATATAAACAGATCTGATTTAATGCAGCATGAAGCTGTGTAACTACTTATAAGAGGTACATAAACTGAGTAACTGTTTGGATCATTGAGACTTGATGCAGAATCATGCCACATGTGCATAAATTAAAGCATTGATTAAAAAGTTAATTTCTCTGAAATTTTCTTCTCAGGAAGAATCTGAATTTCAGCTGTTTTCTATGGTTTTTAATTAGATTCTCTAGTGTACATGCATCACATACAAAAAATGTTAATATTAAAAAAAATATTAATTTTTGCAAGTTTCACAAGTTCTTGTTAGACTGAACAGAATAGAGCACTTCTTTCTTATGTAATAGATTTTTCACATAGTGTGGGACAGTATATGTTTAATTGCTTTGTAATTATGTGTCCCCTCCTCCTGTATTAAAAAAATAAGAAAATAGTAAGGACTGCTGGGTGCAGGAGGCAGGGACTCAGAGGTGAAAAACTTGTTTTAACAAGCAACCTGCTTGAAATTTTATTGTTGTTTTAATTCTCAATGTTTTGTAGGTGCCAAATCATTGACTTTCACAAACCCACTGGCCCTATGGGTACACACCCTCGCTTGTTTGAGTGGATTTTGCATTACTATTCTGTAGATAATGAAGGTGGTGCAAAAGTGGTGTGTACTTCCAAACCACCTATCTACTTGCAACATCAAGGTCAGTGTCACAATATGCTGGTTTCTTTTGCTGTTCTCTATCTCTCTTTATATGTACTGCAGTTCAGAGCAGCATTTTTTAGTCCTTCTTCATTGAAATGAAGGCATGGTTTTATTTCCACTAATTTCCCTATTTAATAAGAGCAACGTTAAAGTTTGTGTTTTTATTGGATGGAAGAGCTGAATGTGACTGGGATCTCAACTTTTTGACATGTACTCTTATAACTATCTTCTTAAATTTTGAGTAATGCCTTCCTTGGTCTGAAAATCAGTCATGTGTTACAAGGTAGTAAATGGGATTTATGTATTTCTAAACTACTGGAACTCTTATTTTGATATCAGGTCACAGTCGTACTGTTGTTGGAATAGAGGAGAAGAAGAATAAAAGCTTATGTTTGCTACTGTTTGACCCGGGATGTTCTTCCCAACAAATGCAGAAACTGCTGAAACAAAACAGTGATGGGACTGCTCTCAGACTACTTCGGAAATTTGTGGGCAGCCTCAAAGAAAAGCAATACCAGATAGTGGCTGTAGATGGGGTGCTCTCTTTGGAAGAGAAAGCTGTAAGTATCAGTTATTGTTTGTGAAAATTTAAGACCATTTGCATCTCTTCTTTGAACGCATATGCACAAATGGTTGCAGGGTGGATTTTTTGGATCCTTTCACTTTCCTTGATCGTTTTCTCTCCTGCTTTCTGCTTATATAATCCCAGGATATCAAAACAAAAAACATTTTGCATATAAATGAATGCCACTGATGCAACTGACAACTTCTAGGTCTTGTATGAAGCTTTCAGCTGTTTGCAGATGTAAATGAGGATTTTTTTAAACATTCCATTTTCTTACAGTGCTTTCTAAGTAACTAACGGTGAGCATGTACAAACATTTACAAACATTACATACAAAATATTTACAAACATTCATAGTGCAAAATTACATTCAGAGGTTTGAGCTGTTGAAAATTTTATAAATCCTATCCATGTGTTTGACTCTGGGGCATTTTACCTTTTTTAAGACCTTAGAAGTTTTCAGCAGATTGTCAAATACGGCTTTTGTTTTTTAGGCTTTTTCTTTTAACTAACAAATTGATTCTGAGGACCCATGTTCCAATTCTGTGGTGTTTTATCAGCACTGTTCAGCATGTTCAAGCTTCAGGACAAACCTTTATTTAAACTGAAATAACTGGCAACTGAATTACTTGCTCAACTATATTTAATGTGTATGTTGAAACGAGGTATTGTCTTAAGTGTTTTCTGGCTCTGAATGTCAGAAATATCAGTGAAACATGGCCATCCTCTCCTCCTACTGGAAAAGCCTTAAAATTCAGGACACAGTGTAAAAAAAGTGTTGTTTGGGATTTGGTGAGGGTAGTGGTGTTCATTTGGTTTTGGTTTGCCACTTCTTTTCAAACTTTTGATTTATATTTAAAAATATCAGTTGTTTAGCATGTTGTCTTGGAAGCTCCCATTTAATTAAGATGAAATGTAACCCCTAACACTCGTTAAGATTACTAAAATTCTAATTTAGAAGAAGCTCTTTTAAGTGCTGGTTTTGTTCATTGAACTAGTTTCTTTTCCTCTCTCCCCACCTATTTTTAGGCTCGCTGCCGTGCTTCTCAGGTCTTAACAGCAGAGAAGATTCCTTAAAGGACACCTTTGTAACCTGCTTCTGGAACTTGCTGGGTGCAAAACATTAAAATTCTGGACTGTGGAACCTAAATCTATTTTTAGACTTAAACTATGTCCTCACAAATTCTTGGAAGCACAACACTGGAGTAAACCTGTAGTTTCTGTGTTCAGTCAGAACTCTGGCATCCTGATACAGATGTAACTCTCAAGTATTGCGGTCCTTGTCTTACTAGAAAACGTTTTCTTAGTTGCTCAGAATTAGCAACACCTAATGTCTTGTAGCAAATTATCCACTGTTGTTAATGAGCAGTGGATAAAGATACTTATGCAGCTACTTAATTGGAGTTCCTGGCCATGGTTTACCTCTGTGAATGTGTTTATGCTGCCACTGTGACCAGTTCTCTATTTCTTCATGATTCAGTCTGTTCCACCAGGGATTAGTTTACTGGTAAACTTCTTTTCAATTAGCTGGCTCCTCTAGATGTATCACTTGAACACATGCACTTAGGAGGTGGATCAGTGTTGGCGTTGGCTAAGAGGTCTAAGAAAGCAGTGTCCAAAATAGTGTGTGTGCTTCAGGTGCTGTGCAACACAGTCCTTTGGGGTAGTGGAAGAAAATACTCCTTTTGTACCATGAATGAATAAAATTAATATATTTTTAAAAGAGTTTATTCCATCTTCACTTTTTTAAAAAAAATCTATTTTTTGTGTTTTATAATGTATATCCCAAAAGGACACTGCCTTTTGACTGGTGCCTCTGT
The DNA here is from genome assembly GCA_008694505.1 of Cyanoderma ruficeps. Taxonomy (NCBI): domain Eukaryota; kingdom Metazoa; phylum Chordata; class Aves; order Passeriformes; family Timaliidae; genus Cyanoderma; species Cyanoderma ruficeps. Next base: position 52,892,862 of record VZDJ01007749.1, read on the forward strand.
TGTGCAGGGTTAATTGCATTTCAGAGACTGGAGCTATCTGTGGAGACAAGTATCTTGGATGTTTGAGGCACTTTACTGTACCTAGGACATGCTTCTCTGGTTGAATGTAAGAGCCCTGCCCCTCTAGGAGGGGAGCTGGAGGCTGGGAGGGATGCTGGAGTGTGTTGGAGGTAGCACAGGGTCTTTCTGCCTTACCAGCTGTATCATGCATCCACCTATTGCAACTGGAGTTTAGATTCTTCCCTTTCATTTAGACTCCCTTCTATGCTGACACCTAAATACAGATGTAAGAGCCTTACCAGTAACCTCTTTCTCTCATGTTTCACATGCTCTGCCAATAAGAACTTGTCATTTTTGGAAGCAGTGAAATGTGAACATGTAGATACTACAGCCCATAAATCACTTTTTTTTTCTGAAATACACATGAAATTAAAAAAATAGTTATGAAAATGGATTGATTTCAATAGGTAGGTAGAAGTAGCCTATAAGCTGTAATACTTAGGACACTAGAGAGGCTCAGACTAGGGAAGAGAGTTTCTGGGAATTGGGAGACTATCAGTTCCCTTATTAGCTCTGGTCTGTGAGGCAGGTGTGAAACAGATGGAAGGAAGGAAGGAAGGAAAGAAAAGGAGAAATGCCAATAATGCAATCATAATTTGGATGCAAAATCCTAGGCTTTGCAGCATGCTTGAGATTTTACCCACAGCATCTTGATGTGGTAGGCACCATCCTCTGAATTTTAACAGAGCTCTGGCACCAACTACTCAAAACACTCAGCCTGTTCAAAACCAAATTCGCTCTGGTCAAGGTGCAGTGTGGCAACTCACTATTGCCTCCATGCATTAGAGTGCATGCTTTGGACTGAGGCAGTTAAAAACAACATACAAGAAAGATTGTCAGCACCAGGATTTAAAATTACTGTAACTCTGTCAAAGTTTATAAATGAGATTTTATTCAATTAATAAGAATTAGTTTTCAATCTAATCCAAAGTACATAAACCAATTTAAATATCCCAGCTAAACTTTCCAGCAAAGAAAACCATTATCTCCGTTCATTTCAGCAAACTAACACACACACAGCCAAGCTTACTCTCAGTCAAATTTCCCTTTTATTTCACCGATGTTAATTGCTAACAAAGCTAAACAAATCTGCTGTTCAGACTGAGTCACTAAAACTTCTTCCAAAGACCTGGAGGAACAGACTTATGCATTTTTTTGTCACTTCAACCCTTATTATTTCCTCTGCTTTGAATTATAACAGCAAAAACACATTTTCACATTTTAACTTGTTTTACATAATTTTAACATTTTTTAAGCTATACATTCTCTGCATGAAAACCAATAAATATGTTAGTGTGAAAACAGACCATGAAAATTTCATTGTTCTAAAAAGATAATTCATGAGGAACTTCCTTTCATATGTAGATGACTTATCACTGATCCACTTAGAAAATTTTCTGATTACCACATTTGCACAGACTACACAGGATTCTTGGATTAGAACCAAATGTAGAGAGCTCCAATTCGCTCCTTTTATGAAAAAACACCAGTTTTAAACATACATAGCTGGAAATGGAAAGCAGCCTTAGGAATTAAATGGGGTTTTATGCAGCTGAGTTGAGACATATCAGAAATAAATTAAGTTCAGTGCTGAAGATCATTTTAAAGCATCCTAGCAATTACACAGGAAGCTGGATGTAGTAACGATGAAGCTTTCAATCCAACTGTATCTTTGGAAAAGACAAGATTTAATATCACATTAGCTCTCAATTTTTTTTAATGTATCTGGTAACTGTTGGAGCACAGATCCTGCTTATTGCTTTGAAACATAAAACATTATCACTGATATCTAGACGCTTATCTAGAGTTCTTAGTAGCCAAAATTAAAAAGAACAAAGGGACAACAGTAGGAACAAAGGCACATGGTTATTTTATAAAAGTATTTACAGGGTACTTGGACACTTATTTCTATCTACTAAAACTTCATTCACCTTGAATGAAAAAAAGGGACAAAAAACAGGCTAGGACATCATCCTAAACAAATGTTCTCAAGTGATACAAGCAGAGAATCTTATAACCATTAAACTATTTCCATAATTTAACTTCACATCTTGAATATGGAATTTTCAAATACTAAAATTCATAAATTCATTATTCCTCTAAGCAATGTGATACTTTAGTGCAACCCTCTTCAAAGATTGAAGCTGGCACAGTTAAGGCAGTCTACTAACAGTGTTTAAAATTCAGCACACAGTGTTCAATGATGGAGGTGCCTGTCTCTCTATTTGGAAAGCTGTCTTTTGACACCATCATCCTTCCAGCGCTGCAGTTTCAAACACAGCATGTTTAAACACTGCAGTTCTTGCAGTGTTTGGGGTTTTTGGAGGTGGAAATGGAGGAGTCTGACAGCTGTTAGCTCCAGAAACAATTCCAAAGGATGGGCAACATCCCCAAGTTGACGTGTAGCTTTACTGCATTCTGTGCTAACCTTCACAGGCTGCCAACACAATGCTTGTAAAACTACACCAGTTACATTCAAACCTAGAGAGCACTCTATAAACCCTGCTGCTGTCATGTGCACTCCACTCATAGTGTTTCCATACAGTCTGCTGCCAAAAGCAAATTAATCTTCCTAAGGGGTGGGTTTTGATTTTTTGTATTAGTTCATTGAGGCACACATTCAAAAAAACCCAAACCCTCTCTGAACAAATCAACCAAACTTCAAGAGGACTTCACATTCTGATTTTTTTCCCCCTACTGACCTGAACTTGCCATTTTGAAAACATTATTCATGACTATGGCAAAAATATTCACTCTGATTGTATGGAAATGGTTTCCACTAGACTTTTAATAAAGCTATACAATAAAGGTGACTAGTGCTGTCTATCTACAGCTGATAAATTGGGGCACCAGAACTGACTTGAATTATTAAAAATCTCTACAGGAGGAAGAAACAAAAAAAATAAATAACTGCATAGTATGTGATCCCTTTTATTCACCAAAGCTGCCCATGTTTATCCCAGGTGGAAGACAGCAGAACAGCTGCTCAGCATTCAGATGCAGGTGTGCTTAGTGCTTGCTGTAACATCTTTCCATCTTGCATGTTGCCACATCTCTTCAAAGGACAATTACAGAAGTAGGGAAGGAAAAGAAATTCGAGAAAATAGAAAAGTGTTTTCAGACAGATCAGTATTTCTCAAATTTTTCATTTGAAATATTAAAGTAAATTTATTTATAATGAAAGTCATCAGAAGACCATTCTCCTGGATTTAAAATATGTTGGTTTTTTTCTTTGGAAAAAAAAACTTAAGGAGAAAGAAAAACAATACACATTACTAAACCACAGATGCTGTGGCTTTCCTGCCTGCCCCTCTCTCCTTAAATATGTCCATATTGTTGATAGAATCAGTTCAAATAAGTCTAATCACTATCTAAATTAACAGGGTTGTAGTCAGGGTCATCCTCTTCATCCTCCAGTTCTAAATCATCCATTTCTTGGAATAAAGATTCATCAACCTCCACATTGTTTCCAGCTGTAAGGAATAGAAAGGTATTTTATTATCATGCAACAAGGAAAACATTAACAACAACAAAACATGCAAGATCTTTTTTCATTAGTTCTTCAATGTAGGTAGTTGCTAACTTCCTTGGCTTTTTATAATAGATAGGGAAAACTACATGCCACATTTTATCTTTTTACAGCTGAAGGATTTTTTTCTTTGTATCAAAACCCAGTCAAAAGAAATGTAACGCAGAACCACAGAATTCATTGGGAACATGAAATTAACATTTACATTTGCCAGAAGCAGAGATTCTCCCCAGGACAAAGCAAGAGCTCAGGATCTCACAGCTGGAATAATTACTACTATCCTAGTGAGATAAATGAACAGGGTTCATAAAAAATTCCTTACACACCACATGCTGACATACATGTATTTGCTTTCAAATTTAAATTTTACAAGCAAGATGAAGCTTTGGCTACTTTCACATTTTCTTCTGAAAGAGAGGTTGCTGACCTAAGGATAAAACTCGAGGACTGCTGTTTTGTTTTTATGTATCAACAGTGACATCTTCTGGTCACCAAATAAAGTTTCTATTACTTCATTGGACTTGAAGGCACCTATAAAAGATATTGCCATTATCCTCTGAAAATTAGTACTACATGCTATTGTAATATTAAAACAGACGTAGTAATCTGTTTCGTCTATGATAGAATGCAAGCAGCAATAAGAATGGAAGTTTTTAATCACCAGTAGCAACAGGATTACAAATTAATGCCTTAATCCCAAATCATCTGGGCACAGAGCCCAGGCGGAGGTCTGTTCCTCCCCTAAGGCAGCCAAATGTGCCATCAACAAACCATCTTCCTTTTAGGAAGACAAGATTAAATTATTCCCTGTAAAAGAAACTGAACTTCCACATTACTACCATTTCAAATTTATACTCGCTGACATTCATAAACCTTTCAATTGTTACTTGCAGAGAACAATCTTGACTCTCTTCTGCCTGTGTTTTGTGATACCAGCAGATAATGCAGCTATATTAAAGAACTGTCTTACCTCAAAACTCAGGTATTTTAAACTAGGATACTATAAAGTGGAACAGCAAATTAAATAGGTATGCCACTGTGAGTGTATATGCTTTTATACACTTTCTCTCCAACTGGTTTTCAAAGTTTGATACTTTTCTAGCACAGGCTTACAGAATTTTTATATAGCACCAGGTCAGTATTTTAGGTAAGGTAACAGGCACATCTGCAGAAACCATGAAAAATAACATTTATTTCGACCTGCAAGATGTTTACTATTGGTGTTGAGGTTCAGAGAAAAGGTGACAGAAGTTCAAGACCTGTGCTTGAAATCAGGGATTAGAAGGCTGGGAAAAAAAAAATCAGGGTTGAGTTGGGGTTTTTTATTTTGTTGTTGCTTTTCTTTTTTTTGGTTTTCCTCCCAGTCCAATCACTTAAATAGAAGTAATGTAAGTAAGATCAACTCAAGCACAAGGCTGCAAGTAAATACACTTTATCATCTTGGAAAGATTTTGGTTTTGAGAAAAGTTAAAATTACTTCTGCTCACTCTGCAAAGCAGTACTTCTCAGAAAGTTCTTCCACTATAAAAGTGATTCTGATGTAAGATGTTAAGTTAGAAATATAACAAAGATTTTGCTTAAGAATTTTGACCTATTTTAAGCCATTGCCTTTCAGTTGTGGAATCAAATAGAAATTTACCTTCTTCCAGGAACTGGATGTCAGAGGTGTCAAGGTTGTGATCCATTTCAAACAGCTGTTTACCTAGAAATAAAATTAAAAAAAACAATATATAAACAAGTACGGTTCTAAAGCAACTATCAACCTAAGGCAACAACAGTCAGCATATGTATTTTAGTCTTTTCAAATCAACCAGTTCTGGCAGTCTTTTGTGGTTTTAACTGCTCATTTCTGTAAGTGCCCCATTCTGTTGTTTTTTAAATTCATCCAGGATTCATCCACACCAACAAGCTTCCTCCTCTTACATGTGAAATGGGTCACTGTAATGTTATTAAGACCTTAATAATGAGGGGCAGAAAAATTTACACCCCACAGCCTGTGTTCAGTCCTTATTGCTTTAGTCTTCACCTTGCATTCAACAAGAAATCCTCTGTGGGAACTGGGAAGGAAATCAGCTGACTCCTCCACCTTTTTTCATATATTCTCCCATTCAAAAAGCAACTTGGATCTACACAAATAACCTTTCTCACTCGGAGGGACAAGAAGAAAACCTCAGGACTCTTTCCATATAAATCACCTGTCTTCCATCTACATTCTCGTGCAAGCTTCCACAAACAAGACTGGCTGGTGTCCATGGTAACATTGGAATTACACTAATAACATTAAAGAATAAGCCTGGTTTTGGTGTTGTAAAGGGAAGCTTCTATAAACTACATTTGTATAGAGGAAAACAGACACCGCATACTAACAATACTTTAAAGAATGGAAAAAATAAAAGCCTGATTTCTGTTATCTCATCTCTGCAGACTCCCAAATGCATATTCTTCAGAGAGGAATCAACCATGTCCCCTGTCCTGTACAGCTTTTTATGAAACTTAATACTATTAAAATTTCCATCTCTGCCAAATCTCATCAAAACTAACCAGAAGTGAGGAGAAAACAGAACAGTGATACAGCATGACCACACTGGTTATGTTTTTTCAAGTAATCCGGTCAAAACTAGATACAGCATCACAGGAGAACTAGTTCAAAGCTAAACCAAGCAGACTATGGAGCAGGATGCCAAGACCTATCATCTGTGTAAAAAATTACTTTTAGATTTGTCATTACAGGCTGGTACCAGTTCAGGAATTTCAGAACCAGTATTGAAACATACCGCTTAGCTTATTTTTGCCTGCTTGTTCTTCTTCTTTCATCTTTTTTCTTTTTATTTCTAGAAGCTCTGCGTCAAACTTGGCTTTCCAATTAAGGAAATTCTCAATGGTAACAGGAGTGCCATGAAAACGTTGCTGGAAGAATAGAAAACAAGGCTGCAAACACAACTTGCAAAGCTACAGGTGAAGATAAGCATTCCCTAAATAATTTAAATTACAACACTCCAGCACTGCTTGCTGTGGTGTATTCTGAGAAATGTATCCTAATCCTGAGAATATATAAAGAACACATTCTTGTGGTTTTTGTCATGGGACTCTCCCCTCAGAGAACTACACTGAGGTGGAAACTCTCATGGAAGAACGCTGCATACTCCTTTTGGACCTAGAGTGCACTAGTTCACAACTCCCCACTAATATAGGTTATTTTTAAGTAGGCAGCACTTCTTATCAACTCGTAAGTGCAATCTACACTGAAATATTGCCCATTAAAATACATTAATCCTTTTATATTGCTGAAACAGAAAAAAAAAGATTATTTTTTCTCAAGATATTTCTTTGCCAATTTTCAGAAATACAGAACTGTCCAAGTCCCATCACCCTCCAGCTATTTCTCAGGAAGTGAGTGAAGACTCATTAGCTGGACCCACAGTACAATCCATGAATGGTAAAACTATTCTACAGGAGGACAAACCAGTCTTGAAGATTGGTCCCACTGGTTCCACCCTATCCACTCAGTCTACCAAGGAAGAGAGCCTTCCTCACACCATGGAGCCCACATGCAGCATGACATATTCTAGCCTTTTTTGCTCCCCATTCCCTCGTGCACCCCCTTCTTCCAGCAAAAAACTGTCTACAACAAATCTGATTTCATTTGGGAAAAATCCCTGCCTTAGGAATGCTAGCAGGGACTGTGAACATGCAGTTAAGACTTCAATAAAAGACTGCTTATGACAAAAGGGGAAAAAAGATCACTTAAGTTCATTAAACAATCTTCCTAAGTTTCAATTAAATCATCTTTAGGATAGCTGTTCCTTTCCCACTGCAACTGAGACCTGATCCTGCATCAAACCAATGCATTTTAAAGAACTGGAAAGTCTTTTTCATTGAGAACATTATTTCACATACTTTCTCTTCCTCTTCTGCTTCTCTTTCTTTCTGTTTCTTCTCCTCTTCTCTTCGTGTTTTTATTTGATCCACTATTTCATTTAATTTCTCCTGTACTGCTGAGACTAGAGTGAAGATCATTACCATTCCTAAATTTTCTTCTGCCTACAACACAAAAGAAGGCAACTTCAAACAGAAGAACCCGAATGCATAAATATGTTTCTAGAAAGCAGGATGTTTTGCAAATGCAGAGGGCACAGCTGACACATTCTGCACTCAAAAAGTCTCAAAGGCTTGCTGTAAAATTCAAATTCAACCAGCCAGTTATCCAGTTAGTCATCCCCAAATGGGTGTGCAGCAAAACACAAAGATGCATGTCTGTGTTCAGGTTATTAACATATTATAGACATCCTCTGAAAGGCTTTTTCATGAATAAAACAAAACCTACAGTAGAAACACAACTCTAAAATTTGAATATCATAAATCATAAGAGACAAGTCACTCAGAACCTTTCTTCCCCTGGAACAGTTTATTCCTTAACTTTATTACATGCTCCTTTGAAGTGAGAAAGTTTCCCAGGAAAACCAAAAAAACATCAGCTGATGGAAGGAAGATTATATGAAGTAAACTGAAAATGAAAAAAAATGCCCACTAAACATATTATGGCAATTTTAAGGCAGTGAGTACTTGTCAGAAATTCCTGTAACCAAGTTCCTTCTTTCTTTCACAATGGACTCTCAGTGATCCCAAAGATTGATGAGATTCACCCCACCCCCAAAAGTTATTAAAAAGAATCAAGAATCAATGTGGCATTTTTTAAATATTTCCAAATAAAACTGAGGTGCCTTATTTTCGCAAACACTATATATATATAAATATATATATACCACACACAGTTAAACAAATTCACCTTAAGCTAGAAGTGGAAAAGAGGAGAAGCTCTAGTGCACTTCCATTTCATTATTCTAAATTATTGTGCACACTGAATTAGCCCTATATCTTACCTCAGGGATGTCATTCACCAAACTCAAACCTCAAAGTAAGTCCCTCTAGTATGGAACACGTTTCAGATCAGTAGCAGATACCTCCAAAAACAACTGATTTGAGAGAGAAATTCCAGCCAAAGTGTGAAGTGGTAGCAAACTGTACCAAGATATTCAATTTTCCTTACCTGCTGCTCTAGCAGTTTAATTATGTCCATGACATCATTATCATCAAGATTCTCCTGGGAGACAATTTCATATAGTGGAGTTTCATCAGGGTATTTTTCTCTATAGGTAAATTTAAGGGTTGTTTGGACAGCTACAAGATAAAGAAACACATATTCTTATGGTGATAACTTTAATGGTATGTTTTCCTACTACATCAACAGTCTAAAGATTATAGAACATAAAATACTCTTGCCTTTAAGGAACAGTCTTCTTACACAGATGTTAAAACAATATGAACAGATTTAAACATAACCTAAGAGTTCAAAGAAATTAAGATTATAAAGTTTACACTTGCACAAAGTATTAAAACCTACTAATGTCTGAAAGGTCTTTAGGAAGACTGAAAAACCTTCTGTGATATGACAGGTACTAGAGCAGTAATCTCCCTCATATTCTACTTAAAGCTGGAAAACAGTAAGAGTCATAATAACAGAACTAGAGAAAATCTCAGCATATTAGCACCTCAGATTCTGTTTGCCTGGTTGAAGCATCACCCTCTGTGCTGGGTTCCAGGGCTCCACAATATGGACAAACACACCATGTCCAGTAGAAGTTATTAAGCAGAGAGAACTGCCTGAGAAAAATGCACTCCATCTGAAGCTGCCCAGGGCCAGGGTAACATGGAAACAAGGCAAAAGAGAATTAAGTTCCTTTTACACATCCTCCCAGAACACCAGGGAGAAGCTTTCCTTTAGCTCCAGACTCACAGTTCTCTGCAGACAGCAGTCTGTTCAACACAGACACCTGCTCTATTCAGAACTTACTCCTTTAAAACTAAGTAAGACAGCATCAGTTTATTCCTTCTGCCATAGTATCCAGAATGGCAGCTTTCAAACTTGCAATTGCTGGTACTTAACAAATACCCAGGGACTTGGGACTCATAGCCTTCTGCTCTGGAACTGTTCCTTAAGGGCTGCACATTCACAGCACACAGACTCAAGTCTCCCACATAGCTGGCACACACACAGTCGCCAGAAAAAAAAATCCCCCCACAACATGTCAGTAAGCCACTGCAAGGATGGGGACAACCCATACTTTCTGAAGCTACACTACAAAGCCTTTGAGATTCAACAGAAAGCAGTCCTACCATGAGAGCACATTTCTGCAAACTAAACAAGATCACCCAAATCCTTGAACTATATTTGCTAAGGAATGTTTGCTGTATCAGGCCCCTTACAAGGATCTAAGTGGAGGTATACATAGCTGTTGGTGATAGAATTAAACATATATAGAAGTTTCTGAGTAAGACATAATCAACTTACTTTCATCATTTTCTCCAGCTTCTGATGTCACAGTGATTGTGAAAGTTGTTGGCTTTTCTGACAATACTGTTCAAAGGAAAAAAGCAAGAGTCAGGGAGAGACCTTGAATCAATTACTTCTTCACATCACTAAAACTGAACTTCTCAAGGACTTATGAAGAAAGTAAGCTCTTGATACAGTATTAAGGCCTTTTTAACTTATGAATGTAATACTTTTCAATTAACAGCTATTTTCCATGTAATGTGATGCCTGGAGTGCTCTTTGAATGAGACCATCCATCATCAAGCAATACCAAAGGCTTCCACTTTGGGAAAACTCTTTTCTGGAGGTGTCACTGTTCCAGGAAGTGCAAATCAAATCAAACAACTTTCTGCATGCAGAAAGCTACCAAAGCTAATTTGCTTTACTGCACTAAATGCGTCTGATGAGCATCCAGTGCACTCTTGACCCTGGACTATTTTTACAGTACGCCTGCACCAATATTTAAATCAGCTTAATGCAGGAAATGCTACTAACCAAGCAATGTACTAGAATGAAAATGTGTGAATCGGGCAGCTAAAAGACAAGACAACACAGCAAGAGCTGTGACCTGTGTTTCACCGGCTAAAAGCCTCATCACACAACTGTGGGTTGCAGACGACATCCTCATGTAAGGACTGCTGTGCATCACTGTTATGACCTATGCCCAAATTAGTGTACGTGCTCTCAAAGTATCAACTGAGTTTTGCCTAATAGATCAATGCACTACTATGATCTTTATTCCCCTCTCTTCCCTTGGGCATAAAAGCATTACACAAGCGAACAATAACACTGAGTAAGCATCAGAGTAGAGGCTGTATGAAAGAGTATGACTTCCATATCAGATATCCAGCACCCCTAGCTACCAGAGATCAATTCATACACCTTAAAGTAATCTTTAACACAAAAGTGAAGACCTGAAAAGATTTTCAGATTGAAGCAACAGGCAATTGTACTGGGCAAATGTTTGTGTGGTGAAGTTATTGCAAAGTAAGATGCTGTGGAACTCTAGGCAGAGTAGATACTGTGCAGGAAGCAAACAGAAAATGCCCCGATTTTTCCACTGTTAATATTCCTTGGATACAGAATGCCAAAAATCACCTTGGCATGGCAGATACTCTTGATTGTTTGATGGCAAATTGAAAATCATATAAAAACTGATGAACCAACGTATCCGGAACACGAAAATTTCATCAATATAACATGCTGCACCAGGGAATTAAAGCTTTCCTTTTTTTCACCTGCAATGGAGTAAGGCAGGTAGTGGCGACACATTTACGGAGGAAACAGCACCTTTAAGCACCCCAAAACATCCTGTGCCTCACGATCGCGACAATCTTGTTACCGGGAAAGAAAAACCAATCGGTACACAACCCAATTCCGCGATTCCCACCTAGGGCCGTATCTTTTGAAAGGCTTCTCCGAAGAGCATCCTTCCAGCACAGGGGACCGGGCTGCCCACGCCGGGCTGGCTGCTGTGCCACGGCGCTAAACGCGGCAGGGGCAGCGCCCACGGACCGGGCCACGAGGGCCATCGAGCGCTTTGCTTCTCCCTGCCAGGGAATGCGAACCGACATCCCGGGCACCCACCCGAGCCGCGCCGCTGGGAACCCCCGCGGGACCCGCGGCAGCCCCGGCGCGGCCTCCCGCTCCTCCCCCCGCACGCCGGCTGCGAGCGCGGCCCCGGCGCGGCCCCGCACCCGTGAACGAGTCCGGGTAGATGGACTCCAGCGCCTCCAGCTCGTTGCGCTGCTCCTCGCTGTAGTCGGTCATCGTGGCCCGCCGCCCACGGCCATGGGCCGCCCGCACCGCGACGCCGCCACCCGCGCCTGCGTTGTCCCGGCCCCGTCCCGGCCCTTCCTAGCATGCCTCGCGCTCGCGGTAGGCGGGAATGCCGCCTCTGGGCTGGGCCGGGCTACACCCACGGAGGGTGGGACGGAGGGAGGCCGCGGACGGGTGGACGGTGTGGGTGCTCTCCCTTCGCCTTCAGCCTTGCGGTGGCCGGTGCTCAGTCAGTTCCAGCGCTCGTTGCCTGGCCCTCGGCTCCTGACGTGCAGGAGGGATCCCGCTGCCATCGCCCCGCCGCTTCCCCGCCCCTCCGGGAGCGGCGGCCTCGGCAGAGCTGAGCTCCACTGTCCTTGTGTTACACAGACCGGTGACGGTATGGTTCGCTCTTGGACTTTCTTGCCTTGAAAATTTACAGGGATCAGTAAACTGAAGGGGATCCAAACCTCATGCTGCAGGTATTGCGTAAGGGTACCGTGAAGGCGGCTGAATGCCATTTCTGCCAGAAATTGGAAGTTTCTTTGATGCTGCTGGTGATTTGCAGCTTGAAGTTAAACAGCAAACTTCGCAGGAAATGTTCCCCGTCATTTCAGGAGTCCCATCACATCGGCGGCATCACCGTGATGTACGTGCAGAACAGGAGTCGCCATGGCTAACGATACTGGAGCTGCCATGCTTTGGGGTTACCTGCCAGGATGAATTTAACACTGTCGAGGGTTAAACAACAGCAGACCCTGATGGGTACGTGGTACACAGAGTAATTTAAAGGTGCATAATCTTCCTGACCCCACAGCTGGCAGTTTTCCCACAGATACATTTTATAAGCTCAGGGTTTCCAGATAACTTTTACCATGACATAAAGAGACTTTTCAAGTGAGCAAACTGGAATTCTAAGTGGAGTCTTGGGTAAGATAACTATTTTAGCTGGCACAGTTTGACTGTTCAACTGTACCAACTCATAGATTTGTCTGTACTCATGAATTAATTTGAAAGCTGTGCCTTCACTACCAACCCGTGACATGTTTCAAAGTGCCGAGGAGTAAAGGGAAATACACCAACTCAGTAAAAAAACTACAGCTGTAGTACCATGGATTAATATATGCTAACAAGGTGTTAGTCTGTTAGTATATTGGCAGGCTGGCTTCACGGTGGCAGATAGTATCTCCACTCACTATTTTAAATTACATTCCATTATGAAAAATACAAGGCAAATAGTAGTTGGGACAAAAAAAGAAACCATGAAGCCTAATTCAAAAATTAGGTGAGCAAGAAATAAGAAAGAATTTTACAGCTTACTCTTAACTGCAAATATTACATAATTTTATAGTAATACTGTAAAAACAATAGAAGCGGAAAGAATTTGCATGGCCTAAAGGCAGCAGGTTTTTGTCAGTTGGATCCAGACGTCAGCATAGGAGTTTTGTGTCAAAACCTTCAGATATACAAATCAGGTGCATGTGTTCCAGATTAGTGTTCCATCTTAAATTTAAAAAAAAACCACAAATATTTTTAAAATTAAATCTAAAGTTGTGTTTACTACCAGAGGTACTTCGTTTCCTAAGAAGTTCACATAAACAGTGCAGTTCTGTTACCTTTTATTAGGTTTGCATGGCCAGATTTTGGCAGCAGGGGCACTACAGGGGTGCCCCTGTGAGAAGCTGCCAGAACCTTCCCCTGTATCTCACAGAGCTGATGCCAGCCAGCTCCAAGATAGACCCACCAGGCAAGGCTGAGCACCATCAGCAATGGTGGCAGCACCTCTGGAATCACAGATTTAGTAAGGGAGGAAAAGACCCTGAGCAACAGAAACTGGAGTGAGAGGAGCAGCTCTGCAGACACCAAGCTCAGGGAGAAAGGAAGGGAAGCAAGTGCTACAGCCCCTGGTGCAGACCATGGTGAGGCAGCTGTACCCCTGCAGCCCACGGAGGGCCCTGGTGAAACAGATCCACCTGCAGCCCATGGAGGAACCCACACCAGAGCGGGTGGGTGTCTGCAGGAGGCTGACCCCACCAGGGGCCCGTACTGGAGCACTCTTGACAAGACCTGTGGAGAGAGGAGCCCACACTGCAACAGGTTTGCTGGCAGGATTTGTGACCCTTCAGGGGACCTACCCTGGAACAAGTGGTTCCTGAAGGGCTGCACCCCGTGGAAGGGACCCACACTGGAGAAGTTAATGAAGAACTGCAGCTTCTGTAAAGGACCAACACTGGAGAAGCCAGTGGAGGACTGTCTCCTGGGAGGAACCACCCCATGCTGGAGCAGGGGGAGAGTGTGAGGAGTCCTCCCTCCAGGGAGGAAGGAGTAGCAGGGACAATGTGATGGACTGACTGCAACTCCCATTCACTCACACTCCCTGCACCACTGGAGAGGAGGAGGTTGAAAATTTGTGAGTGGAATGGAGCCCAGGAAGAAGGAAGATGGTGGGGAAGGTACTTTAAGATTTAGTTCTCATTATCCCACACTGATTTCATTGGGAATAAAATAAACTAATTTCTCTGAGTGGAGCCTGTTTTGCCCTTGACAGTAATTGCTGAGTGATCTCTCGTTGTCCTTATCTAAACCTATGAGCCTTTCCTTACATTCTCTCCCCTATCCAGTTGAGGAGGGGAGTGACAGAGCAGTTCTGGCTCCTTCATTTTTTAGTAAAATGTACTAAATAATTAGATTTTGCCATTTCAAGCCCCTGGAGTCATTTATTAGTAGCAGATAGCATTCTATAGCATAGCATATAGCTTTGGAGCCCACATGCATATGTGTACATGGCAAAGAAATACAGGAAGCATTAAAAAAATTGTGGCATACATTTCCCTCCCCCTTAGAGTTAGAAACATCTAGACAGAGGGTTAGAGAGGAGATGAGTAATATCACATCATACCAAACTGACTTAACACAAAAACACCATTAAGCCTTCTTTACAAAATTCAGTAGTTTTTAATCGCAGTAATATTCATGGTCCCAGTATTTGTATAAATTACAAGCTTACAGAGGCAAATCAAACCCCATTGCACAGACTGAGATTTTTCCCATCCTCACTTGCTATTTGTACAGTAGGCAAGCACACAAACACCTTGGAGATTTTGAAGTATTTCCAAACAGGAGACTGACCTTGCTATTGCTTCCAGCCAGAATACATTTCAACTCAATTTGCCATATGTCAAGTGTTCATACAGCTGCCATGTGTTACACACCTCCACCATGTGCCTCAGTGGGAATTTACCTCCTTATCAGAATTGAAAGTTCTCTCATTACTGTATCTAAACTCAGCCTTTGATGATAAAATTTCCTCATATGTTTCCTACAAGATTCTGTGGCCCCAGACTTAACTATTAGTTAGCTCAGTGTAGATTATTTATATAATACAAAAAAAAATAGTGGAGGAGGAGAAATAAGTAATTTCTTCTAGGTGTCACTGAGGAAAAGCTGGATAGCTGCCCTTGCTCTATACAGAATGGACCAATTTGTAGGAACCAATCAAGGTCTACTTCTTAAATATCCTTTTAATGGACAGAAAATAAAAAAGGACTTGTAAATAACTTTCTTAGTACATACTTATCCTTTCAGCACAACTATTAGGAAGCAGAGAGCTGAAGCTTGAAATGGCTAGGCATAGATTACAACATCCCAAAGGAGTCAAAATGCAATCAGTACAAGCATCTGTAAGCAGGTGCTAAAGGACTACATTAACAAGATGCACTTGCTCACATAATTTATACATCAATATAATACTGTATTGGAAAGTTCCAGGGCAGCTCAGATCTTATATAGAACTAGACAGGTTCCTGCTTTTTTGCAAAGTATTGTGAGGGCTTGGATCTTCAGAGCTGTGTTATGATCCCAGGGTCTTCATCAATCCTCAGATACTTTCCACTTGCACGCTCCTTGAGTGCCCAGTCATGGAGGAGGCTGTAATCATAGTGCTCCTCATCCACTCGTTTTAGAAAGGCCAGTCCAGAAATGGCCTGCCACTCCCTGAGAGATGGGATACGGATTTCCTTTACATTCTCACTTCCTGGGACAAAGCCAAAGAACTTCCTTACATGCTGCATGGCGTAGAGCCTGGAGTGCTGCTCTGTCGCCTCATCGAAGAGCTCCTGCTCGTTGTGGACATAGCTGCTCCAGTATCTGAAATGCAGAAAGCTGAGCGGGGAGAAACAGCCTGCCAGGCAGTAAGAAAGGAACACAGTGATGACTACCACAGCAATCAGAAGCCAGCCAGCCACCTTAAAAAAAAAACAAAACCACAAAACAAAACAACAAAAAAAAAAACCTGTTAGAGCTGAAATTATTCACATTGATAACTACTTGCTTTTCCTAAATAATGGCATTAAAAAGGTATAAGCCTGGAAAGCACCTGTTACCACCAAACCCAGTCCTTGCCTACTGGAGGTAGACACAAAGTAAAATCACTTGTTCCTTTCACGTTCAAGAAAGTTCTGTTTTGTGCAGTTTTAAGAATATTGCTTTCTCAGCTGTTATTGTTATAAGATAGGCCATCCAGGTCCTAGACTATATTAGTTTATAGCCTGTTTAAAAACAGTTTTCTCTGATGTGACAACTTAATGCTCCCCCTATTATTTACGCAGTATGCAAACTTTTAGAATTGAGTGTGATCTAAACCCCAAGATTTTACATGGGTTTACATGAAGGTCTCACAGCCTAGGCCTCTTAGTCACATTCCTTGTGCCTTAATGAAGAAACTTCATACCCTCCCTGGCTCTTGAACTTCCACTTATCTTATTTGATATTACTCTTTAGGATACTACACAAAGAAGAATGTATCCTCCAGTAGCAGGTAACAAATGGGACAAGGAGATAGAATAATTTATACACCTAAAGTTCAGTTCCACTTAAAAGAACAGGCTTCAAAACACACAGATATTTTCCACTCAAGACAGAGGACACGGGTCTTGTTGCATCCTAACACTTTGCCTGCTGAATTAGCTTCACCTCTCACCATCAGGTTAACAGGCAACAGAAGCAGCAGGAGTTACTCACTTGTGACTGGTATCGGAGCAGGAGAATCACTTCATCTCTTGCCCGGGTCAGCTCTGGAGGAACCAGCTGCCTGCAGGGAAACGTGGCCAATATCCTACTGCGTTCACTAGCAGTAACATTAGGAGCAGTTCCATAGTAATACACAGGCACATACTCGCTCACAGCACAGCTATAATAGGAGCCATTCATCAGGGTGACTGCAAGCCACGTGACTGGAGCAACCAGTGCCCTCCCAGTGATGCTGCACAGGACAAAGCAGACCAGTTTGCATTTCAGCAACCTGTTTGATGAAGTCACCCTCTCAAAATGAGGCCTCTTGCCCATAACCAGCCTCCAAGTCTGGTTGTTCAGGGCATAGCCAACAATCAGAAGGATCAGTGCAGGCACTCCTAGGAAAGCCAGCCCATAGATAAGGTTCTGTCCAACATGACAGGGACAGCTGAATGTGAAAAAAGAGAAAAGTTGCTGCCCGCCAATTGTCAATATTGCAATTATTGCATTGGCAATAATGACCTCTTTGCCTTTTAGGAAAGTTAACCACTTTGGAAAGAAAGTCATTTTAGATCCTATTCGTTACCAGATTCTTTTAACTCAGCACTAGCTTTTAGTTATATTTAACTAGTGTTAATGGCAGCGCAGAACAAACCCCAACAGCTTGACAAGAATACCACCAAACAACACCAAAAAAACCCTGCTAGTCTTTCTCCTCCCACTAATTTTCAGTGGCTTGTTTGCTAGCTTTAAGTATGCTTGCAGACATCCACTGATGTGTTTTAATTGATTCAGTAATTTATCTCAGCTGTTCTGGAAAATTGAGCTTTTAGGCTGTTGTGAGCTCTGCCAGCCCCTTGCTAATTATATGAAATTAACAATAAATTTCCCCTACCTTTCGGATGAGATGCAGTGCTATCAAACTGATGGCTAACCTGTCAGGGCTAATTGCCAAGCTGTTTGCTAATCAGCAGTAATTAGCAGAAACATGGCATGAAACCAGGAAAAAAAAAAGGAGCCTTCCAGCTACTCTTCATAAAAGATTATCCAAACAAATCCTTAGCAAATGGACTGATTAAAAAAAAAATAATGATTCCACTTTAAAATAAACTTATGAAATATTCCATAAGTGGCACAATGTTTGGAATCCCAGTGCGGGTTGCATTTGATGTCGGTTCTGGGGCAATTCATTGTCCAAACACTGGAGTCTGAGTAGTTGTTAGCTGGTTGATCATGAGGATTTTAGTGTTTCACCAGTAGGTGGCAAGAAGCTGGCATGTCTCTTTTCCTGACAGTGCTGATCGTTTCCTTGGCAAAGCTGGTTGGGGTTTTTTGTCTGGGTTTGTTTTTTTTGGTTTTTTTGGAGGTTTTTTTTGGGGGTGGGGGGGTTGTTGTTGTTTGTTTTTTGGGGTTTGTTTGTTCATAATCTGCTATTCACAAAATGTCAAGCCAACTGGTATTTATGTAGCGTGCTTGTGATTTTCTGCAAGTATAATCAGTCCTATTCCATGGACAGAGATAATTTTTTTCAATCAAGTGTTTCCACAGCTGGCTTCTGGATATTGGGATATATGACCTGGACTCTGATCATCTCTCCCAAATCAAGCCTTAAGCAGGGGTCTGAAAAACATTTCACTCTTGAGGACTTTCTCTGGATCACACCTTTTTTATGGTCACACTATTCAGTACTTCTATGCGTTGCATAACTTAGGCTGATCTGAATATGCAAATACTTATGTTTAAGTACTGAAAAGCCTGACAGTCTGTCATATAAACATTCTTACCAAGAAAAGAAAAAAATGTTAGCCAGGAAGTTTATGGGGAAGTTTGCCTTCCCATTACAGATGTCTATGTCCAGCATGTGTGGACTTGGTTGCGTGATGTTGTAGTGTCTGCATAGCCTCTTCTCTCCCCCTGTAGAGGGGGCCTGCCAATAATAAATTTGATCTCAAACAGTGGTTTCAGCACCCATGGTGTCTGTTTGGATGGTAGAGACATTCTCTCAGCTGTTTGCACAGGGATGGCATGTTATACATGCCTTGCCTGTTTGCTAGGCAGGACCCTGTTCCTCCAGTGCACTGTTCGGGTGGACACCTGCTTGTCTTGTCCCCAGTCACCACCTGAAAAAGAGGGTCTTGCTGGTAACTGGCTCTCAAACAATGTTATGCTGCTGCACAAAATTAAAAGCAGTACAGAAACATCCAGCAGCACTTTGTCACAGCTTTTCTGGAACTCGTTAAGTTCTTAGTTGTTTGGACAGAGTAATAGCACAATGAAATCCCAGAGCTGTCTGAATACTGCTGTTTTAAACCTTTATTTTCATTCAGTATCACAGGATTTTCAGTAACTTTTTTTTTTTGGTACTAATGACATTATATTTGAAAAGAAAAAAAAAATCAGTGAAATAAACCTATCAGGCTATTACAAAATTATTTTATAAGAGTCTTCTGTTATGCCTCAGTTCATTTTAAAATCTCTGATTGATTGCTTCTGAGATTTCTTTTGGAGCTTGTGTCTTATTTTGTTTATAAGGGAGGAAGGCCCTCCCAAGCATCACTTGTTTACCCAAAAAACACATTAGATGTGAAACTGAAGTGGTATCCAACACTGAAATATTAATAGCCAGCCTAAGGCTGTTGAATGAGGCAATTTATACAATCAATACAACAACTTTGTACTTCTGCATTTTCATTCTTTGGCATTGGTTTTCATGCTCTGCCGTAAATGATCCTGCTGGGTCATCCTGTTATGGAACAAATTACAGTGTTGGATCCAATTAAGAGCTTGGGTGGCACATCAAGCCTTTAAGTACTTGCCTTTGCAGAGGAATCCAGGGTCCTGAGGTAGACATTTAGGCTCTTTATCCAATTCCCAGTAAGAGTTAGGACTGGATGCAATCCAAAATACCACTACCTGAGGTGACAGCTGGCTGGCCTGTGAGGCAAAAAGATGCTTATAACTGACATCTGAGGCAAATAGGCTCCATGAGCAAACCTTAGTCATGGTTTTGGTTTTCATATTGTAGGGCTCTGTCAGCTTGAACTCACTGCCAGTAACCTCACTTATGAGAAGGAGAGATTTTTATAATTTTTTTTAAGGAGTGAGAATCATTTGTCATTTCTTTTGAAACATGGTTATTGGAATACCGATTTCACCTTCCCATACAGAGCAGTTTTTATTCTCCTTTTTATTGAAATGAAGCAACCATGGCAGAATAGAGAGGTTGGTTTCAGCTCCCTTCTCCACCTGATCTAGTAAAAACTCACTCACTCATATCTTTCTTCCAAAAAGCTCAGTTATGATTAGTGATGAGATGTGACTATGCTGCAAAGAAGCTGTGTTCTCTAGCTTTCCTGCCATAGTTCTGCCAGTTGCACTTAGTTTCACCACAGAGAGTATTTTGATATTTACTGGATCAAAAAAAAGACCAGGATTTCGTTATCTAGTGGCCAGGGAAAGGTAGGGAGGAAGAGAGAAGTGATCTTCTATTTTCTATCTGAGTTTGGAGGAGGAGACTGAATCCTGGTCTCTCTGGTCCTGCACAAATTTTTTCACCGAGTTAGCAGTCAAAAGACCAATGTTCTGTGGCTCCTCTAGCTGCATTTTGAGTTCTATTTTGCATGGATGTGAAGCCCACCTGTGCATGTTAGAAAGCACAGTATGGAAGTATTTGCATGACAGATTTCCTATGGGAGTAGAGGGGAGCACTGCCCATGTCCCATGATCTGCCAGGTTGCAGTCTCGATGCAGGCTACCAAGTCATTTCCATGGTCTCTTTGGCCTTTGGAGAAGTTCCTGTCCCCATAACCAGGACAAGTATTGATGAAAAAAAAATAGGATTTATGTTAAGGAAAGAATAGAAATCTGTTAATGATTTTTTTGAAAACTTACATATTTCACTTCAGAATTCATCTGTGCTTTATAAGCAAATTTATGAGATTTTAGGTTCCTGCAGAGAGCAGAAAGGAGGCACTTAAATCTCAAAACACTCTATTGAGAAACAGAATGTAACCAAGGAAGTTTTTGGAGGTCAAAGAGAGAATGCTTCCCAGGCCGGGCACTACAGCAGTGACAGCAATAACATTGCTTTATTTGGAAACACAGTCAGAGCAGCAGCCACACTGGACTTCTAGTAAAAATATTTATGTGTGATATGAGAAACCTGTGTTCAAGTTCTTTTTTTCACAGAGCTTCAAACCCTCAACACCTACCTTCTTGTGATTTGAAAGAATTCTATTTTCTGTTAGAGAAAACTTAATGCAAGGTCTATCCATCTGGAAAATGGAGAGCAAACAAAAGCTTGACTCTATGTTTTACTAATTTAGACACCTGCCTTTTGTGGTTAATTCATTCTTGTTTTGGCTCAAAGAATTTTTTTCTCTTTTTGGGTTTTTTTGGTGGGTTTTTTTGTATGTTTTGTTTTGTTTGTTTGTTTGTTTTGGGTTTTTTTAGGCTTTATAATTAGACAATATCTAATTTATTATTTACCACTATGTTTCACTTATCATGTACTTACCTCTACGGGTATCAGCTGTCCCATAATAGCCAGTCCATTGCAAGAGACAGGGTACTGGTGCATGCTTTTATTTGTGCTTTTGAGCTCCAGGATATATTTTGTGATTGGTTTTGTGTTTTTTGTTTTGATGGGAATGAAGAGAACTGATGTAGTCTAATGCTCAAGCACTGTGAAGACTGACCTTGGGGCTGAAGGCCAAGTTTCTCTCCTGAAAAACAGGACAGAAAGGGAGGTGGAGGGTGAGTCTAACTTTCTCACTATTCCAATTGCCTTGAATTACTTCCAAAAGGTATAGGTTCAGGATTAAAACAGGTGCCAGATTTGTGCCTATCTCTACCCTTTTCACAGGGCTGCAAGACAGTCCACCAAGGACTTGTTTCCCTCACTGGAGCCACTGAATCCCCAGTTTATTTGGACACACCCTTTCAGCTTCATTTTCTCAATAATGTGCAAACCTTTCGAAATGTAGTACATTCTGCTCAATACATATGTGTGAATTAATTTCTGTAAACCTGGGCATGTATGTATTTTACAAAGGATGTTGATGTATCCTTGCCATGCATTGCACTGTCTGGTGCACAGGCTTCCCTCATGAGTATGGTATTAATAATGCAGGCTGAAGTAATTAATCCATATATATTCTCAACCGGATAAATAAGATTGCGCTCCTTTATGAGTAGTCTTAAGTGCTTTATGGTGGGTTCACTGAAGTTAAATTATGCTAATTGTAATCTTTTACAGGTTGTTTTTTTTTTTTTTAATGTAATGCAGTACACTTTTTTGTGGAATACGGGATTACTCTTGCAATGTGAGGCATATTTGGTGCTTGTTGCCAGTTGGAGACAATCAGAGAAAAAACCCCATCTCAGACTCAATTTAGAAATGCAAGTAACTATCTAGAGAATTGTAATGCCTGGCTTTTAAAATTTGTTTACATTTAGATATGAGAAGTACCTACAATAGTTTTGCTTATAAAATGGAACGGAATAGGGTTTTACAGGGTCAGAAGAAGACCTGAAAAAAAGAAAAGGAAGAGGCTATTACATTGTAAAATTGTCAATACAAGTTCATTCTGTGTAAAATAAAAGCAGTTAGGATGACTGAGCTTTACACAGGGAAAGCTGAAAATCCTTTTATCTCTTATTTTTCTTGTTGACTTGTGTCATAACTTTAAACTACCATTTTTTAAAATAAACGAATCTTCCTTATCCCAAATGAATCACATCTGAATGCTTTCTGTGTATCTGTAGTAGTAAATATCTGTAATTTTACTCTAGCACTGGATCTATTGGTTAATAGAAATTTAATAACAGCATGGCATTCAGAGCAGGCCATATATTTTTACTTCTTTTCCTGAGAAGTCTCTGTTGGAATGTATGTGCAGGTAAGTCTTATAAGGATGACAACTACCTGATTAATTTCTAAATTTGCCAGTGACCATAGGTGAAGTTCATTGCAAATCAAAGCTACCACATAGGCCAAATTTACCACAGGGGAAAACAGAAGAATTAAGCCTGGATGTTCATTGCAAGAAATAGGGGCTATAACAGGTTAAGAATGATAGAATACTCCCTAGGAACATTGTCAGTGAAAGTGCCATTTGCACAAGCTGGCAGCTGTCCAGGTACAGAATTTATTCCTCTGGGAATCTGAGTTCTCTCAATCTGCCCTGGCAGCTTTACACAAACATGGTAGTAGCAGTGCCTTAAAAGCCACACTTCCCCATCTTAGGCAGACATTAACTGACCAGACTACAGCAGTCAGAGCTGGCAGAAGACTATAGCTTCTTTAGATTGAAAACAATAACTTTTTATTTCCCTTGTACAGCAGTATCTTGCAATGTGTTTATATTCTTCCGAGCGGAAGTTTTTGTTAGCCCTTCAAACACCAAAGTCTGATGTAAACAACTGAATAAATTTACTGTCCCTAAAAATGTAAGACCTGTCTTGTTTGACTTCCCATTCTGCTAGCCGTGTAGTCGATTACAAACCCTTCCTATGGACAGTGATTATTTATGTTGTGGACAGTGGCAGATCTACTGCCAGTCAAATTCCTCCCAAAGGGCTCAGTGCACACAGAGAATAGGAGGAGCATCAGCAGCATTACAGACTGCAGCAAACACATCTCATGCAGAAGACAGAAGAGCAGAGAAGAGAAAAGGGAAGAGAAAGAGGATTGAGAGAAAACTATGCTGCTTGAGGAAGAAAATATGTAAACTGACAATCGAATACATCAGGAGTTGCACAAGCAACATGTCTCGGTCACCAGGAAGAAAGCAGGAGAACCACAAAATAGTAAGACATTTTTGTAATGTGCTATTAAAACTGTGCATGGAATAAGAATGACCTATTATTTTATTGATGCATTTTATATACTCCTATTTATGAACACTTTGAAAGTATTGAAAGGATAAGGATAAAACTAGTGGTACAAAAGCAGAGCTGCTGGCAGCATTTATAGCTACTATTCCTAATGCTGGGATTCTGTACAGGCTTGGGAAAGAAGGGCACAAAGTTTCTGAGAATGCAATCTGTTCAGAAGCAGAAGTCTAAGTGCTTCAAGTGTTTATGGTCTAAGATATAAATGTCAGGTAAGTTTATGTACATCTGTGGTTAGGTAGTCATTCAATGAAACACAGAGAGGAGATCTCTGTCCTGTGCTTGAGTGGTTTGATTCCACACAAACCTTTCTTCAGGAGTTTAGAGCCTTAGGGCTTTCTGTATGGTGAATGGTGATTTTTGACAGGAACTGGGCAGTGGAAAAATTCCAGAAGTGTTTAAGACAACGTTGTATCAATTTCTGAAAAGAGGACAGAGGTCTCCACTGCACAAGAAATGGAAGAGTGTAATATAATTACAATTAATGTACCTAAGTTTATGGTCAAAAAGTATTCCAATGGACTCCAAGTGTGTCTGATAAATTTAATTACATTGATATATTACGCTTAAGTTTCTCTGAGGTAATTTTCGTGTTGCAACAGAGACTTTTTGCTGAACAGAAATAACAAAACAATACAGGACCTGTATGACATCCATTACTCCCTTGAAAACTTGTTACTGAGAATTTGGCCAAGAGTACAATATTATTTTAAACAGGAGTTATCACTAAAATTAATTTTGAAAATTGTTCTGCTCAAGATTTTGAACAGTGACTTGTTAAAAACAGCAACACTGATTAAACTCCAAACTTCTGATGCAAAGGAAGCAAGAAGAAATCTTTCCACCAAGCAGTTCTTACTTCGCTGCTGTGATTTGTTCTATTGTTTTTAGTAGTATGCACTATTATTTTTCCACAAGCTAGAGACAAAAAGAAGCTCTGGTCTGACCACATGCCACAGGGCTGTAGCACTTCCTTTCATTAATTCCTGTCCAAGAAGTTTAGTAAGGGTCAACCTAATCTCTCACTTAAAGGCCAGTTGCTACTCCTGCTAAATACAGAGGTCTGCACTGCATGGATGTGATCTGACAGAGCAGGGAGAGAAACAAACTCTCCTCCAAATCCTTGCACAGCTGAAGACCCCACAGCAGTGCTTGTGACAGGTTCAGTGCAGAGATGTTACCTTTGGCATCTTCAGTTGCTCTCCATGTTCCTTGGGCAAGGGGCTGCAATCCTCACCATCCCCTTCATCTTTATTGATGAAATAATTATTTATAAATAATTGTTAATAATTCTTTATAAAGAATCGTTATTCTTTATACTTGTGCTGAATTGTAGTATTTTTTCATTATTCTGAGCTATTTTACCTACTTTTTACTTTTTTTGAAGAAAGCAGCAAATGATTTGAATAAGATCAACCCTACCTTTGTGCATTGTTGTGCCTACTGCAAAAGGTTTAATAGCTCATTGTCTCTTTTCCTGCCATTGTTTTTTATTATTCTTGGATGGCACTTGACAGCATTTGTCAATACAGCATACATACACTCAAGATGCAAGAATTACTGATGATAGTAACTCTGAGTATACCAAGAAATGGTGCTTCTGAGAAGCAAAATCAGGTGAGGATCAGTATAGATTCTGTCTTGCTTGAAATGTGGATTTCAGTGATTATGCATCCGTGGACAAAAGTTTCTTTATTAATTTAAATGTTATTTTTGCTTGTTTTTAATCAGAAATAGCTCAAAAACATGGAAAAAGTTGGATTTTAGTTTGCTTCATTTTCGATTTTCATATTTTCTGACAGAGCAGAGAACTGTTTGTACTGACATATGGGGCTTTGGTAGCCCAGCTGTGCAAGGACTATGAAAAAGATGAAGATGTCAATGCCTGTTTAGATAGAATGTAAGTACTGCTTTAAATGTTCAGTTTTATCAATAGTGCTATTTGTTTACATGCATATTACTTTTCAGCTTTTTGTTTGTTAACTCACAAGTTCCAGCATTCTGTCTATGGTTACAGAGAAGATAGGGGAAAGGTTCAATATTCTGTCCACAGAAACAACACTAATTTGTGAGTTAAGATCAACAATTAGGTTTTTCATTCTCTGAGGAAAAGTGTAAGGATTGCCTTCATAGCTTACACTTGTTCCCTGGTTATTCTTTAGTTATGCTAATTAGTAATATAGTCTTCTAAATTTCAAATCCTATATCCCTCACTGGGTTAGGGGCAAATGAGCCTCTCACCTTTAAAAGACCATACAGCAATGAGTGAGATAGCACAAAAGGTCAGTGAAGGTGGATTTTTACATGGATAACCTTGGAAAATGAGGATCCAATGTTTACAAATCCTGTCATCCTGACTGAGCTTCCTAGGCATTACTACCATAAAAATAATGATATAATGGAAAACCAGCAAGAACCAACTTTTTAGCTGGTTAACAAGAACATATAGTAAGGCCTTTGGCAGAACAGTAGGGCTTATATTTCTGGGCAAAGTGGACATGCAAAATGTATTTACAACAGTCACAGTGGACAGAATACCCTGACCACTTTACTGTTAACCTGAAAGTTTGCAAACTAGCTGTAGTCCAATAACTATCCATGAAAGTAAATTTTAAAAAAAAATCATTGTTAGGGAAAAAGAAAAGTCATTTATTCACAAACTTGTAAGGGATAACATCCCTCAGATACTTTTTTACATTCATCTCTCATTCAGCTCTGGTAAAAATCATACATTTAAAAAATGCACAGGCTTCTTCAATGATGCCATAGTAGAAATGACTAGAGAGCAGCTTTGGAAGATGTGGATACAGATTGTGCTCCTTATGTTTTCATTATTGCAGTTGTTTCTATAAAATCTTTTTTTTGTTTTGAGGAAGACTTGATATAATAATGAGAGGTTTCATTAAAAGAATGTACTCTTTACTTCTGTGATTTTGAAACAGCCCAGCTTCACAAAGAAACCTCACATCTCAGCAGGCCTGTGACAGGTGGGGACAGTGTACTTATCTCTCTCTCTGTGTACATATATAGTCTGTAGTGAGAAGGGTGTTTTTCACTGTACAGTTGCCAAGTAGTTTCGTACCAGTCTGTTACTAATTTGACTTTGCAAATCTAAGGCATAAAAGTTGAAATGTATCTAAGTAGTCTCATATGTCACTAATACCTTGTTAAACGTTGATGACACATTTGCCAATGTTATTAATATTGATACTGAGGCAATAGATAAATATTTAATTGTTTCTAGACACATGACATACTGCAATTTTAATCTTCACGCTGCCAAAGCAACTTTTTGGTCTTGTCATCATCTCACTGTTTGTCTTCTAGCCAAAGATGTTGTAAACAAACCACTAAGAAACTCCACTGAGTTCAGGCTGCTTCACTGAAGGGTGTAGGGCCTCTGATAAACAAGCAGACACTGCCAACATCCACATAACTGGGAATGAAAAATTTCCTAAAAACGTTTCTGAGCTGAGTACCCAGTCTTACATAACATTTGTGTCAATTTCTTTCCATTTTTCAGAAAATGTTTGGAGTCACAGCTGTTTTGTACACTAAGAAGTTACTGACCTTTGTTAATGTGTCAGAGCTAGGAATGAATATTTGTTTTATAAAAATTCCATTATCTTCCATCCCTTTTTTATTTGTTGTTGGTTTGTGTGGTTTTGGTTTTTTTAAAATAATATTTTAAATACAAAATGGAGGTGGTGGTGTACCAAAACTCTGCAAAGGAGTGCTCCTCATTGCCAAAAAACTGGGCCATTTTACACCGTTAGCCAGTTTTCAGTTTACATGGTTTTAAGGTACAACAAGCCCAAGTGAACCAACCAACACACACCACAATGTGGACATGATGTGGACACGTGGCAGTCACTCTCTCATGTCTGTCACGTCTGTCCTGTCTGTCACATCTGTCACATCTCTCGTGTCTCTCCGACCCCTATTCCAGCTGAGTCACTCTCCCATGGTTCCCTTCTATTTAGCCCAAGTAACAGGCCAGAGCCATGTTACAAGGCCTTTCCTTTATAAAGCCTCACCTATCGGTAATATGTGCTAACTAACAACTTCTGCATTTTTCGTCAACTAGTTAGATGAAGGGAGATAACAGGTTAGGAAAAAAAGACAAACAGGTAATTGCGAAGGAAGAGTGAAAAACGAGGTGAAGAGGTAAGGGGAGAAAGTGAAAAGAGATGAAGTGTGAGTCAATTTCCTATGGGTTCCCCTGGCATCTGATCATGCAATGAGGGTGCCAAGGATTTGGTGTCTATATGTATAGACAATGTACAGACAAACTGTGTACACAATTCATATCATCCTTGCCAGGAGCATCATACTGAAAGAAGTATGATTCCTTAAATGACTACAAAACCAGAAGTCCCTGCTGGTTTTTTTGTTTTG
>VZDJ01007750.1:0-129518 GCA_008694505.1 Cyanoderma ruficeps
TGCTTAAGCTTAGCTTTAGTCTTAGGGCTAGGTTTATGGGTTAGGGTTAGGGTAAGGGTTAGGCCTAGGCTTAGACTTTGGTTAAGGTTCTGGTCGGGTTTCAGGTTATTATTAGGGTTAGGGTTATTGTTATGCCTAGACTTGCGCTTAGGTTTCGCTTTGGCTTTGACTTAGGCGTAGTTTTATTATTAGGTTTAGGGTAATGGGTTACGTTTAGGGTTAGGTTCAGGGTGCGTGTTAGCGTTATGGTTGGGTTAGGGTTAGGGTTAGCTTTAGGTTTAGGTTTAGTGTTAGAATTTGGGTTATCTCTTGACCTTGGCTTTGACCTAGAATTTGTGTTCTCTGAGGTTTAGGCTTAGGTTTCCTTTAAATTTAATGTTCGTTTTAGTGTTCGTGTGAATGTTTTATGTTTATGGTTTTTTTATTTGTGTTTTTTTTCCTTTCTTTATGATTCAGCAATTTAGCCATTTTATTTTAGCTTCTGGTTTAACGTGTAATTTTAGTTTCCTATGAATATTTTTGTCTGTGTTAATACATTTCTCTGTTCTTTGATGTGCCTTTATTTTGTGGTGCATTGTCCTAGTGCATCTTCTTTTAGTGTTCCGGAACCTTCTCCTTTTCAAGGTACTGTGGTCAGTGGTAGTTCCTGGATGCCTTTTCATTTCTTCAGGATAAATAGTGTTAGAGTTCTATGAAATTTTATGGTTATAAAATATTAGAGAAATTATTGGAACTTGTTCTTAGAAGTTAAGACTTTATATGATGCCAAATCAACCAAGCAAGGAAGCAACAAACAAACAAAATCAAACACAAACCTTTTACATTTTTTGTATGTTTTTTTAAGAATCTTTTAAATTTCTGAGTTAAAGAAAACTAGAATTAGGCTGGTTTTGACTAATACATTCTTTTATACTGTTCCATGCATATTAGCTAGTCACATAATTTTTACTAGATGCTCTGCCTCACTTTCCTTCTGGGCTGAGGACATCTTTTTTTAAGTTCTTCTTTTATTCAGTCCTTAATACTTAAATAATGATTGATATTTCTGCTGGTCTTGTTGCTTCTGTGAACAAGGCTATATTTATGATTCATTCTGACAAGCAACCTTTGCCCATATTTGGCATTTGTCTACAAACTTCTCAACTTCTTTCTCCTCTAACTTTGCTGGAGATTTTTATACTTGCAAATGCCAACCATTATATGCTGGCTTCTATGTATCAGGAGGAAACCGTGAGCAGCAATAACTGTTGCTTGAATTTCACTACTTGACCGTGTTTTCTCCATCTCTCTCCAAACCTATTCTTTTCCCTTCTTCTCCCAGTCACTTGAAAGATACAAGTACCACACCTATATAATTGTTGCCTATTATCATTTTCATGTTTCTTTTCATGTTTCGGTGGGAACAAAACCTGATTTCTAGGTGCTCAAACAAAACAAAAGAAATTGTACTATTAATATAAATAGCCGTTATACAGAACCATCAGATTTCTTCCTCTATCTTTACAGCATATTTTTATTTTTGTTTACCTGGCGTGTTATCTTGCCTTTGTATTTTTCTCATTATATACTGGGATATAATAGTGTTCTGAAATTAATTTGCAGATTCAGCTTTTGAGGAAGGATCTATTCATATTAAGCCGGATATCCAGGATGCTACAACCCTGACACTTGCTTTTGGATACTATGGTTATTAAATAAGTGATCAGCATGTTACCAAATATGTATTTGGATTCTGTGTACACCCTCCTGTGTGGAAAGAAAAACAAAAAAATACCAGTTACCTAAGAAATCCTGCAAGCAAACATGAAGGAGTCTCACTGTTTTTCATTCAAAGGGAGAAATGTAAGTACATTTGGGTAGATAGCAAATATCCCTGCCCATAATTTTTCTTAAACCATTCAGAGGAGACATAGGTGCTTGGATAGTTATGCTGAAACTACTAGTTCAGAAATCTTTCTACAGCATGCAGATAATTGCAAATATTTTCCAGCATAATTCTTAGAGGACAAATGGAGAAACTGGAAGCGAACTGTCTTCTAGAAAAAGGGCTAGTTGTTTATTTGTTTGATAAAGGGTCATGATATAAGTAAATAATTTTCAGTTTGAGTAAGATTAGTTACATTCAGATTTTCCATGGTAGGCAAATAAAACAGAGTGCTGTGAGCTCAAATTCCCAGTTTTACACCAGGTAAAGCTTTGTAGATACACAGGAACTTACCTCTTTGTCTGTAAGAATGAGGTCAAGATATACTCCAGGAAATTCAGACCATACAGGAGTGTCCCCATGCCAGTTTTAGAGCATATAGACATCTTCTCATTCTTCTTTTGATTCTGCATTTACTAATTGGTCAGGCTTTGCTTCTGTATTTCAAACATAACATTCTTGGCCCAAGTTGTCAGCGATAACGAATTAAAACTGAATGACGCTCTACTAGTGTAAGAAACTGGATGTAACTCTCTTGACTTGAACCTCAGGTCAGCAAAACCATTTATTCTCTGTTTACTTAAATTTCCGTTGTTGTCTTTCTGTAGTATTTTTGCCTGAATGAAAACAAAGGTTTTGGAAATTGAATACCATCAGTGTGAAACAGCCCATTGTAACCTGGTCAGTAGTTGATGAGTTCGGTGCTCTGAATAGTGTAGGTATCTCTTTCCCAAATATTCTTTATTTAAGTGACAAACAGCATTTTCCGTCTACACATGATTTGTAAGTTCTATTTCTTCTGGGCCCTCTGAAAGCTTTTCCTTGTCCATTAAATGCATTAAATGTAAAAGGTTATATGAAATCTTGTATAATGAATTATGCTGAATCTCTAGAAAAAAAAGTACACACATCAGCAGTTAATATGAGGAATAGAAACTCAGATTAGCACACATTTTAGAATACTTCAAAAAAAAAAAATACAACCACACAAAAAAGAGCAACAAAACCAAAACAAGCAGAAAAAAACCTCAACAAACAAACAAACAAAACTGACAAAAAGCTTAATTACCTTTACTTATTTTTCTTCTGCTTTTTTGTGTGTTCAAGTATTTTCCTGTAGTTTTGGTCTGCGAATGCTGCAGATCAGAGTACGTAAAATATGTCTGTCATATTTTTATTTGACTCAATGTCTTCGGCACTATTCTGGCACCATTCTAGAAAGTTCTATGTAGAGCAGTCCCAGCAAAGTGGATGTGCCCTGATTTGATGTCAAATGCTTTTACTGAAAGGAAAACAGGAAACGATCTACTGGTGGCATCTATTCTCTGCCTTGGCAGCTTAATGCTGTTGCTTAACTGCAGTCTAGATTGCAATTTAAATGTGTGCGAGAGCACATTCAAAGGTCTGAACAGGTCCTTCAGTGAAAGGGATGTTCAGAGAGAATTTTATGTAACTCAAAGGGTATTGCATAAAAAATTGACTTCTGTTTCTCTTTCCTGCCCTCCTTAAACACACATTATTCCCAGCTCTGTCAGTACACGTGCCGGGGATTTGCTTTTCTAGTGAAGAGAACATACGTCTATTTGATGTAAGTGCTAGTCTGCTTCCACAATTACATAATGTGACAGTGACAATGACTTGAAAATAAAGCTATTAATATACAGAGAGCTAAAAATTGCTGCCGTCATATTTCCTTAAACTTGCTGTCATTCCTTGGTACAATACCAACCGTTATATTAATATTTAAGGAAATAATTTTTGCTGTGTTTTTCAAGATGATCTCTTCCCCCCAAGCCCTACAAAAATATAGCTGGAATTTTCTCTTATGTAATCTTTCTATTTAGTACCTGTGGTAAGATTGATATTATAGAATCACACCTCAATATTATACTAAAGCCCTTATTTTCTATGTAATAAAATGAGCAAAGCCTCCAAAATATCTCAGAAGTATCAGCCAACAGAACAACTGAATATATACAATAAATGGTCTTGATTTCCTCTGTTCATTGATGGAGTTTAGGATATAAACTTTTTTCTGCCTGTACAAATAAAAAATAAACTCCCTTATCATATGCACTGCAGAAACAAATGCTTTAAATCATTGTAATGCAAAACAACTGAAATGTCTTTCTCTGCTACAAGTTGTGTGTTTTAATGACAAGTACGAAGGGGAAAAAAGAATGTGTCCTTTCCAATACTGAGATAGCTCACAACACAGTTATAATATGACACTAAAGAGCTTTACTGGCACATCTGGTGAACACAGCAGTAACATGAAATAACCAAACACCAACCCTTCTTTAATAGAAAAAGGATACTAGGATAAACTTAAAAATATTTTCTTCTATTCTCTTTACCTTGTCAGTTGTGTTTCAGTTTTGTGAATTAAATTGCATAATTGGTTTTTGAGTATTAAAATTTAAATTTTAAGCCACAAGGAGAATGCAGACTCTCCCTCACCACTTATTTCATTGCCCTGTCCTCTGGAAAGAGATATGTTTATGGCCTGTGAGAAACAGTAGTTTTCTAATGTTAGTACTGAGACAGCAATTCTCAGGCATGTCCAGGAACAAAACAGTAGGAGGAAAAAGCAAGGCAAGAAACGGGATGCTTGAGTTTTGTCAAGGGAGTGACTGACTCCTTTGAATTCCTTGAAGGGAATGCTGTCATCTCAGGCTGACGTAACATTAACATAGGTTGAGAAAACCTACATTAAGAACTGCTAAAGATGAGAGAGAGAACAAAAGAAAGGGAAACAAGGAAGAACATATAGTTGGTAGTAGTTTAAATGAAAAAGAAATTCAAAAGAATGATGGGTAAGAGGATATGTGACCATTTTTGAAGGTGGAAAATAGAAGCAAAAAATATAAAAAGTACAGGATTTATTTTCTGATCTCAGTAGTAATTTTATTACATGCTGTTTTCTGAAGTTGTGTTAGTGATAAGTAGCACAGTCAATTTACAAACCAGTTGTACAATTATAATTTCTCATTCAATTGTAGCCTGATTACAACTCCAAAAATCAGGGCGGTTGTAATGGTTTGGGGAAAGTGGGGAGTCAGGGAAGTGGTTCTAAAGCCACAACAGGGGTTTTCAGTTACTGTAGTTGCAAGAACAGCCTTGGAGGACAAAATAAAGAAATTAGATTCTGTTTTACAAAAAAGCTGCAGAGAAGGAACAGCTTTGATTCTTGTATCCATTCTTGTTCAGAACTGCTTTAAGATGAGGACTTATGCTGTCACTATAGGCAAACAACATGGATGTACTGAATATAATTTGCTTTATTTGTTTTGGCAAGTTATCTCTGTAATAGCCATGGAACTCCAGAAGAGATAATGCTGCAAAAGAAATGCCTTGTCATGGGGTGGTTATCTGGGGGCTTTAGATATCACTAAAATGCAAAGGGCATGAAGTATGCATAGGGGAAATATTTAATAGAACTGGTTATGCTGCCTTGAGAGAGAGGATTAAAAAAAATCATTCATAGAAATCAGAACATAGAAGCATGGGATAGAAAATGTAGTGCTGGTAAAAGTAAACTTCATGGACTATGAATACATAATAACGACAATATATGGCGGATCTGTGAAGCCAATGAACAGTGAAAATTCTTCAATTTCAGAAATGCTGCTCCAGGCTCTAAAGAGTCTGGTCATGAATTAATGGCACATTACCTTGCAACTAATTTAATAGAAAATCAAGTCTGCATTTCCTCTACAAGTTCTGTGGGATGAGTAGCACTGGAAAGGACATTAGAAAAAAACAAACAGATTTTATCTCTTTTCAAGAATAACACAAAAGATATGGATTAGAGCATATGTACTGTGGAAGTTGAAGTCAGTATTTTTCTCTGTCTTCATGAAGCTGAGGGAGATTCTCTATTCTTAAAAACTGATACAACTATTCATAGGGGAAATTTGTCTTAGTAAGTTTTGCTGCTTCTGGTTTGATTTTTTTCTGTTGTTCAGGATCTTTAATAAAATGCACTTTTTTTGTCATTGAACTACAAGGGTTGCTTCAAAATTTCCCTTTGCAATCTGATTGACTTCTATTCCACAAGAATTAGGTATTTTAACACACCTGAAAGATAAATTGAAAACCTATACAGCTGTTTTTGTACAACAAGTCATGGTTTCTCTTGTACAGTGAGCATGTATCTTTTCACAGTTTCTTTATTACTTGTTTTGTTCTATGTTGGTTTAGCAGAGATGGTGAAGTGCAATTGGTGATTTTTTTTTAACTAACACCTAAAATAGCTAATTGCATGCAGGGATACACTTCTGGGTCACACAGCTTCAAAAGTTAGAAGGAAGCCTGGGATTGCTTTCTTTTTCTTCGGCTTTTAAAGCCGGTAAGGCAGTCCTGGCTCTCTCCTTTGGAGGCAGTCAGGACGGCGCAGCCTGCTCAGGCCCGGGCTTTCACGGGAGGCCTGCCTGGCCCGGTGACTCCCAGGCCGGGAGAGGGGATGATGTGCCTCTATTTTGGCCCGGATCGGTTTTTAGCAGCTGGAAAACACCCTGCTGCTCCCCTATGGGGAGGAGCTAGCCTGAGGCCTGGCTGTGGGCCTGAGCCCTTTCCCTCAGCAGGGGGAGGGGAGCCTGCAGCCTGCAGCTACTCTAACCTGAGCTTACTCTGAATGAGGCTGAGGGGTGTGGGCAGGGAGCTTTTTATCAGCTGGGCTGCTTTGAGATCATCTGATGGTGCCAGGAGACAGGATATCAGGCCACAAAACTCATTCAAATTGCATATGTTGCAATTAGAATGCTAATTACAGGGAAAAGTATTACTTCCTCCACGTTTCAATGGCATTGTCCTGGGAAAAGGTGGAGTTACTCTTTCAGAAGGTTAGGATGAAAAACCTACAAAATAATGGTGTCAATAAGATATCATAAAATAAAAAGTATTTTTAAACTATATGTATATGCTGCCTACCCAGGGTAATAAGAATTTTTGGTATAGAACTTTACATTGCATCTAGCACACCATTTTTCTGGTGTTTTTAGAAACTTGTTCAGATTAAATGATCCCTGAATTTATCCCATAAATTCAAAGAAGCTTGTAAGATCAAAAGTCTTCAAAGTTATTCAAAAGATCTGACAAATTTGAGGAGTTGTGTGTCCACTGAGGACAATGAATAGGATAGAAGTGCACATAATTCAAATGGATGGAATGTGTCAGTACACTACTGCTAAAGCTCAACTCTGCAAAGCAGAGGCAAAATTTTGTACCACATACAGACTAAATACCTGTTTTTAATGTGTGTGGCATATTTGGTAGATAGAAATGGACATAATTGCACATTAGTAGGTTTCTGCTAATCTTCAAAAATCTCAGAAAACATGAGAGAGAATTAAAA
This sequence comes from Cyanoderma ruficeps, assembly GCA_008694505.1. NCBI lineage: Eukaryota > Metazoa > Chordata > Aves > Passeriformes > Timaliidae > Cyanoderma > Cyanoderma ruficeps. The sequence continues at coordinate 7,281 of VZDJ01007750.1, forward strand.
TCAGATACATAAATATACTTGTTTGTGGAGTGAGGGGGACATTGTTTTTCTCTAGTAGTTTTTTGTAAGCTGAAACATATTCATCTGACAGCTTTTCTGTATTTTAAAGGATATTTTACAGAAAAAAAAAGTAAAATTTCTTTCACTGGGTTTTGCTAACATTTCTTAGTAGGTTTTAAGAAAACAATCTGTGAATGCCAAAGTTGTTGACATGTTTTCTGAATTATTATGAAGACTTCTAAAGTTTCTGACAGTCTTATTTCTATTGTCATATACTACTGATCGGGATGTACTGCGTGAGACTGTGGTGTGCTACTATTTGATATTTCTAGAAGCCAAGAGTCATGTGATATTGCTAAGATTAGAGTCTGGTTTGCATTATGTAGTGTCCAGGTCTCAGGGTGGACATCCTGGTGTAAATAAGATGCTCCATCCATAATGTTAAATTATTTTGTGCTAATAGTGGCTGAGGGTTTGCTTCAAATAGGTCCCAGATCACTTGTTGTGGACCAGGGAGGAATGGATTAAGTTGAATAAGGAAAAATCCTCCAGGGGATACAAAAAATCACGTACCTCATTGGCCACATTTTAAAACTATCCCTGTTATTGTAATTTTTTTGTGATAACTAGGATACTTTTTGAGTTGGGGAGAAAGAAATATTTTGGGGACATTGCACTATGAGACATTGATAAAAGCTAGAAATTTGGTAATTGGATGCTTATCTCTAGTTACACATGCCCATCTTTGCTTTTTTCTGTGCTCAGCAGTTTTCATATGAAATTTTGCTGCTCACTTACAATATGTTCTGACTGACTAGAAACAGACATACTTTGTCATTTATTTGCCTCTGATCTTCACAAATGTCCTTCAGATGTGAACTATCTTTCCTAAGGCATGAGCAAACTCCATGACCTTTTCAATGCACAGAGCCTATTCATGAGGCAAAGACACAAACATGACATTGGTGAGGAATTATGTACATTATTAAAATCAAAACAAATCACTGGTGATCTTCCACCACACCTACTCCCCACACCTTGCATCTTAGCACTATTTATATGGAATTTTTATTTTAGTGCAGCTTATAATTGCTTTTCTGCATGTTGAAAACTTATTTCTACACTACAGAAAATAACAATTTTGATATTAGTCTTCATTATCTTTTTTAATACCGGACTTGATGGCACCATACATCCTAAGGTTTTTTATTGAATATGTTTCTTTATTTAGACTGTTCTTTCTGATCTTTCTATAGTGTTTTATCCATCTGTTCACTTTCCCCATGCTTTTTTGTTTTAAAACTATTTTTCATTCTCTCATAATTTAAAATTATAAAATGATCCACCCATGAGCTATGATTTTTAGATCTTCAGAGTGAGGTAAAAAATCTTCTGAGTAATTCTAATCTTTCCAAAAGCTTTTGATGTTTAATAGTTCGTTGCATATAGACAGGTAAATAGTAATTGCATTCTGTGTTTCAGTGTAATCTTCATGATTGGCTTTTTGTTTGATTTGAGGCAGAAAAATAAATTAGGGATTTATATTTTTTTTTCCCAAGTGTGAGAGTGGTTATAGAACTGGTCACATTGCTTTTGTCACCTGATAGAATCTCTAACAATATCTCTAACAATATCTCCAACCATCTTCTGTGGTTGGAACTGCATAAATGTAAATCCAACCAATAAACTCTATGGGTATCCATATCAAATTTCATTGCTATCGAGTGATACTGCACTGAGACCTTTCTAATCATGGTCCTTATAGATGTAATAAATATTTTGCATTCAGGATGGAGAGGAGTTAATCTTTTTTCCTTGTACATGAAACATCTCTTACTGTTTACAGGATCTCAGGTGCTCTCTTAGAGTAGTCTAATTGATGAAGAGCAACTTTTTTTAGCTGTAGGTAAGGAAAATAAATGGAAAAAACTGTTCTTGAAAACAGCCTTACATCCTTTGTGTAGCATTTCCTTATATGTCTTTTAGTTGGAGTATGTTCTGACANATAGCTAAATTCAAAACAAAATAAAGCAAAATGAAACAAAATATTCAAGAAGGCTCCTTTTTATCTTTAAAACTATCATTGCCAGATCAAGGTGATAGTAACTCATAGTAAATTAGTAAATTGTGGTAAATATGCAGCTTTCTTAGAGTCTTTAAGATGTTTCAAGATGTTTATACAGGTTAGTTTGGTTTTGTGTTGCAGGCTGAATATAATAATTGCTACAGTAAATACATAATAGATTTCCTATTTTAAGTGCATGCACATGTGCTAAAGCATACCTCTAATATTTTCATGCGTACAAGTCTCTTTTATCTGAGTCCTTAAAATATTCTTTCAGCCAGGATATCTGCATGCTATGTGGTAGAGAATTTGGTAACCTCCATTTTATGAGTATCTATGTATTCATATATACATACATATCTCCTTTATAATCAAAAGCAATTCCTTATATTTTCTCAGTTCAGGCCTGATATGATTAAAGGTGCCTTAGAGACTGATTGTGAGCAAGCAAATGAAGAGAGCTTGGGAAATAAGTGTATGGTGTTAACCTTGTGCAAGAATGGCATTAATAGTGATGTGAATGAATGGATTGTGTCCCCCTACCTACAAATCCCAGTAAGTAGCTAATGAACACCAATAGGTCCATGCTATAGTGGAAGAATTAAAGAGGATACAATGAAATTATGGTCCACTGCTTCTTTGGCAGGCACAGGAAAAGAACATGGTCCCCTGGTTAGCCACATAAAGGGCTAAGAAAAGGAAATCGCGAAGAGAGCAAATTGTGCCATGACAGACTCCGATGTTAGATACATGCATGCCTGAGCAAAAGAAACCTTTAAAATGTATGTGTATGTTACTAATTATTTATATCCTTCATCAAACATTTAGCACATTTAGCTATGGTGAATATACAATTCAGCACACTTGGCCACAGATTCCCTTCTTATATTTATTTAATACTCTTTTCAATAGGAATAGCTGAAAAATGTGAATGAAAACATTTCTCTGCTGAAGTCCATGGAGGTGAGAATTTGCTGCTGGCATCTTGAATTGCTGCCTTGTTTCAAATAAGTATGTTTTTGCTTTAGCATACTGAATGGGCACTGCTGGTCTCTGTTCTTCAGCTATTAAGCAGAAAAAGCAAAACATGATAATTTTTTTTCATCCTGATGCTTAGTCTAAAAGTTTTTAAAACTAAAGTTCAGGTGAGGATGTGAGGCTTTCTTCATTCCTTCAAGTCCATTGCTAAAAATTATTAAGGAAGTTTCTAATATAGAAGTTGGGCAATAGATATTTGCTCTTTCACTTTAATGGTTGCCTATGTCCCTGTCTCTTCACTGCATTATCAGGGTGCTTTTTTAGGTATCTAGTTGGTCCAATATGTCTGTAATAATCACCAGCTGTGATACGATCCTCCTGAGGAATACTCAGAAACAGGAATACTGTTGGAAACACAACTGAATACATCATACAAGAAGAAGGAGTAGGGCTTAGATGACACACAAATGTATATATGGACTATATTTCTTCTAATGCTAATTGTTAAAAGTTCTTATTGTTCCTCTCCAGAAATATCACATAAATGCCATACCACGAAAAGTAAAAATGTATCAACAGACCAAGTCAGTTGGGAAATCCCTGTTTTGTATGAGATTGTAGTTCTTGGGGTTTGGGTTTTTGTTGTTGTTGTTTGGGGGTTTTTGTCTAAAGAAACTTTTTCGTGAAGGAAAAAATATGGTTTTTTGAAGTAGGTTTGCTTTTCTTAAATTGGAGTATGAATATTTTTATGTTGCTTTTCCTTCATACTCATATGTAGTATCTCCTTCTCTTTTTATGAGAAAACTCTCCACAATTAAGTGAGATGTGTCATCCATGTAAAGTGAAGGGGCTTGTAGTTTCCATTCTTACAATTTTTCAGCCAGAGAAGAAATCAAGAGTGAAAAAATGGTAGGGAAAAATTTGCTAATTCATCACCTGTTGTTCTTTGTTCTGTCAGATTTGCAAGCAGAACTTAACTGTTGTGTAATCTATAGGGTTGGTTTAGTTTTGTTTTTTTAAGTAAGAGAACGTTCATTTGGTGGTAGAATTGCTACACAGCATTTGGTGATAGGTATATTTCATATTTTATCATATATTTTGTGTTGATCTTTGCTGGAGAGCTGGTAAAAGAAATGAGGAGCTTGACAATTCCTATGAACATCAAAATTTGCTTTTCACATTCTCTATTATTTGGCATTAATAGATAAAAAGTAGAAGATATGCAAACCATCTGGAATATTATTTTGACTTCTTTTTCTTGGTGGTTTTTTTTGTNTTTTCCTAAACATGGCCATCCTGACTGGATATTTTTTCTTTTTTCTTAAAACCATCATATTGGTAATGTTCTTGTAGAAAAAATTTGGTATTTCATGATACTTCTTGGCAGATCTTGGTCTCTAACCTTGAAATATTAGTTTCAAAACATAGAAGTGCTGTTCCTTTCTAGAGGATGAAACAACAGACTAACCAACAGAGTGACATTAAAATAGTTAGGTGGAAAGCTGTAGACTTGGCCTATTATCTGACTACTCTGAACCAACTTCTTTACAATCACATTTTTGGAAGAAGAATTTTAAGGTGGAGCCAGAAGAAATTTTTGTCAACAGTGCTACTGAAAATGATTGAACTTTTTCTTGTTTCCTAAGGCCTTATTTAGTTGTATTTTCCTACTTGTATTCCAAAACAAATTATGAAAATATTTTCCATGCACAGGGATGTCTTCCTGATAGCCTTTCCCCTCTAATCTGAAGGCAAGAGTATAACTGAAATTTATTTCAGATGAAGAACAAACTCCATTACGACAATCTCCTGTATGTGTGAAAAATGAGAACTTGCCTATGATATTGCTAAGCAACAGGGAGCCTATAGGAGTCTTCCCAACTTTTATCAGCAGTTTAGACAATGAACCCTTCCTAACTGCAAAAAAGGTAAGTAAAGACTTGTGAGAGGGTCCAAGCCTGTGCTGAATTTACTGTTCATTATCTTCACTACTAAAAATAAAACCGATGAGTATAGGAAAATATTACATGGAGGAAATGGAGTTGTAAATAAACAAACCTTCACATGTTCCTAGATCTCTTCCTTTCTAAAATACACCGAGTGGCACATGGAAATTAATGGGTAAATGTACTGAACTTGAAGTGCTTGATCATGGAAGAAATAAGAAAAACATTCTACAGGAAGAAAGAAGAATGAATAATGACAACAATGTTAATATTAGGAGTGATAAGAAGAAAAACATTCTAAAGGAAGAAAGAAGAATGAATAATGACAACAATGTTAATATTACGAGTGATAAGATCAGTGTCATAACCACAGTGTTTTGCTATTATTCCATTCACTTGCTATCTTCAGTGCTGTTCATTTTCTCTTTGAGAAGGAAAATCTATGTTTGGAAAGAAGAGTGATGAAGCAGATACAAAAGAGAATGCAGTTTCATTATGTCCTATAGCTGGCAGCACTTGTGCCCCCATCTGTTAGGGGAAAAGGAGCAGAATAGTATGGGCATGCATTAATTCACAAAAAAAATCTGAGAAGTCATCTCCTTTCTTATCTCTTCACCAATTTCATGTTCAGCATGTCCGTTGTACCTACGATGCCTTGAAAGGATTAAAAGTAGCCTGATTTCCCTTAATGCATTAATAGCCTTGTCCCAGTTTTTAAGAGTAAGAAGGAGGACCCTGGAAATTACAGACCTGTCAGTCAAAGTTCAGTGCCCAGTAAAGTAATGGAAAAGATTACTCTGGGAGGTATTGAAAAACACCTGGTGGACACAGCCAGCACACCTTCATGAGGGGAAAGTCCTGTTTGTTATACCTGGTTTCCTTCTATAAGACGGTAACTCAGCTGATCTAGAAAAGCTAATTGATGCAACCTCTTTGGACTTCATCAAAGTTTTCAATATTGTCTCACACAGTACCCTCCTGGACAAAATGTCCAGCTGGATAAACACTGCATGAGGTGGGTAAGCAACCTGCTCATGGGTCAAACACAAAGGGTTAGAGTGAACAGGATGACATCAGGCTGGTGACCTGTCAGTAGTGGGGCATCACAGGGTCCATCCTCAGCCTGGTTCTTTTCAGCATCTTTTTTAATGACCTGGATGCAGGACTTGAAGGAAAACTAAGTAAGTTTTCTGATAACACTTAATTGGAAGGAACTGCCCATTCCCTCAAGGGCAGAGAGGACCTGCAGAGAGACTTCAACCAATTAAAGAGATAGGAAATCACCAACCATAAGAAATTCAATACGGGGAAGTGCTGGATTCTGCACCTGGGATGGGGCAACTCTGGTTGTGTGTATAGACTGGGGAGCAAGAGGGTGGAGAACAGCGTTGTGGAAAGGGACATGGAGGTCCTGGTCAACAGGAATTTGAACACCAGTCAGCAGTGTCCTGATAGCCAGGAGAACCAGCAGTGTCCTGGGGTGCATCATGCACAGCATTGCCAGCTGGACAGGGGAGGTGATTTTCCAGCTCTGCTTTGCACTGGGGTGGCCTCACCTGAAGTCCTAGGGACAGTTTTTGGCATCCACAATATAAAAAAGACATTAAGCCATCAGAGTGTCCAGAGAAGGGCCTCAAGTATGGTGAAAGGTCTGGAGGGGAATTCTTATGAGGAGCAGCTGAGGTCACTTAGCTTATTCAGCCTGGAGGAGACTAAGGAAGACCTCACCGCAGTCTACAACTTACTCATGAGGAAAAGCGGAAGGGTAGGTACCGATCCCTTCTTTCTTATGACCAGGACCTGAGGCAATGGCCTGAAGCTGTGTCAGAGAAGATTTAGGTGGGGTATTAGGAAAGGGTTCTTCACCCAAAGGGTGGTTGGACACTGGAGCAGGCTCCCCAGGCAAGTGGTCACGTCACCAAGCCTCATAAAGATCAAGATACATCTGGACGACATTGCCAGGTACATGGAGTTATTGTTGGGGTGTCCTGTGTGGGGCCTGGAGTTGGGCTCTGTGATCCTCATGGGTGTCTTCCAACTCAGCTTATTCTATGATTGTATAATATAAAAATACTCAGAGACTGGAATGAAATTAGTGGCCAGTACTGTATGTAATTTCCTTTGATTTTACCTGTCCTTTGTCAGCCACGTGTGTCATGCTACAATAGAGTTAAGTGGACCTTTGTTCTGACCAAGCTCTGCTCTGAGGATAAAGACCTGAGAGAAATATTTGGATAAGTAACACCAGGATGCTTGCAGATTTGGAAGAAAATGAATTAAAGTTTTTACAGGCAAGGTGATGAAAGAATCTTGCATGTAAAAGGCAATATTGGACTATGGTTTAGGAAGAAAGAGATATGAGGGCCTTAAAATGAGTTTAAATGCTTCTGATGTGATATTTCTTCTCATTTGTCCCACACTGAAAGCAGAGGTTGCTTATGGAGTTTGGTGCACTGCAGTTTCAAAACACAGTGTAAAGTCTATTTTCATAATAATTGAAAGATTGGACGTCATTAACAATTTTCTTGCTTTAAAGATCAGCAATAGCTGATCACTCTTCTGAAAACTTTCTGGCTGTTGAATGCTGAGAATGACTAAGGCACTTTGATGCTGTCTGTCTCAATGCAATTTTGCTTCACATTGTGGTTTCTGGAACCTCAATTTTCCTCTTTCAGGCTAGCAGCTGATCACTGTACAAGAAAAAAAAAAGCTATGTATGTGTTCTCTGCTTTGGCCAAATGAGCATTAAATTTTGCTGCCATTAACAGTAACCCATTTAAAACACTAATAAAAAACATCTGCAGTAATTTCCATTAATATGTCAGCATTTATCTTGTCACCATATAGTAACTTCTTAGAGTCTACAGTTCTTTACTTCCTGAAGTTTAAAAAGAGAAACAGCTTTGCTGCTGATGCTAAAGGAATGTAATTAGAGGGGAAGATACAGACATCTGTTAAGTTGTTTGAAAAATGTTTTTTTTTGAAATTTAGGTGACACAAAAATGTGAAATGTCTTTTACATGCATCTAAATTGGGGAGAGATAAAGACCCTTATAAATAATTTTTGCAGGAGTCTAGGTTTAAAAAAAGAGTGCAGAGTTGCAATAACTTCATGAGTCATCAAAGAAGGTTGAGCTGTTCAATGTCTATTAAATAGAAATGATTTTTCCAGACCACTGAGAGATAATGGCAAAATGAAATGGCTCATCAGTGCCATAGGTTTTTGGGGTTTTTTTATGCAACTCTGTTTTAATACCTTTAAGAAGATGAAGTTAGAGAGTTCACAAGCACTAGAGTCATGGTTACTGAGATTTGGATATATAGTATAGATAGTAAAGTCAGTGCCATGAAAGTAATTATTGATAACAGTCACAAGAATGTTCCTATTTGGTTTGGGTTTTTTTTCCTGGCATGAACCTGGCAGTATGTGCTTTTATTAAGTTCGTATCTGCTGAAAACCCCAAAAGACATTTCCTGATTGAGTCATATATTACACTTATCTTTTATCTAAAGATGGAAAAGTGTGTTGAGCTAAGATAAGAGTTCACCAAAATTTTGCTGGGAAAAAACTCTAAAAGTAATCATGCATACCCTATTCCTTTCAGGTGCATACGCTGTTACATTTTCTTTTTTTCTTTAAGCTACTTATTCCCACAAAGGCTATGTGTTGGGGTTGTTTCATCAGAAGGAAAGTCAGAGATCCAGAAGCAGGCCCAAACACTGCAGTTTTCAGACATACTATTTTGTATGCTGCATGCTGTGGAGCTCTTACAGTAAGGGTTTACCCCATGTCTCACATAAGACAAATTCTATGCCATGTAATGAGTATTTATCCCCTGACAGCAAAATGTAGCCTTCCCACTTGTGTTGAGTGGTATCTTCATATTTCAACAAGAAAAGATGAGGAACCACAAAGTAGCATTTTAGTAGCACTGAATGATGATAACATGAATAAAATGTGCAACATCTAGATGACCATGTCGGATGCGGCAGTCAGTAACAGCAAGCAGGAATAAAAATAAGTTTTACATGGAGGCTGCTTTAAAAATTTAGTTGGGATTTTTATTTTGTTTTGGGTCTTTTTTCATTCTAGGTGTAGAGTACAATAGTCTTGCAAATAGCTACAGGTGGTATGTGAAAAGGAATGATTTTGTCTTAATAGGGATAATGGAACTGCCTCTATTTGATGCATTATATGTTGAGCATAGCTTATGCCACCTTGTGCCCAAAGAAAGGACAGCATTGACTGGCCCACAGTGGTGGATCCGTACACTCTTGGTCATGCAACCACAGCAGCATCTGAGCAAACCAGAAAGATGGGCTGTTGGAGTTAATGACTGGAGTGAAATAGGAGCAGAGCCTTTTCAGATAGAGAAGTTGTTGAATTAACTGCATTTCAGCCCTCTGTCTTGTTATTGGTTTGAAAGGAATTCTCAGCTGAGGAAAACATTGCTCTCTGTCACTCGATAAAAGACTTAGTTGTCACTTTGAGTACACTAACTGAAAGAGAACTTGACAACCATTTCACACCATATGGTATTTCCTGCTTCAATTTGTTTTAAATGTTCAGATGCTTTTTATACTGCATGGCCTTAAAAAATATAAATCTTGATGTTTCTCCAACAGACGAATAGTCTCAGTAGTACTACTTCTATTAATATAAAAGTACAGTTTCAAGAAATAAACTATAATGTGGAGGCTGCTGCATGAAAGAAAAGAGATGTGTGTATTTCTTGTATCCCATCTGTTGGTTTATTCAGTCCATCTTTGGGTAAGCCAAAGGTGAAAATCCAAAAAAAAAAAAAAAGCTTCAAGAGGAAAGGCAGGGGCATGATCCTTCAGGAGGAGATAGGGAAATAAAATTTGAGCTGATGGATAGAAAGAATAAACCAAAATAATTAAGAATATTTTTAAATCTCTTAACATTGCATTATTTTTTGTTTTCCTTTTATTGGCTGAATGGAAGAAGACAAATAGAGACCTGCTGAACCTTGCCTGTACCAAAGACATGCATTTGTAAAAATATGCTACTGTGCAGTTCTCAAGCGATGAAAGTTTAACTTTACAAATTAGGGTGTTGAACAGGGTAGACAGTGTAAGTAATTAGTAATTATCTTGTTAAATTTGGAAGGTTTTTATTCCCATCCTTTGAAACTAGTCCATTATAATGTTCATGAAGTTAAAAGCATCTATTTTGCCCCTTCTTTCTCATTGCCTCTTTCTCATGCCAACAGGAGGAAACAATTTTTTTTTTCATGATGTAACTTGTCCTGCTAATAAATAGTGCTGATTGCAGGATGCTCCCAGGGAATGCTAAGGAATTTAGGTGAATAACAGTGTGGAATTTTCAAGCTGTCTGTTGGAAAGCACACTATTTGAAATTGTTGTTATTAAGGGAATTCAGGAAAACCTTTGAGGGTGTTGCTATAGGAGAGAGAATTTCTGAGTGTGTGTTTCTGGAGATGCTAGAAAATACAAAGTTACTTTTCTTCTCTTTACCACTTGTCAAAGGGTTATTTTCTTTTTCTATAGCTAAAGAAAATATTACTTGTTATTTTTGTGGCCCTTACTTTCACCAGGATGGTTGTAGTGAGAAGGGAAAGGAAGATGTGTTATCACTGTGTATACTTGCTCAGCTGTGGGAAGAACTAACCAGCTAGTACATAGGTTCCAGCACACTTGCACAAACATTACCTGGCCTTAAAAAAGTCCAATGTATAAACATAGAACCATAGAATGGTTTGGGTTGGAAGAGGCCTTAAAGATCATCTAGTTCCATCTTCCATTCCATAGGCAGGGACAGTTTTCACTAGACCCGGCTGCTCAGAGCTCCATTCAGCCTAGCCTTAAATATTTCCAGGATGGGGCATCCACACCTTCTCTTGGCAACCTGTTCCAGTGCCTCTCCATCCTCACAGTAAAGGATTTCTACATAATATTTAATCCACACCTACCCTCTCACAGTTTGATCTTAACAACAGATGAAACAAAAATAGTAGAACCAGTTGTGTGTGTGTTTTAAAATGTTGCTAAATTTTTTTACAAAAGAAGAAGTTTATAAGAGATAATAAAGCAAGCTATCAAAATGTTTAAGGTACTAAAAATTTCTGTGAATGGCATACTATCTGTCCAGGCGTTCAAGGAAAATCCATTTCAAGGGCATTGTGAAGATAGACATGATATCTGAAGGAATGTTTCTTGCTATAAATAAATAAATAAATAAATAAATAATAAAGTCTTTACACAGCCATTTCATGCTTTGATTATAAAATTTATTTCATTACAGTAATGCTGAATACATTGGGGGTTGTATCAGCCCCCTCACTTCTTCATTAGTGTCAGGAATGGCTTTTTGTAAGGCATTTATTTTTGTTTGCTGCAATGGAATTCTTTTAGACTTAGCCAAGAATGAATTTATTGTCTTCGGAGAATCAAGAGAGACTGACGTTAACAATTCTTCTGCATCTTCTACTTGGAGGACAATCCAATAGAAATAAACATGCAAAGTAATATCTTTGTGAGCTAGAGTACTGTATGATTTGTTAGAGCTCCCAGTTATTTATTCTTTGGGTTTTCTCTCACTCTTCTATGTTTACATTAGTAAGGAGTATTCCTATGCTCTTGTCTTGAAAAATACTGCTGGCATACGCATGAATGTATGAATATGCAGTTTTCTTAGAGATATTGTAAGATAATGGTTGGTCACTTTGTCAATTCATTCTGATGCAGCTTTTTTGTAAGTCACTGGGACATTTAGATTGGCCAAAAATCTTGTTCTTTTATTGAACATATAGAAATTTGAATCAGCAGGGAGTAAGACTTGTCAATATAATAGTTTTATCTTTCCTTGCAAAGGAATTATCTTTAATTACCTGTCAAAATACCTGTGAAAGCAATATGATACATGTGAAAGCAAAATAATACTTTGATTTACAAAATGAATTTAGCAGCATTTTTAATTCGACAAGGAAATAAATAAATTTTAATATAAATTAACAGCAAAACAGAGATTTTATTCTTCTGACACTTATGTGGTTTTCCTGTTTTACTGCAAGAAGACACTGCTGCATTCATGTAGAAAGATGAATTGCAAGGCTGCCTTGCAGTGAGAAAGTGAGAGCTGATTAGTAGTAACATTTTAATGAAAAAGTCTGCAAAATGAACCAGGCACCAGCTCACCACTAAGATCCTGAGGAGCTGGAGGTATGCAGAGGACCTTTGAGCACAGGTTATTAGGTTGAAATAGGAAAGCTGAGTAAGAAGATAAAAGGCATCTACAGTACAGCTGACACTTTACATGGGCCTGTGTGCATGGATTGTTATATTTAATACTGATAATTCAGCCAAGATGGCATTGAAATTAGAAAATTTTAAGATTGGAAGCTGTTTATTGTGTAGCAGTTTTAGAGACTGGCTTCTTATGTGTCTTCTGTTTTAAAGTATTTCTCAGCAACAGTGAGTGATCAAAACCATGCCCTTTTAGAAATAAGTAAAGCAAGCTCAGAAAGGTCCTTTTTTTTCTAAACACCAATGCTCTAGCACCCTTTTAATTATAGGATTACTCCTGATCTGTGATCTAGATTAAAGAGTCAAGTAACTATCAAGTCAGACAGGGCTGTGTCGTAGATTATTGGCTTGTCTTGTCTTCTTTCTGAGGAAGCTAATGACCATCATGAGGCCTGTGTCTACACTAATTAGTTGGTTTTGACCAGTAAACAAAACACCAGGTTTGGAGTGATTCCCTCATCTATCTTCACCTACCAGGCATTGTTTTATTTTCCTGTGTTTTTCAGCAAGTAAAACCCCCTGTTTCTAACGAAGGAAGGGAAATCAGAGGCTGTTGTTCAAGACTCACTGTGGAGGTTAAGGCTGCATCATCCCTGGTCCCCCAAAATGCTGCCAACCTGAGGTTCAGGAGAGCCTTGTTGACTCTTCACTCAACATTTGCAAACACTTGCACTAGCATTCCTGGTACCAATTCAGGTAAATACAGTAGTTTTCTATCGATGACTTCAGAGTTGTTGGTGAAGAGGTGGTTAGAGGTTTCTGGTAGAATCTAGATGTTTGGTTTGGAATTATAAAATGAGAACATGTGTATGCGTGTCTGTGTCTGTGTACACAAAAAGCAAGTTTTACCAAGGCATCTTAGCCAGTGCTGTACTCTATATAGGGACAACCCTAATACTTATAGCAATGTAGCCCTTAAGTAGCCGAACTATTGAAAGCTCTGTGACCTGCTTTAAAAGGCAAAAATAAAAAATCCGACAAGAAAACGCTTCAGCCCAAATCCCTATTTCACTAATCAGGCCACTATTTTTAAATATACACTTACGCTGTATGCATGGACTGATTAAAATGGTAGTTGTTGCAATATTTTGAAATGGAGGGATATTGCTGTGAATCCAGTTGTGTTTCATGCTCCAGTGTGTGGCTCTAGACAACCATGTTACCTTTGTTTTCAAGAGGCAGTTCAGTTAAATATCACACTGTCTCCCATAACATAGACCTTGACAGTAATTTATTCTGGAACACTGCCTCCTCTTATGACTGCTCCTTTGCTTAAACATTTCTTTCAAATTCGATGTAGTTTGAGATAAAGTTTACCTAAATACATCAAAGGGAATTACGGTGCTGAAGAATAATCTGCCAAGTGAAGATAAAATTTAAATTGTGAAACATTCAAGTATTTTGTGTTGTGAACTGGCATTGTTTTGCTCTTGTATCCTCTATACCAATGATAAAATTTCAAAGATTGCTGCCTAAACATTTACTCTCGCTGCTTAATAGAAATACTGTGGCATTAATTCAGTATATAATCTACGTTTCTCTATAATAAAATTCCTTTAGATGGAATTTCCAATATTGTCTGACTCCATACATGTTGTTGTAGCTTCAGGCCAGTGTATGAAGAGAGCTGAATGCAATCAAAGAACTGTTGGACTACATTGTAATTTTCTAGTGGACAATTCATCTTACAACTCAGTAAAACTGAGACTCTACATATTTTTCAACCCTTTAGATCCCCACCTCCCCAGTTGTGAAAACAACTTTGGGTGTAAATTTCTAAGAGGCCTTTTTTTTCAGCAGTGTCTTGTTTTGTCCAGATGTTTCTGGAAAAGAAAATTGTCCAGCAGTTCAAGTATCATAAGCTCATGTTATAAAGAGTATTTGTTTAGGAAAAGAAGCAAGTATAGAATTTGGTCTTACCTTCTTTATTCAGAAAAAAATTTAAGGTTTGTGTGTTTTGGTTTTTGGGATTGTTTTCTTTGTTGGTTTTATTTTGGGGTTTTCTTTGTTTTTTATGTCAACTAAATAGTGACTATGAAATTTAGTTCAACAATCAAAAATTATGTGTAATCAAAATTAATATTTTGGAACCTCTAATACTTGTGCAATCTCATAATTGAATGTCAGTAAACAAAGACTATGTGGTAATGTGGTTACTGGTGGGGACTGACATATATATAGCATGGGTCTACTACAGCCTTCTTCTTTACTATTCTTTATTTTCAATTTAATTGGTATTCTCTCTTAGCAAAAAAATGTTAAAAAGACCCCTCTATCTTAAAATTCTTCATTTCTATAGAGTGCCTCGCAAAATATTAATAATAAATATACAAGTTCTTTACTACACATCTGCTACAATTGGATTTTTCTACTTCATAAATGTGATTTATCAGTTCTCTTCTCCTTTCTTCTGATATACCTCCCTTACTTATTCACAAGAAAGCTTAGTAACAGAAAGATAAACATTTTTCTCAACCTTGAAAACAGCATGGAACTTCTCAAAATTTTTGAACTGAATTTTTAAATTTAATGTTGCACGACTGTTGCATTCCACTGTGGGGAACTGCAAGGAGTTCTTTTAAAATAGATGGTCTTGCACAAAATTAAGCTAAACAAGACAAATATTATATCTGAGAACCATTTATTGGTAACAAAAAGGGTGTTGCTCTACCAATGAAGAGTAGAAAAGACAGAAAAGGAGGAAGGAAAGTGAAAAAGAATGGGGGGAAAGAGAGATAGAGAGGGGAGACAGAAGAAGCAGGCGTTACCACCAGAAGGTCAGGGTGTGCCATTGACATCTGTGTGGCAGGTGCTGTGTGCATGCTGCCTGCCAGGGAACCTGCACAGCTCTGAGAAGAGCATGGCTCCACAGGCACAGCTTCCCGCACTGGTGATGCGTGGTGAGTGGGCACTCAGGCACTTGGTGCAGAACCCTGGACAGGGTCATGGTGGGGATTGTGGTGGCAGACTGGATTGGCAAAGCAAGATTAGAGGCAGGCAGGAACACACAGATGAAGCAGGCAGGGCATCAGACAGGAACAGAGGACAGGCAACAGCTGGAGCAGGTGAGAGAGAAGAGGTGGTAGGCCAGGACACAGACTAGACACAAGGCTCAGAGGTCAGCTGGTGTCCAGCCAATTGCCCAGCAACAGGGAGGACGAATGAGCAAAGGCAAGCAGGGCCCAGCAAGGGCAAAAATGAGGGCAAAAAAAGCCAAAAAGCAGGCTAGAGTCAGGGCCAAAAAGCAAAAAGCAGGCTATATAGCCAGGGCAAAAAAGAAGGCAAAATCTGGTTAGAGCCAGGGCAAAGGGCCCCAAGAACTTGTGACGCAATTACTTTTATAGTCCCTGGCTCCTCCCAAAGTCTGCTTGCTGACAGGAGACCATTGGCCCAGTCCAACCTTCCACTGCAATCCATTGTTGGAGACCTTTCACCATCTGATTGGAGAACCTCTCTGGAGGATACAGTGTCTTCCGCGTTCCCCTGTTGTTCCCATGTGAGACATAAAATGGTTGCCAGGCAAAGCCTCCCCAGGGACAAGGCTTACTCCCATCTTCTCCTAGTTGCCTCCTACAAATGACACATGTACAACCCCTTCCCCACATGCCTTTGACAGTGTTGAGACAGAAATCCAAATTAAATTGGCACCTCACACACAAGCTAGCAAGTGTTCTGTAGCTTTTTTTCTGGACAGTCTTCAATAATTTATATAGCTTCATTAAACAAATCAGGCAAAATTTTCTAATGAAATACAAAAAGGAAAATAATTTTTCATTTCATATTTTCATGATAGTGCATATCCTGAAGAAGCTGCAAATATCTGGTGTTTGGGATATGTTTATCTATAACATAACTACATAAGTAGTGCAGTGTTGGAATTCATGTTTTATGACCTCAAAGAATAAGTAATATCCAGAGTAATCTTTCATTTACTCTGTTGGTTTGTTAAACCATGTCGTATAATTGCAAGACAATTACATTTTCTTTTCCTTTCTCCCTTTTTTAAATTTTTTTTTTTATTTTTGAAGTATTATAAAAGTGTACCTGTAAAAGTATATCTGTATATATTTTTGTCCATCCTTTTATCCATCTTTTCCTTCTTGATTCATGGGGATGCTTAATAAGGTACTCAAGTGCAAGCTCCTCTGCTATTTAGCAATTCAGGGATATTTTACCCCACAAAGCTACTTCATTTTAAGCTGAGCAATGGAGGTGAAGGTACCCGATATAATTATTTCAACTGAATCACCAGAAGGTGAGTTAATGACAAACAAATAATTTGGCAGCTTTTCCTAGTTCTTTCTCAGACCCCTTGTTCATTTCTCCAAGCACCTGTGTTTCTAGAGAACTTTCCATCTTCCTTTGTGTGACCTCTCTTCCACAGGATTTCTTTTCCATTTCTACACTTTAAGTCCTGATATAGGCCAGTGGTTCATAAATCATCTTGAGGTGTTGCAATATTGGACACACAAAGGACAAGGCAGACAGCAGAAGGTCAGGTAGGAAAGTTCTATTTTAATTTTTCTGACTCTATTTATATACACTTTTACAGAAGGCAAAAGATTGGCTACACAAGTTGCCATTTCTATGATCTCATAGGTGAACATCACCATTAATCATATTTCTCCTCCCAGAGGAGACATATGTAAACAAAGTAAATAATTCTAAATATATACATAGTTTACATAAAGCTGTGTAAAAATCTCCACTACAAAATTGCAAACACTCACAAGGCAAAAAAACTTAGAACAACATTGAGGATGTTCATGATATCTAAAGCAAATGACATATACAAATTCTGCTGGAGGTGGAGGATATTTTAAAAATATGTGTCTCCAGAGGAGAGTACTGTCCGCTCCTAATGTGTGAAAAGCAATACTATCAATGCTCATACTATGAGAAAACACCATTAACAATAGGTACTTTAAATGTTGCATGGAATATAAGTACACTGTAACTTTTGGTTTTTATATTCCAAAATATGCAAGTCTAGTAGCTCATTGTGCTGGTTTTGCATTAATTGATTTGTGGTGAAGAGGGAAAAAGTCAGCCACAGAAGTCATTCTCTGTGAGGAGCTGCTAGCAGCTCCCTCCAAGCCTAGCAAAGCCAGTTGCTGGCTGGCTCCAAGAACTGGCACACTGCTAAGCCACTTAGAGATGTTAGTAATGCCTCTATGGTAACGTGAGAAAAATGGGAGAAGTGCTCTTTCTTCCTGCTCTCTAAAAATAGGTGGGGGGGTCTGGCTGGGCCCCCTTCCGGGCAGAGTTGGCTGGGCCCCCTTCCTGGGAGTACCAGCTGGAGCCCCTTCCTGGAGGGGGCTATGGGACCTCATCCTGGCACAGCTGCCAGGCCAAGCTGCTGGGGGCCATCCCAGCGCCATGAGCAACCATGTGGCCAGGGTGGCACCATGTAGCTGCATCTCTCTTGGCATGTCTTACAATGCACTTTATTTACTTAGCTGCTTTTAACCAGCCATGCTGCAGACAGAAAGGCAAAGTGGTGGCAGCAGTTATTCTTTTTCTGGTGTCCCACATGAAAAAAAGGTGCAGAGTGGAGCCAGCAGTTGGCGCAGCTTGTGCAGCGCTGGTGGAGGCCACGTGACCGACAGAGCAACTCCACGATTGTGGAGACTGGATAAGATCAACCTTCCAGCTCTGCAAAAACTGTCTCAATTGGTAGAACTTGGGAACAAATGAACCTACAAACACCAATTCTGTCCTGAGTCAGGAAAAAGAAAAAGGTGAAGGCACATGAGGAGAACAACATGGCGACACTAAGGTCGGTACAAAGGAGGGAGGAGAAGGTGCTCCGAGTGTCAGAGCTGAGATTCTTCTGCAACCTGTGATGAGGACTATAACACAACAAACTGTTTCCCTGTAATTCATTAAGTGCATGGGGAGATGAAGCATTCACCCACAGCCCATGAGAAAAAGGCACTTGTTCTGGAGTGTGTGGATGCTGAAAGCTGTGATTCAGTGAGAGGCTTGAACAGAGAGAGAGGACCCTTTCTTTCAGAGAGAGATAGGAAGAGGACCCTTGCTTTTGTACTGTAAAACAGCTCATCCTTAAAAACTGCACCCCATAAACTACTGATATTCTTAGCTTCACTTACGTTTTTCTTATCCTGTATGTGTCTTTCATTGCATTATAGTCTCTTTTCTCTTTGTTTAATTCTGCCTTGCTATTCCTCTGCAGTCAAGTAAATACCAGCATAATGCATAACAATTTGCATGCCACTTTGCTATATAATCTTTTACTTGTGCTGTATTTCAGAAATGGAGCTCTGATATGAGATGAAAATGTACCTCATCATTTTGAGATACTCAGAAATTATATTTAGCATTCAAAATATTCAGAACTAGTTGTGGGTGGAAGTAACACAAAATAACCCTGTAGGAGATTTGTCTTCACTTTTTGCGTCTTGAGGAAAAAAAAAAATTGTTATTAAGGATTTGCACATTTTATTTACAGGTGAACCTTAGGCTCCTGAGACTTTCATCCAATGTATCTTTGCCAGCCATAAATATGAGCCTGTTATCCAGTCATGACAATTCTGTTTTATTTTATGGGCTTGACCCACAGGAGACAGCAAAGACATAAAATGTAAAGGAATAACTCTTGAGAGATGAATTGATCCATCCCAAACAAAAGCAAGATAAGATGGGAATTTTCTACTGTCTACAGCCAATTTCTTGTTTTGAATGCTCTCACCTGTGCTAAGAGAACTGGGTAAAGATGGGGGAGTGTTAAATGCGTCTTGAATAAGTTGAGGAAACAAATGAAATGTAGATACTTCTATTGTCTTTCTACAAGGAAGGAAAGATGAGTTGTGACATACATTTGCCTCAGTTTTGTTAGTTTTCAAAGATTTGAACTTGATATTTTTTGTTTAATACAATTGGTTATTAGTGAGAATTTTCCATTTCTTCTCAAGGTACTCCAAGGTATATAATCAGATTAATTGCTTCTATTTCTTCTTCCTTTACACCATCTTTTATTTTTGGGCATGATGTCAATCAGAATCCTAAAAGCTCTATTAATTAAGATCTGGCAATCAAGGAAATGTCAGCTGTGGAGTCTCCCTGAAACCTTAAGCCCACACTGTCATGAGAAGAAATCTGCTCAGTCTATGCTTTCTTCTGTTCTATTACATCATGAGACAAGTTCGTGGAAAGCAGGGGGAAGAGCACTCTCTTCTGAGCTGCTACCAGATAGCAATGTTTTGAGACTGGGGAGGAATCTCATGGACAAGACTTCCAAATGTGACTGCTGATTCAGGGTTTCTCCATCTAGGACTTTGAACCTGAAACATCTTCAAAGCAACCTACATTTCAGAAGGCATACTCTTAAATGTGAAAGTCAGGCTCTCCTGACATTTCAGATTTTCTACCAAAATAACTGATTTCCTACCATTGTAATGTTCTCTGGGTATGAAATGTTAGTCACTTGAAATTATACTATCTAATATGCTGTCTTTAGACAGACTAAAGGGATCTGATTTATTTAGTATAAGTGCGTTCGATAGGCCAATACTACAGTATTCAAGATAATGGCAGTAAAAAAAAACCCAGCTAAATATTCAGAAGATGTTTTCTACTTTATATAAACAAGAGACAGGAACTTTGGAAGAGAAATGTTTTTTCTCAATCAGTGTTACACTATTGGAATAAATGACTTTTTGCTTAGCTGTTGTAACTATATAGTTTCAATTTTTCAGATTGTCGTAATTCATGCTTGTTCTGGCTATTTTGCTTCAAAGCAGATCAAAAATTCAATTAGACTTTTATTTCCAAGCCTGTAAACTAAGTTACTGAAATGTGATACAAAATCAGCAATCATTGACAGTGGGGACAGTGGGTCAGTAATAATGCCCATTGTTGAAACCATTTGGGATAGAAAGAACTTGGGATTAAAAACTGGTGCATTTAAAATCATGTACTTCTAAATTGTAATTTAGCACCTGGTAGCTACCAAATTTATTGTCTAGAAAGGTAAATTTCTCCTGAGTCCTGATTCTGCAAAGATCCTCACACATGCTTCCCTTTATGCACTATTACAGTCATTTAGTAATTACTCAAGTATATCAAACTTGATCTACTACATGAGGTGAATCTAAAGGTACTCTACCACTGCAGGACAGGGGCTTCAGAAATACAGGGAAATACATCAGAGGAACTCCTGGGTGGTATTTTGGATCCACAGTAACTTCTTTACATTTGTCACAGAGAACTTTTTTCTAGTCTGCATCAATCTGTTTTGAGTAACGGGGGCACAGACAAGTAAAAGTATTCTGCTGGCTGAGTTGGAGAACACTCATCAAAGACAGGGTTTCTGAGGGATGTGTCATTTTTACAGCTATATCTACAATGCACTGGTTCTTTAATGCAGTTTTTGTTTAGTGTCACTAGAGACCATCAGATATGGTTTAGCACAGACTGGTAGGAATGATTTAGGTTTTAACAAGATGATGTTTCCAAGATAGGAAGAATATCTTGACATTACAGAAAGTACTTGAAGTAAAATAGTTTCTGAGCATCCAATTCAGGTTTTTTTATAAAAATGGCATTCTTACTATTAATTTTAACAATAATCTTGTTGCCACAAAAATAAGGCCTCTAAGTTAATACTCTTTCTTTTAATAACCTGGCCATCTGGTCTTTTTTTTTTCCTTTAATTGATTATTCATGTTTAAAAAAATATTGCTGCTGTGTGATTTTTTTTCTAATTATTATATTATAAATTGCAATTTAATAATTTTTATTGCCATGAAAATTACAATATTAGATTTACACAGTTGAATTAAACTGAGAATGAGTATGTATCAGTAACATCCCTTTGGAAAAGCATGGATTCTGGATGATTTAATGAGAAGGTTTAATTGCTACTATTATTTCAGAAATATATTAACATAGTAAGTATTTTAATTATTTGTTTTTTACAAGTGTAATATCACTCTAGAGATACCTAACTTTCTCATGCATCATGTGAATCTTTCAGTGCCTGTTGTGATGCTGCTCAATTTACTGCCAAATGAATCCATACATTACCACAGTATAGGTCGACACCAGTGCTATAGGTTTGCATAAACAGATTCATTTTCTAAAAGGAGTAGGAGGCCATATGTGAAGTGAAAGACCCCTGTACTGCTCTATAAGAACTGACTGAAAAAATAATTGATCCCTGTGACCACAATTACTTACATCATTCTTTGTGATGCTTGGTGGTTGTTCAGCTGTTATTTGGCAGTCAGCAGAAGGCCTCTTGCAGGTTGCAGCTGAATGTGCGCTACAATTGAGGAAGGAGAAGACATGTAAGCTCTTTCCAAATAATTTCCATTTATTCATTATCCCAAATCTAGCGAGCTTAATTGGGAAATTAAGTCAAGGAGGAGTTACACACATTAGAAATACCAAAGATATCTTGATAAATATTTGTGAAGAACTAAATCAATTTACACTTCACCAGCAGCTAACTTTGGGCAAAAAATAAGAGAATGAGGGAAAATCCAGTGGTATAAGTAGTTGAAACTAAAGCATTAAATAAATGAGGGAGGGAAGATAGAACACAAATATTTTAACCAAAGTTAGATTTATGGTAAAAACCCATGATGAATTACCAATATATAAGAAAGTAGAATAGTTATATATAAATACGTAATATATGCATATCACCTTTTGGTCTAATTGTGCTAATTTGCTGTTTTCTCTGGCAGACTAATATTGTCAAGCAGCACTGTATTTTTGCTTATAATAATATAGTCTTGGATGTATGTTTAAACTACAGAAATACAGTCTACAAAACTGAGATAAAGTGAGTATATAGTCCATGAAAAAAGCACTCTTGAAGAGAAGTTATCATTAGCTTATGAGTTAAATGGGGGTATTTCAAATTGGGTTACTCCATGGTTTGACTTAGGCTTAATTTTATTCAATATTTCTATCACATTTTGAATAAGATATAAGATTACAATGTGAACAATCAAAACAAAACTAGAAGAGTCTGCAAATACTTGGCTTATCATTCTTCTAATGATTTTGTAAGGCTTAGGAATGAGTACTTAAAATTCTTGAAGACATGTTTTTCTTAATATTTGTGCAATTGCTCTTAAAATTAGTTAGAAAAATATGCTTATTTATGTTATTACATTGGTTGTTTTCTAAGTTTGAAAATCTCTTGGTATATTCCCCTGAATTGGAACTGCATTTATTTTGACAATATGGAATATTTTAACGGTGTTGTTTCATACCTGTTTCTAAGACTAACTTTGGTTTCCAGAAGTAGTCTGTTAAAAAAAAAAAAATCTCATTTCACACTGTGAACCTTATGCATGAGTAGTTGCTTTATAAGCAAACATAGTATGTCATGTAGATGTGGGACAATGTCACTGTCAGTGAGGCTTTTTACAGTACAGGTCAACCCCAGGGATGGTAACCTCAATTGTGTCCTCAATTGTGACCTATTTATTCCACTTGATGTATTAGATCTATATCTGTAGTGTAACAATTGTCAATTAAAAAGAAGGAAGATTATTTTATTTTTCCTGTGGGAGACACTGGGAACTCTAAGGCTGTGGGGAGTATTTTAATTATCTTGAAATTAAAAATAGCAAGTTATGTAGCTCCGTGCAATCTTAAATTTATTGAAGGAGTAGGAGGACTGTTGTCATCTCCAATTAGCCTGGTACAGTTTTGTATCATATTCAGAGAGAAAGACTACATTAGTTCCTATCCATTCATAGATATCATGGCTGAATTTACCCAAGCTTCTGACAACAGATAAAGACGTGTATTGGTGTGATAAGAGTTTGGAGTGGGAGCAGCCTGAGGATTGCTTAAGCCTCATTTGGCATGTGATAGGAGGGAACCCATAGTATACTGATTCTTTTGAGAAGAGTTTTTTAATGTTCTCCCTGTCTTTGACTCCTTGTCTCCCACTTCTTTGTCATGGTTCTGATTAATTTGACATTCAGGCATATCACAATACCTTTCCAGTGTCTGTGGTATGTATCAAGAATGTAGAAGGTAACAGCACTCCATAACAGACAAATTTTAGATGGAAGGTGGATAAACAAGACACAAGATACTGAAGAAATCCCTGTTCATTCATTGATGTCAGGTCTATGCTAACTGAAACAGTAAAAAATGCTCCATTTACCACATCTTATTTAATCCATTCCTCTCAATAAGATTTATAATCTTAATCTCAATAAAAGAAACACAAAACTTCTCTACAAAAAGAAGTGAATATGGCTTCATCAGAGAAGATTTTTCCCTACAGCAGATGAATTTCTACAGCACCACTATGCATATACTTCTGTAAGCTAAGGTAGAAGCAAATTGCACTCCTGAAAGAGTTCTCATAAAATCATAGAATATGCACTGTTCCAGTGCCCAGTCACCCTCTGGGTGAAAAAGCTTCTGATTTCTAATCTAAACTTCTCCTGTCATGGTGTCCTGGTTTAGGGCAAATCTGGGAGGAAACCTCCTAATGGGGTTCCTCTGGAAAGCAAACCCAAGCGGCCCCTCCCCGCCAGCCGATCCAGAAAAAGAACTTCCTCGGAGAAAAGTGGAAAAAACTACTTATTTGACAAACAAAATGCCCACAAGCATAAAGGATGAATAAGATGAAACAATAAAACCTCTCTCTGCTCCAAAGAGAGATGGCAAAACTGAGGAAGTCCTTGCCGTGTCTGCAGCTCAGCTCACTCAGTCTCCCACCAGTCCCAGTCCCTCCAGAGGTCCAGGCCCCGGTGGGCCGCAGGTGCAAGCCCTCCATCCTCCTCTGGATTTTCAATCCAGAACAGATTTAAACAGTCCAAGAAAAAGGAAAAAAAAACAGTCCAGGAAACTTCTTTGCCTCAGCTAGCTAAACTAACTAAAAGCCAAAAAAACCTCCGTCTGGCCGCTGTCCGTGCATCTGATGAACACACCATCCCAAAGAAGAAGAAAAATGCAGAGGAGTGAACACTGTTTTTCAAAACAAACTGCGCGCTTCTTCTTTCCCTGCTTCACTCTCAGAACCAGTCTTAAAGGCACACCACACACAGAACAGATGACTGGGGATACAAGCATCATGGTCACCCTAGGACACATAGCTATATGCCATTTCCTTGAATCCTGTCACTGGACATGAGGGTGAAGAGGTCAGTACTTGCCCCTCTGCTTCCCCTC
The DNA here is from genome assembly GCA_008694505.1 of Cyanoderma ruficeps. Lineage (NCBI taxonomy): Eukaryota > Metazoa > Chordata > Aves > Passeriformes > Timaliidae > Cyanoderma > Cyanoderma ruficeps. Next base: position 31,728 of record VZDJ01007750.1, read on the forward strand.
GATGAATATGCACACACAGAAAAAAAAGCTTTGTATTAGAATAGCAACGACAACAAAAAAATGTTCCATACTTCTGTAAAAGAGCTACTGGTTTTAATTTGAGATTTTAGAATCTAGTAGGACATGCCTTTTATCCGAGGCACTTTGCTCATTCTTCATGAAAATGAGGACTATTTGAGCAGAGGTGTTGGGATGTGTGGGATGGGACTGTGGCAGGAATTGCTGGTAACCCTTTTTCATTTTTATTTTCTTTCTACCTTTTTCTCCAGCGTGGCTGCAGTTGCCTTTAAGATCATTTAGGGGTTTTGTTTTATAAAGTCACTGCTTTACAGAGATCTAGTAATTGGTATGCCCTTCATCTCTTCCTTTCTTTTGTCCTTAATAACATCCTTTTATGTTATTAAGAAAAGTTTTGTGTGTGCACTTTTAATCAAAATGGATGTTTCATGGATACTTTGAATGGAGAATTATGCGACAGTTTATAATTGTAAAATTCAGAATTCAACAATGGAATTTCCCACAAAATTTAGACTATGTTGTATTTAACAGCAGACAGATTAGTAGGTGGTTAGGAAACTTTTCTCCCTCCCCCGCTCTCTCCTTCCTTTTCTTGGTTGCTCTGTTTCATGCTCCACTTACTTAACATACACAAGCAGCCAGGAGACTGCAGCAAAAATGAGGAATTTAACTCCTCACTCTCCTCAGTCTGTTCTAGGACCAGGTGCAGAATTTGAAAGGCATAATTTGACTCTTAATGATGATCACAAAAGAATTTGATACTAAAGTATATAAATCCCAACCAAATATTGGCTGGGACTGTTAAGTCTAACTAAATAAAAATGATTTATTTTGGATGGAACTGGGTGAGGTTTATAAAGTATGTAAAGTATCACCCACTTCTTGCTTTGGGGAGCTGTGTAGATTTTATTTTAGCAGAGCTGTTTTTTTTACTGAATATGAGCTATACTTTCTGGTCTTCAGTCTGATGTTTCTTTACTTTTCAATGTAGCTGTAATAGATCAGGAGTGACAAGGGAGTTACCCATCAAGATATGTCACTGTGTTTGTTGTGACCTTGATTCCTTCTATACAACAAATTCATAGCTTTCTTTGAAGGCAGCAGTGTTGCATATATTGTACTTTGAAGAACTGCTTGGTCTTCCTGTGAATTTTGTCTCATTAAAATTGTTCATAATAATCATGTGTTGTAAGCATTTCATTTATCAGCTTAAGCATGTGGATGTACTTGCAAGCACTGCAATTTGGAATGAAATTTGCAACCTCATCTAACAAAATGCAAGCAAGCAAGCATTATCATAGACACATTTACTCAAAGCAAAGAACCAAAGACTGCAGCAGGGGCACAGGCACTCTAAGAGGGTGTGTTGTTGGATTAAACTAGGTACTGTAAGTGTAGAAGAAAATGATTTAGAGAGCTAATTTGGAAATGTAATTGCAGATAACACAAGGTCTAGTATATATAACAGGGCAGTGTTGTAAAGCTAAGTGAGATACGGAGACAGGGCAGTCTTAGATGAATATGTGAAAAAGAAAAAAACCCAAAATGCTATTTAGCACATTTGTTGAAATACCCTCTGTGGTGAAGGAGAGTATATATTGTATACAGGAAATTATATGCCTTGCTACTTGAGGTACTAGTACTCTGTTTAGTAGTCTGGTGCTCAGTTTAGTCTTCTAGTGTCTTATTTTGTGTGTTTTGTGCTCTTCCTTCTATTGGTTACTGTAGTTTGATTTGTTTTGTTAGGGGAAAGATGAGATGAGCTTTATTTTAATGAGGCTTAGTAGGAGGACTAATATTTCCTTTAAAATTATTAAATATAGTTTACACTTGTAGACTACTTCCCCCATAAAATGATGTATAAGATTTTTAGATTTCAATGTTTATGACTCGATTTCTTCTTGAAAAGAAACCTTGCCAAGGTTTTTATTTTAAAATATAGAATGCAAATAGGCTTTGAACATAAACACTGAGAAAGACATGAAAAAAATATATGACTTTAGGAGCATTAGTAAAGAAATTTTCCTTGGGATCCTGCATTCAGTTTGACTACCTTGTACTCTATTCGTATTTCTGACATTACAACATCACATAGAGTTCATTCATGTGATAAAATCCACAATATTAATTATGCATATTGTGAAAATGCATATTCTTACTGAGTTTTTTTGATAATTTCATTTGATGTTCTGAATTTTGTAATTTAGGACAGGATTCAAAGAGATTTCTCTGTTTACTTTCTCTTTTTTTTTCTGTCACTTATCTCTCTTACATTTCTCCTCTTAGTTCCTCATGCCTGCTAGACATTGCTCCTAGTTATGGATTGTATTTGATTTTTTAATAGCCAAGGCCAAGTTTATTTTCATCAATTCACCTCTTGTGATTAATTCAAGAAGTCTGTACACTTTTTTATTTCTGCTTCCAGTGAGCTCTCAGCTCATTATTTCTTCCCAAGGTTCTGAAACTCTTTCATAACAGAATTCCATCCATTTGTATGCCTCCAGTCTTCAAGGTCAGCTATTCTTTCTCCAAGACTCCTTTGTATTGACAGCTCACCAAGTGCACATTGATGGCAAATTTCATAACTGTATATTGACTAGTTTGTCGATATCATTAAATGAAAGTGTAAATAAAACTGATCCAAAATTGTATTCTAGAGAAATTCATTGGGCATGTGCCTCACAGTCTCAAAACTCCTTTTTCAGTATAACTCATTTTGGACTCTTTCTTCAGCCAATTGCTCATTTACTTCATGTATCTGACACTCATACTTCCTAAACTTCACCATTATTTTCCACCTGGCATTATAGGAGACATTTGTAGGTGTCCATAGAGATTATTTTTTCTAGTTTCCTCTATGGACATAAATGACATGTTGAAGAAAGTAAGTACATCATGTCAGAATTACCTTTCTCTAGTAGACCCATCTTTTATTATCTCATTTAGCTCCCAATTTGCTGATGTTTTACCTTTTCTTCAGAGCAAATATCCAGATTTTTAACTGAGAAGATCACTTCTTACCCTTTACTATTCCCCAATCATATAGTACCTCACCTAACTTGGATGAACTTCAAAATATTCCTATTCAACCTCAAATTTAAAATGCCAGGAATTTTCCATCTTATACAACAGAAAACAGACCCCTACAACATAAGTGCATCTAGGTTTACCAATATCTCTATTGTAAATCTCATAATTTGTATGTATAGCAAACATAAGTATAAATAAATATGAGTTTATTTTCTCTGCATGCCATCTTTTCCCAAAAGTTCATTGTCATTGTGCTGAGACCAAGAAAATAATTTATGTTCTTTTGAAAACTTATTTCATATGAGAATAGCATGAAGTGATGCCTTAAGTTTTAGCTTTCATATTATCCAGATTCTGTTCTGCCTTGGTATGTAACGCTGAACTAAAGTGTTAGCAAGTTCTCTTCACAGTTTAGATGGACAAAACAGTCCTTTTCCAGCCTGAGAACCAGGGACACCGTTGCAGCTTCAGGCCCAAAAAGTATGAGCAACAGCGAATTGAGGGGAGCAAACTGGGAGGATGGGACTTCACAACCTGAAGCTGTAATTGGACAATTAACTCCAGTATGTAAATAGACCAAAACTTATAAAAGTGTAAAAACATGTGACCTATTGTCAATCTTGGGTGTGGCCTTGTTCAGGCTCTTGTACTGCCCAAGGTATATTCTTTGAAAGCCTTTATATTAAATACCTATTTTATTCCTTTAACACTGTCTAGCCTCTGTTCTAGGTAGCCTCTCAAGGCATCAGATGTGGATTGAGAAGCAGCACTTTAGAAAATGTACTTCAGAAGTTGGTGCTGACACCAAATTGGCCTGACATTGCTATTAAAATAGATCTTTTGTGAGGCAAACTAGAAAAACTTACAGAGGTAGAAAAAAATTCTCCCATTTTCTTCTATCTTTCGTGGAGGATTTTACAAAGTTTTTCTGAACCTTTTGTAGAAAATACAAAGGTGGAGATTTGCTGGCCAGAATATCTCCAGGAGATATCTATTTATTGCAGAGGAGGTTTTTTAGGTCTATTTTATTTGAGTGGATTTTGGCTGAAGGCAAAGCCTATGGATAACAGCTTTTGTATAATATTTAAAGCTTTACTGACACTTCTAGTGCCTTTTAAGTATTCTTTCCAATTTATATTCATTTCTTACCAGGTGTTTTGCCCACCTGCCAGCCAGTAATAGAATGTGGGAACAATGCTGTCAGTGATGGCTGGATTACATTTTTTAAAATCTCATAGCATAGCACCACAGTTTTTAATAGAGTGGTGAAAGTATCTGAAAACTGTCTGTAGTGGAAGATGAAACAGAGTGGCTTTTTTAAAATGTTCACTGCTCAGAAAGAAAAAAAGTCAAAAATAGCTGGAAACAACGATAATGAATTCAGCTACTAGAAGGGCACTTTTTTCCCCTCCATTTCAAGATTTTCTCTCTGCCTCTACAGTGTAAGAAGGAAAAACTCAGTACATTCTCCCTTTAATCTTTTAATATTATAAAAAGCTAATATTTCTTTTTTATTTTTGAATGGCACCAATTAGCATCAATAAAAAATTTACTAAAAAGTCTGTTCTAAAAAGCGACTCTGTAGGATCAGCCAAGTTTAGAATGGCCTAGTTGGAAGAAAAAGTCAAAGTCATGGCATGGCATGGCATGGCATCTTCCAGCAGTGCTCAAGCACACACTGTTGAAGCTTGTGTTACATAGTGCTACAGTTAATGATGTACATGTGCAGAGTGTCAGGTATTATGGTGAGCAGCTTTGTGTGGCTTAATGCTGTCTGTGACATGCTGGCTACCCATTAAGGTTGTAGCAAAAAAGATGCAGCCAGCAATAGGTCTTTGGTAATGCAGATGTAACATTAGTGGCCTAGATAGCATCTCACATTGGAGCCTTGTGTTCAGTCTGCCATGCTAAAATGCTGGTGTAGCTCCATGTCCCTGAGAAAGACTCTTTCTATGACTTCCCCTGAAATAAGGAAGATGGTGATTTATGTATTTATTTAAAACTGCATGTGAAGTGTCTAAGCCCAGGTCCCTAAAACTTTATTAAAAACTACTTAGCATCTTGCTAGTCTTTCCCTGACTGGTCTCTCCTGCTTCTATGTTCTGCTTCTATGCACATTTCAGCATTTCTGAACATCAAGTTTGGAAAAAAAAGTCTAGCAGACAAGCTAATAGATGATAGTCCATGCTGGATGTGCCTTTTATATTTCACAGAGAAAAGAACCTTTCAAAAAGTCCTGCCATGATCAATAAAATTTCAGTGAAGAACTGCTATTACCATGGAACATCTGCTCTCAGCTTCTTAAAAAATCCACCAGGGTAGAGAGCATGTGGAGCAAGATGATCACTGGTCAGTCACTGTGGCACTCTCACAACTGCTTACAGTAATATGCTATCTCTGCATGTCACAGGGCTTTCACAGTCAGCATGGATGGGGGATAGAAGCATGGCCAGTTTTGAGATTGAACCTTAAACCTTCTGCCTAGTACAAAGTGGTCTATTGTGGCAATGTCGGTGTAACATGATGCTCTGCCTGGAATGGAGTTAAATTCCAAAAATGTCCTATTTTGCAAAAGTATCATTGGTGAAGTGAGAGGGGGGTGGCTGCTTTTGGTGCTGAGTTATGCTAAAGTTAGTCTGACTCATCAACCCCAAAGTTAAATATCTTAATAATGAGGTGAAGATGGGGGCAGATAATATAAAGCATCCTTATCTAAAAATGCTAGTCTGGCACAGCTGGTGTAGAAACATACAACTGTCAGTCAACCACTCTATACTCCAAAAGTCCAGTTCCACTTTCAAATGGCAGGTTCTTCTAACATATCACTTCTTGAAATCTATGTGGAAATTTCTCCTTTGGATGAAGAAGCCCCTCTAGGTTTCTCCTTCAGGCTGAGAGAAAGAGATTTGCCCACGGTTGTTGCTATGGGCATAGATCTCTACTTAAATTTTGGGGGTTTGGGCGTTTTTGCTAGCTTTAATATGATTGCTTTAAAGTAATTGCTTTGACATAATACACTATACTATACTGTACTATACTATACTGTACTGTACTATACTATACTAATACTACTGTACTAGTAGTTTTAGATTCTATACTCTGTAGTAAATAATTCTGATTAAGACCTCTTTGCCTAATCATTTATCACATTAAATAATTTGTTTTTGTAGAACTATATCCAGTTTGTGATCCTTAATCCTGAAGGACAAAGCTGGACAAATATTCCTCACATCTCTATTACTCCTTATTTTTAAATCATTGACAAAGTCTGGGGCTAAGACTGGAACCACCTGCACCCAGGCTCCTCTCTGAGAAGGAGTTTAGAAAACAAAGGGAGTCCTTTCTGCACCTTGTGAATCAGTGGGAGGACTTATCTAATAAACTTTGTCTGAAACTCCCACTCCACCTGCAACAATCAGAGGGGACATTAGAACTCACAAAATAAATCTGTGTCTCACCTGGTAACTGTTCATTAAAGTGTGGTTTTGTTTTGAAGTTGTTAAGGAGAATAAAACTAAACAAAACAAAACTTGTTTGATTTTGTGTACAATGGAGTGTATAGGCCTAATATTTCTAGGTTTCTCATTGCAAGACCAGAGAAGCTATTGACTTACAATTGAATTCACTTAGAGACAATCAAGCAGACTCCTGGCAGCGAGAACTACTAACTTCTAACCATTTGCCAAGATACAAGGCTCTAGCTGCCAGAGAGTAGGAATGCATTTTAAGCTGATATTCAACAAGTTTGTGACAGGGATTTTGTCACACTGATTCCAGTTTGGGTCAAAATTAGGAAAAGTGATATTGCTGTGTTGTAAGGTCATTTTTAACTTTTTAAAAGCTCTGTCAGAATTTCTGGTATTGCATAGAATAATGAAGTAGAAACATAGGTTCATAAGAGAATTAAAGGGCTTTCCAAAGGTCATCTGCACCATCTCTCTATCTTAAAAGGATCATGCTTCCGTTTTCCTGGCAGTTATTTACCTGACCTAGTCTTGGAGAGAGGGATAAAAATCCCAAGCCCCTTGAGATGCAATTCCATAGAATTCCTCTGCAAACTAGTCTAATGCTTCCCAGTAAACTAATATTAAATAAAACTTTACAAATATCCTTTTTCCATAACCACAGTTTGACTTATTCTCCAAAGGCAGGGTGATGAAACTCCATTAATCCTTTAGGTCCATGAAAGCTGGTATAATTTTTTCTTGCTGGTATTTTCCTTTCTGGCTGAAAACTCTGGTAGTTTAGTCTCTCTTTGTAAGTCAAGCTTTCCTTTTACTAAACTGCATCCCTGATCCTTTCTGTATTTCCTTTCTAGACTACTTCTTTCTTAATTGTGGATGTGATACTCAGAGAAATGTTAGCAACTAGTAGAATGGAAATATTAATCAAATATGCATTCAGTTTCTTATAGAAATGGCTAGTGAAAAGGTATGGTATTTTCTTTTGTTGTATCAAGATGGCATTTTGAATTTTTGTATAATCAGTGGTCTAGTATAATACTCTCAGTCAAAGGTGTAATCTGTATTTTTCATTCCTATTGTGGTTTAACCCCAGCCACTAAATCCCTCACAGCCACTTGCTCACTTCCATCATGGTGCGATGAGAGAGAGAATTAGAAGAGTGAAAATGTGAAGAGTCATGGGTTGAGATAAAAAAAAAAGTTTTTAGAGAAAAAGCTGCTCACAAAATCAAAGCAAAACAAGGATTTTATTCACCATTTCCTGTGGGTAGGCATATGTTCAGCAATTCCCATGGTAGCTTCATCATGCTGAATGGTGACTTGGGAAGGCAAACACTATCATTCTTAACATCCTGATACTTTCTTCTCCCCCCAGCTTTACACAGTGACCACAAGGCCATAGGGTCCAGAATAACCCTTTGGTCTCTTGAGGTCAGCTGCTCTGGCTGTCTACCCTCCCTGCTCTTTGTGCAGCCCCAGTCTCCTACCTGGAGGAGGAGTACCAGAAGCAGGAAAGGCCTTGATGATGTGAAAGCACTGCTCAGCAATAAGAAAAGCATCTCTATATTTTCAACACTATTTCCAGCATTAATCCAAAACATAGCCCCATACTAGCTACTGTGAAGAATACCAGTAACATTTGCTGCAAGGGCACATCACTGACTCATGTTCAGCTGGGAACCCCAGGGCATTTTCTGCCCAGTTGCCTTCCAGATGGGTGTCCCTCAGCATACACTGGTGTGTGGGGCTGTTTTTCCCTGGGTGCAGGACTTGGTATTTCTCTTTGCTGAGGTTCATGGGTCTCTTGCCATCCCATCCCTTCAGCCTGTCAGCTCCTCTGCATGGCATGGCAGCATGACTCTCTGAGGTATCACTTCTTCTTCTTCTCTCAGCCTTATGCCGTCTGCAGACTACCTGAGTATAGATGCTGTCCCATCATTCAGTCCACTGATTAAGATATTATTAGGCAAGACTAAACCCAGGATGGAGCCCTAGATGCCACTAAACAAAAACGGCTACTGCAGTCATTAGTACGCCACTGGTACAAATCCCCACTGATGTAAGGACACGCATAGATTCATGAAATCTAAGGAATACTATCTCGCCTTTCTGTTGTGTCTATTTCTATTAAAAGCAACCATGGCCTGAGACTTAGAAAAGTAACTGTAAACCAAAGTAGGTAGCCTTGTAGTGGATTTGGGAAAAAGGAGCAGAAGGCCAAAATACTTTCCAATTTCTGAATACAAAGCGCATTTTTCTGTATGGACCTTTAATGGGATGAACAGTGCTGTATGCATCTAGAACTTGTTTCCAAACATCACCAAGCACAAACAAGTGACTTTTTTTCACTTTTGCGTACAAAGAAATGCATAATTCTTGCAACTCTTCCAGCAACATTTCCCAAATTGCCCTGGGTCTCTCCTGTTTACCCTAGTAAAAAAGTCTTTTTGCTTTGGTATGCATTGTTGAGGTACTCAGTTAGTGTTTTCCTGAGTGTTGTGCAGTAAGTTATTCTGAAAATAGTTCCACTGAGAACTGCAGCCAAAATAGTACTGTACTAACTGTCAACATGAGTGGTGGTCTCTATTAAGTAAATGGAGAATTGATAATGCAAAGTTTTGGGAGTGGAATTGGTCTGTCTATCAGGGAAAGAGTATTTTAAAAACAATATATAATAAATAATACATTTTTCCATAATTTTAATTTGAGTACTTTCTGCAGTAGTTTTTTACTTACTGTCATTTGATCATTTCACTTTCTGTGAGCACTTCTGAGATAATTTATTCTTCTGCTTTTTTTTTTTCCCCCAGAAAAATTCCAGTTAATAACCCTGCTCTGAATTCTTGATGAGACAAGGAGTTGACCATGACATTGTTTGATCAAAACTAAACTTCCAGGTAATATATAGCACAACATAATCGTATTTTCAGTAAACTGTTACTCATCATTAGGAAATATCTCCATAAAACGTAACAGTCAATGTGAAATTAAAGGTGTATTTCCTGTTGGCATTTTGTTTCATACTTAATACCCTTAAGACTACAAGAAGCTCAATTTACCATTTTGACAAATTGGCAATGAAGGATTTGTTGAAAAAAACCCACCTGTATTTGTAATTCTTAGAAACAATCAAGTATTGTTTAAGTCTTCAACGTAAAATACAAAGCAAAGCAAACCCACAACAGTCTCCAAACTAAGAAACGTGGTATCCAAATTGTCTTCAGTGTGTGATTCTACATGCAAAGAGAATTGAGAACAGGGTGTGGGGCTTTTTTACGTATTCTTTATATTCTTAGTATTTTACACTGAGAAGAATGTTGTTAGTCTCCTCCTGAAAACTGATTTTTTTCCTCATCATTAATTATTTCCTAATAAACTTTTTTGAATTGGCCTTTTTTGATGTGTGGTACTGAATAAATGGCTAACATATTCTACTTTTTATAGCCTGGAGAATATAAACTTGTGAAAATAACCTGTGATGGCAATGTCTTTACTTAGCCAGAAAAATTTCAAAATTTACTTTTCTAGGGAGGCTTATTCTGTGTTTTTAAGGAATTAATATTATAAAGGCAGTATAGATTTGATCGAAAAGGGAAGCTCTTCCACAGATAAATTCTTCTTAATTTTGTCTTGATTGTCACCAATAAATGGATATATGACATAATAATCACTTTGTTCACTCTTCTTACCCAACTGCTACCTAGTTAATATTGCTTCATTACCATTAAATCTAACATCTTCTTTCATTCTGGAAAATTCACCAACTTTAAAAGGAGTGTGAATGTGTAATTTAATCTGATAGCTTCCAAGTAATACACTCTAACTACAGTCACCTTCTTGAAACTATGGAAAACTTTGAATCTTAATTTGAATAACTTATTCCCTTTGTAATGTGATTTTGCAGTGATGATAACACTAATGCCATGGGCTATGAATTCTTATTGAAATCAACTCTGGATTCAATTAGGGGGAAAAACTCGCCAATTCCCATTGGTCTCATTGAATATCATTACAGACAATTCTTTCCTTGAAGTCAAGCCCACTTTGAAATGCACTGTCTTTTCACTGTTTGTATGTTTCTTTACACCCTCTCAGCTGTGCTGGTTTAATTTTTATAGAACTGCATGGTCAAACAGATCAAGGAACTGAACCAGGATTTTTTAATGTTTGTATCAGCATAACTGAAAACATTTGAAACATTTGAAAACCAGGTTTACTTTGAGCCATTTTTGTCATTCAGCAAAATGACTGGGTTACCATCAGATTTATTGCCAGGGTAAGTTAGAGGCAGGTCTGCTATTAGAGGGAGACAATGTTATGATTTCTCCCATGATAAAGTTCAGGTAACTATTTCTGAAATTTTATTCTTATATTTCTACATTCTGATATTAGTCTTACCTGCACAAACCTGCAACAGCTCCATCCAAGAAATGAAAAACTGCTTGACCTTCTTATCCAGCTCTCATTGTGTTTCATTCATGTCTAGACATGAGCAGAAGCTGTTACTGGATTTAGAAGCCTTCCTCCTCCATTTGTGCCACTCTTTGCCCAAGCAATAAATAAACATTTCTCTTAGGATTCTAGAAAATTACCTGATTGTCTACAAGGTTGTTAGCCAAGTAAAATGACAGACTAGCTGATATATTATTCATGTAAAAGAAAAAAGGAATATAACTGACAGTAGTCAAACATGCTTTATAAAAAAAAGTGTTCTAAAATCTTCATTTTTTCAATTGCATTCATTTGCTTCAATTACAATTGAAATTTGTAAGTTTTAGGACTGTTAACAAGGTTGATTTTTGAAGGTTTTTTGTTTTATTGCTTTATGATCAGAGAAAAAAAAAGAGCATGCTCATTATAGAATATTTGTGTTCAAAAGTAGTAAAGTCTGTGCTCAGATGTGATGTAGTCATATGCAAAGCAATATATTTATATATGAAGCCTGGGATATGTTTTCCTGGGAAATTCTTTGTAAAGGACATAGAGATTATCAACTTCTGCTAAACTGATGTGGCAAAAACTTTTGATATGATACTTTGGTGTTTTAGGAGTGTGAATGGATTAAAGGAGGTTATGTTATTTTCTTTCTCTGGACATATCTTAATATATAGAAATAAAATTATTACAGCTGAGACCAGCTTTCTAAATTTTTTAGTCTGTAGTTAAATTCTGAAGGCATGTGGCAACACAGAAGTCAGTAGAGGGTAGGAAAAGGAGATATTTTTTGATAAATTCTTCAGGTTTTTGGGATGATATGTAGCTCATACATGTAAAACAATTGTTATTTGTTCTGCTTAACCCTAGTAGGCAGTTCAGCTTGGTCACTCCCATGCAGCAGGATGGCAGAGAGAATTGAAAGGGTAAAAGTGAGAAAACCAATGGGTAAAGAAAAAACAGCATGCAAGCAAAGACTTCACAGGAAAGCAGGGATTCATCAAGAATAATGGTTACTTGGAAATAAAAAAACCATGTCTCTAAATGTCACCCCTTTGTCCCTCTTTCCCACCCCCCCTCCATTTTTATCACTCAGTTCAACATCTTATGATATGAAATACCTCTTTCATTAATTTGGACAAACTCTCCTGGCTATGTCCCCTACCAACTTCTTGCTCACCCCAGCCTATACACTGAAGGGGCAACATAAGAATCAGAAAAGGCCTTGGTACTGCATAAACAGTGATCAAAGGTGTGTTATCAACACAATTTTGATCACATATACCAAATATAGCACCATGCAAACTACTGTGAAAAAAGGTAACTCTCTCCCAGTCAAAATCAGTACACTATTTTTAAAAATAGAAAATCTGGGTCACCACTATTTTAGCAAATGGGCAAATTTCTAACAACTTTTTACAAAACTACATGTCCTAATAAAAATTATGAAGAAATTCGGTATCACATTTTCTTCTGTCAGTATTTGTACTGTTGCTTCTAGTAAGAGCCCTCCCCATAATTTTCAGTCTTGTACCAGGGCTCACACAGCAGTTTGTGTGAAGTGAAACCCTGTTTCATGAGGCTTCCTGTTTAAGAACTATTCTTCCATTTCAAGAATATATAATAATGACTGAGTAAAATGAGTTTGTAGGAATCATATACTTAAAGCTATACTAAGCTATGAAAATACACAGCTACTTGAGTACATAATAGGTGATGCATGGTGATAGTAGGATTTAGACAGAAAGAATCAGAAGGTTCAGACAGACAGAACTGGAAGTTCCTTGATGACTTTTTTTTGGTTCTGTGAGAAATATGCCACTAGCACAAAGTTTAATAAGTCTCCCATTCAATTACCACTTGACTACCAGAAGTACACATTCATTTACTGTTATTAAAACTAAGCTGCTCTTTGAGTTGATTCTTCAAGGGAAGAAAAGTTGGTTGAATGTATATTACATCAGGATGGAATGAACATCTTCCCTATCTGAGTCGCATAGGCTGATTTCCCCTGTTGCACTGTATCTGTGTGTCCCACAAACAGAAAGGACTATCTGGAGATCTGAACGTTAAGAAATTAGGCAGGCAGAAGAGGCAGTATGTGTGTATGGAAGTATATATTCATAATGTATTCTTTCAGGTTATGGTGGGATGAGTTTGTCCAGCTGCTACGTGCCTGAACAGTAGCTCATTCATTCCCTGACAGTGAGATTGAAGAGACAATCAGAAACATAAAAGTGAAAAAACTTGTGGGCTTAGATAGACAGTTGAATAAGTGAAACAAAGCTGCACACACAGAGAAGGCAATTTAGTAGTTAATTCACTATTCCTGTTGAAAGAGAGATGTCTCAGCTGCTTCCTGAGAAGCCAGGCCTCAGCACATGTAAAGGCTGCTTGGCAAGACCGAGACCATAGCACTGAGGATCAGCTCTTCCTCCTCTTTTCACTGAGTTTTCATTGCTGAGCGGACACGGTAAAGTATGGAATATCACTTTGGTCAGTTTGTGTCAGCTGCCCTGGCTGTGTCCCCTCTCAGACTCCTGTGGACCCCCAACCCATATCCACAGAATGGGAGGAAAAAAGGCTTTGATGCTGTGCAAACATGGCTTAACAACAGCTAAAAGATTGATGTGTTATCATCACTGTTCCAGTCCCAAATTCAAAGCACTGAACCATATGGAATTATGTGACGAGAGTAAACTTCACCCCAACCAGACCCAGCACACAGCTGCAGAGCTTTGTACCTTCCCTCCAGCTCTGGAAATGGAAGAGAGGTAGAGGGAGACAGTGCTGTGCTACTGCACAGCAGCTGGGAGCTTAGGCACAGAAGGCGAACACAAGGCAGAAGTTGATGACCGGAGTCAGGCTCTTTAGTAGTCAAGCAAATGTACATTTGCTTCAGACTAATGAAACTCAAGAGGAATATCTGTGTTTCTAGTTAGCAACCATCTTGAAATAGAGGACGTCACTGATCAAGTAGGCATTCTGTCACTGAGCAAAAACATTCAATATTCAAAGTCCCCAGTCTCTTCTGAGATGAATTAGGGCTGCAGGTGACTCAAGGCAGACTCCTCATCCCTCACTATGAAGGTTTTTGCAGACTCTGGTTGCTGAAGCAGCTGTTGGATCAGAGACTAATGCTCATCACAGGATCAAGATATGGCTGAGAGATGTCCTTGCTGCTGTCAGAACCTGGTACTTGTAAATCAGTCTAATTCATGTTGTTCAGAGGACTGAATATTTGGACGTACTGGGATTAATAGCCATTAAAGGTGACAATATCAAGAGCAGCAAAACACTTGTTTTGCTGCCTGCTTTTGAGCTGTCTCCATAACAATAGCTGTTTAACTCAGTTTTTCCATGGTCATTTTTGACAGCCAATATCATTACTTCTATTCATGAATTAGGAAATAGTCCTCCACTCTGTCTACACCAAAGGCATTCAAAGGGTAAACCTGGAAGTTGAATCTAATTCAACTTCTTATCCCAGGTTCTGTTTTTATCACCCCAGAAACCTGCTGGAAGGGGTTACACTAAGATTGAATTGTGTATTTTGTGAAATTCTAAGCTTTGAAACTGATGGTCTTACATACTATTAAAAAAATTAATACTGTTTATTATGCTTAACTTGATATGTGAAACTATATGGCATTCCTTTTTCTTTCCTCTTAAATGTCCAAACCTATCAGAATCATATCCATCAAGAAATTAATACATAGAAGTACAAGAGGAAGAGAGATGGGAGACACAGATTAGATGCTGACTCCCAAGAATTCTAAGATCCTTGGGGGAATACACCCTTCCTGTCTTTTTTATTTCCTCTTTCCAGTGATTTCCCTACTCCACCCACTAGTGAAATTCTGGCCAAGGCAGCAATGCTAAAGTTCTACTAGTGCAGCTATATTTACAAGTTTTTTCCTCCAGCATTGGAAATAAGGATGTGCACACAACTCCACAAGTAAACCTTTCCCTATGCAATTTCCTATCACGTTAATTTTTCTCATACTCAAGAGAGCTGGAAATCTGACAAGTATTAAAACCTGTAATATTATAAATGTCATTCTAAGATAAGTGTATTATAAGTTATTTTTCAGGATTTCCTTCACTGAAGCCTACAAAATTATAACAGTGGGTGTTTTATTGGTCAAATAAACTGAGGATGCACCCTGAGCTGCTCCAAGCCACTACAGCAGCACTGAAGTCAGTAGCTGACAGTGACAATTCTGCACTAGTCACTCATGAAAAGGCTTAATCTTATGTCTTGTCCAAGTCAGTATCTGACCTACATGAATTAAACAGAATAATTTGTAGTATGTGTGGATAAGCAAGTAGTTGAAGTAAAAAATGTGAGCTAGTATGTGAAAAGTGTTCCTTTTTCCTTGTAACTAGACTTTGAAGGCTTCAACTTCAGAATAGCTTCCCTAAAACTTCAGGCTATGACTGGGGAAATAAAATAAATGAAGCAACTGAATGTCACTTCTTTTGGAAAAAAGCTGGAAGCAAAACCTTTTGATATGCTAGAACTTTAATACAAACATGAATCATGTTTAAGGCCAGTCAACCACAATGAGCTAGTTCAAAATGCACTTCTTTCCAGGAATGGCTTTAATCCAGGCTGCCAAGTGAAAGAAAAGTTTTGTTCTGGTTCAGGAGTGTAAAGGCAGTGGGGCTTCTGAGCACTATCACCTTGAAACATAATTTCCCTTCAAATGCTTGTGCTGGTTATTATCTTTCTGGTTACAGTTGAAATAAAACATTTATGTTCCAGAAGGAATGGCGGTGTTAGAACTTCTAATTAATTTTGAATGCTCTTTGAAAGATTAATATGAAGATGTGCCTTGGTATGTGGCTATGATTGTGGTATCTCAGTACATAATATTTCCGTTCACAACCAAGAAGTTAATCTTTCCCAGTATATCCTTCAGTTCCTCTTTAATTTTGTGCAGTGGAGTATGACAACATTTTTCACTCTGATATTTCCTGTATGGAAGGGTTTCAATAAGACATAGACCTCTGAGACACTCTTGGAAAATTATGTCTTGCATACCGCTAGAATTTGAGGGAACACCAAACTGTTAAACTGTACTGTTAAACACCATGAATGAGTGCAGATATGATGACTGGGTTAAATACCATGGAGGTTCTAAGACCTCTTGGAAAAACACATGTAAGTTCCCAAAGAAGTAATGTGGTACCAACAGATGAAACTGCCACTGTTGAGTATTTAAGATTTTGGATTGAGAGAAAGAAGCAGGCAAAAATAAAATAGCCATATTCTGAAAAGCCTTGGATGGAAAGGACACAGAATCAACTGAGGCCCCACTGAGCATGCTGGAGATTAATACATTCATATTAAAGATGAGCTAGCATAAGTTTGAACTGAGAATTTTTGTGGTTTGGAGTTATGATCACTGGTAATTTTGCCACAAGATGTTAGTCAAGCTGGGTTTAAACTTACTTCCTAAGTTACATGACTGATTGACATTGACATTCTGTCTATACCAAGAACAAAAGACTCTTGTCTGAAGTTTAGTTCACTTTTAAGTGACAGGGAAGCCAGTTAGAAAGACATTGAGTGAAATATAGCACAGTAAAGCTGGAAAATCAAGAAGTTGAAGTAAAAAAAATACATTTAAGAAAAAAAAAGTTTCTACAGGAATTTATTTTTTACTAAGACCATAAAAGTTTGACATACTTTAAAGTGCTGAAAATAACTGGGAATAAATTAAGACCAATACAGATGAAACTAAATTAAGCCAATATAAAACTTGCTTGCTGTTCATTTTAAGTTCTGCAAATTTCAAAGCTAATTCTGTAGGGACTTCCTTCCAAAGTTAAGTGAACAACAAGACATTCTAAAATCATTACTATCAAAAATAGCAGTAAAAAGACAGAGCTATCAAAATCTTTGCTTGGATTTGGACTTTAGGTCTTTGCACACTGTAAAACAGAAATTATAACATACGAGAGAGATTTTGGGGAAGAACAAAGTAATTTTCTCCTAAATACATTGTAACCAGGCATTTTGATGTTTCAGATCTGGGGTTTGGTTTGTTTTTGTTGGGTTTGTGGGTTTTTTCCTCATTGAACTAAAATTCCAGGCAAACAAATTTCTTTTTGTGGTGATTTTCATTTGATGTATCTATCTATTCTACTGTACAGGATTTAATCTATACCACTCTGAACTTGTCCCCTTTTAGCTAAAAGTGACTGTTTCTACAAAAGAAATAATTTTTCTTTCACATTTTTTTCTACCTCCTTTCTTTTTTGTGATGACTTGGCCCTGGCCAGCAGGTAAGCTCTCACAGAAACTCATTGCTCCCTTCCCTAGCCCAACCAAGTAGGGGCAGAGGAGAGAATAGAAAAACTGAAACTAATAAACTCATGGATCAAGATACGGACAGTTTAATAGGTGAAGTAGAGAAAAAAAAACAAACCGCTACACAATGCAATCTAATCATTTGCCATCTCCCACGAGCATACTGATGTCCAGTCTCCACATAATGGCCACTTTGGAAACCAAGGAACTCCACATCTTTCTTCTTCTAGCTCAGTTTTAATGCTAACTATGATGTTACATGCTATGGAATTTCCCTCTGAAAAAATTGGGACAGCTGTCTCAGACAACTATCAACTTCTGACACCCAGCTTACTCTCTGTGGAGGCATGGGGAAGCACAGTGATAAAGGAGAAACCATTGATGCTGTGCAAACAATGTTCAACTATAGTCAAAATACTGGTGTATTATCAATTCTGATTAAAGCACAAATCCAACCCAGAGCACCACAGGAGTTACTATGAAAAAAGTTAGTTCAATACCAGCCAGATTCTATACAGTTCTAGAAGACCTTGCCCATTTTCCAGGCCACTGAGTAACTGCATGTTACCTAGTTAGCCTCTCTTTTCTGTTTCCAACAAATAAAACATATCCTATTGTTCGTTACAATCTTTGGCTTTTAAATTTTTTTCTTCCAGAACTGAGAGGTAAGGAGGTGTTATATGTCCACAGTTTATAAAGTTTTTTGTGGTCTTTCAAGATAGGACTAAAGACATAAAGTTAGATTTGTTTCAAATAAAATTTGTTCCCTCCAGAGCCTATGCTTTGTTGGGAAAACATAAGATAACCACAGGAAATGCACAAGTACTTTAATAAAATAAAAAGTAACTGCTTTGTTTACCTTTTTTCAGTCTTAAAGAATCAATAATGGAAGTGGAAACCATTACTGTCCATGCAGAAGCCATTACCTATTTAAAGAGCTTTGATTCTTCCCAGCATGGATGGGGTTGCTGAAGAGAGAAGCCAGGGAGTTCACTCCTATTAGAGAGCTAGGACCAGAAAATGTGGTGGGGCTGGAACTTCCATGCTGGGCAAATTAGTGCCTAAATTACATCAGCCTCCTATAGCTCCTGTTAATCCAGTGTTCTTTACTGTTTTTCTATCAGATGAAATTAATGGTAATTCAGCAAAACAGCAAAAATAGACCTGTATTTTTTGTGTTCTACAGCTGAGCTTCATTAAAAGCTTTAATCTAAAGCTCCTCCATGGGAAGTCTCACAGAGCTAAAATGGGAAGTCTCCTAAGAGCTTTTCATTTCAAACTCAGGTTTTATCTCATAAGCACTCTTTAGTGACTTTTTTTTTTTTTTTTTAGGACTGGNTGTTTTGGGGGTTTTGCTGGGGTTTGTTGTTTGTTTTTTTTTTTGTTTGTATCTTCTTTCCTTACAATGATAGCTTTAAAATAAACTTTGCAATTGCTTTGGAAAAAATAAGGCTTAGCTCACAACGCTCATTTTTAATGGGCTGTGAAGACTGACAGAAAGAATAGTTGTAGAAGGGGAAGATACAGGCTGAATGTCATTTCACATTCATTGCTACAGAGATGGATGCAATTTATAGGAGGAGCTGCAAAGGTCACTAGTTGATAAAGACATTGAATTTCATTCTACGTTTCTGGGTTCTTACGGAAGGGGAAACAGAAAGTCCCTTTATCAGCATGGGAATGCCTGTGAATTTATGGGTCGAACAGACCTTCATTTTTAGGACGATTTCCTCTAAAATGTAAAAGTTGGTAGGCTGATAGGCAACTTCACGATTCTGTAGGTCTGATACAGTGGAAATAAATAAGTGGTTGATTTACATTTTGATTAGATACTTTGGTTACAACTTGCATAATTTTTCTGGAGGGTCCAGTGTTGTACAAATAAGAGGTCACCAAACCTTCACACCTACCAGCCCCTCCCATGTCTCTGTTTCATGTAGAGAAGATATAATAGAGAATCCAAGAAGATTCTGTGTTACCTTGCAGCTGAAGCAGCATCCCAGGTTTCAGTTTTACAGAATTCGTTACTTTGTACTCATTTTGCATGCACATATTATTGATCTGCTCATTACCATGTTCTTAAATCCTTTTTTACTTATCTATTCATTCCAGGGCCTTTAATCTCAAGGCAAGGCTTTGCAGCAAGAATGAACTTAATTCAAGCATTTTGTTCACAGTGGATCAATTATAATAGTCGTTCACTGTAAAAGTTTGCATTCAGAGAACATTAAAGTTATAAATTTAATGGACAGGTTCCAATGTGCTCATAATCAGACTTCCTGTAACGTGTTTAGCTGGGATGCAGCTCTACAGTGTAACAAGAATGACACTGGTGTATTAAGACCAGGGTAAAAAACACAACACTGTGAAAATTCTTCAAGGGATAACAGTAGAAACACTACAGGAATTTATCTAAAGGGAAAAATGAAGTGGAAAATGCATGACTGTGTGTCACTACAAATGACAAGAAAGTGCCTTATCTGATAGGATTTGGAACTGTGGTTTGAGTACGTCCACTTTTATTTCTGATACTGCTCTGCTGGGTGAGCTACCAGATTGCTGTGCCTCCATTTCCCTGTCATTGAATAAGGTTATGGTATTTTTCCAAGAACATTGTGAATCTCCAGCAAATAGCTATTTCTCACATAGCAATACTCACTTTTCCACCAAATCCCAAGTGATCATCCCAAAGGATAGGAAGAAAAGAAGAACAAAAAAAGAAATATTACCTGTAGTAGAATTTCAGAGCAGACAATATATCCCTCTTTTTGTAGACAGATTAGGGCTTTTTGCTTTTGGATTTCTTTTTGGCTTGTGCCAACTGTACTGTTTTGTACTGTTAAATGAATGGAAAATTCTTGTGTATTTTAATATCTTTCTTGGAGCCAGAACAAACCACAGTATACATTTTACAAAAATGATCATTTCTTTATGAAATCGTTCACAAAAATTGAACTATTTGAGAAAGTCAAAACAACATCCACTACCTTGGACGAAACACACATGCAAGCGGGGTGTGTGTAATTTTATGAGCTTCATCTCATGCAGTAAATTCACAGTATTGTATGTAGTAGATATGATAAAGTAAATGTGAAATTCATGCCTGAGCAGGTATCATGTAGAACTAAGAAGCAAACATTTGAATTTGTTTCTGTTTATCAAAGCTCAAGCAGATAGAGGCTTTCCCCAAGACTGCAGATTTCTTTCTTAGAACCTCTGAAGCAAAGCATGCACCAGCAGAAGCACAACGGCAGAAAAGCAGTGGCCCCTCTCTATCCCCACAAATCTAAATTTTACACTCGAATAAATTGCATCTATCAAAGTATGGGAGACAGCTTTGCATATACTCTTCTATCTCAGTGTAGCTTATGGATGTGGGTCTCAGTGTTTATCACTCATTTTACTGTGCTATCCCATTTTCTATGTGAGTGGTTTCATAATGTCTACATGTGAACACAGTTTGTTTGAAGTAGCTGCCTAAGCTAAATAACCTTACTAAAAGTGAGAGGAAATTGGGTTGATTTGGGATTGTCTTCATTCTCTCTTCTATGTGCTCTTCATTACAACTTGTTTCCTGTCAAAAGCTATGATCACAGTATAAGATTGCTCATAACCACTACAAGCACCTAGAATTATTTTTTATTATAGATTTTTCAGGATTTTCAAGAGTTAATGCATGCATATGTACAATATAATTGCTATATATGGAACTATATGCAAAGTTTCTTATTTACTCTGATAAGAAATTTTTTGTATGGAAGGTAGAAAATACTGCTGGTTTTAACTGTTTTATACATTGCTTTCAAGCAAATCCAAGCCCCAAGATTTCTTGAAATCCCTGAATACTGAGATGTGAATTAAAATAATTTTCTTAATTAATGAACAATTTGTATTCATTACAACTTGAACTTAGGTCCCTCATTGAATACCTTCTGCATCTGTTGTTCACCAGTGAAAGTGAGCTAGTTGGAGACATCAAGATTGGAGGCAGCCTAGACTGCAGTGGTCATGCATTGGTGAAGTTTGTAGTCCTGAGGGATATGGGTCATATAATGAATAAAGTTAATCCCCTGAACTCTAGGAAGTTTAGGAATTCTAGCAGTAAGACTTCCAGCTCTTCAGGGAGATAGTCAGTTGGATTCCCTTGGAGGCTCTGCCTCAGAGCTGGCAGATCTTAAAGGAAAGTCTTCCACAAAGCACAAGAGGTAGCAATTCCCAAGAGAAAGAAATCCATCAAGGAAGGCAAGAGCCCAGTGATGGAAAAGGTACAAATGACACCAAAGAAAGGTTCAAGCATCAGCACTTCACTGTTTGGCAGTACAGCCTTTTATACCTTTCATCTTATATGCATTACACCTGTGCGCCCTCTCTACCCTTTTGTGATTGGTCACTACACCTCGGCACTCCATGTTTCATCGCCTTCAGTACTGTTCACCTGTCCTACACAGTTGCAGCCCCATTCCCAATCACCACACACTGTATGCCTACAGCCCAGCATGAATAGAGATCTGCTGGTCAAACTAAAGGGAAAGAAGCAAATGGATAGACAGGTGAAGCTAGGACAGGTGACCTGGAGATGAAGTGTGGTTGTGTAGGGATAGGGTGAGAAAGGCTAAGGTAAAGCTGGAACTGAACCTGGAAAGGGATGCAAAGAATAAGAGGAAGGGCTTCTACAAGTGTGTCAACCAAAAAATGAAGGTGAAAGAAGGTGTATGCCTTCTTGATGTACAATGCTGGAAAACTGGTAAAAATGGATGTCCCGGTTTGGAAAGACAGGCGTCTGCCAGGGAAAGCCAGAGCCTCCCTTGGAATAGAGAATGTAAACCCTCTCTGTGCGAATTATTTTAAGTTTGAAATTAATGGGCTTTCAGGCAAAGATATGGAATAGTAACCATTATATAACAGAAACCACAGTTCTTTACTAGGAATAATAAAAATGTAGTAGTACAAAAAAAGCAAACAAAAAAAACACTGACAGAGTTGGAAGACAACCGACACCCTGTTGGTCAGAGTGTTGGTAGCAGTCCAATTAAGTCCTCCTGGAGTGGCAGATGTGGTTCTGTTGGAGCAGACATGATCCTGTAGAAGGGTGTAGTTTTCTCTGAAGTTCCAGTGGCGATGAGATAGTCTGATCTGCCTCTGGGAAATCCAGTGGAAACAGGCTGTCCTGCTGTTCTGAATTTCAGGTTTTATCCAGGCAGGAATACCTGGCTCCTCCCACTGGGTGAAGCATCTCATAATGGGATGATGTCATTTGATCAGTCATGTGGTGAGTCTTAATGGCCCATTAACACATAATATCTCCCTGGATATTGCTCCACCTGGTTTTGACAGCTGGCCTGTTAACAGAAGGCATCCACCCCCTCCCTCCTGAAGTTTTGAGGAATGGATTATACAAGGGATAAAAAGAATATCTCCCCAAATTATTTCAATAGATGGGAATAGAATACATACTTTTGGTTACATCTTGCATTGCAACCCAAGACAATGGGTGAGAAGGCTGGGATACTCAATAGCTTTTTTGCCTCAGTCTTCAAAGGCAACATCTCCTCCGACACCTGGACAGACAGCAGGATGGGGAGTGAGGGAAGTCCCTCACACTGTATGTAAAGATCAGGTTCATGACCACCTGAGGAGTCTGAATGTTTATGGAACCTGATGAGATCTATACCAGACTCCTGAGGAAATGCCACTCCCCATGATATTTGAAAATTCATGGCAGTCAGGTGAAGTTCCACATCACTGGAAAAGGGGAAACATTGTACCCATCTTTAAAAGGGGTAAAAAAGATGATCCTGGGAACTACTGACCTGCCACCCCCAACCTCTGTGGCTTCTTCTCTGGGAAGATCCTGGAACAGGTCATCCTAGAAGCCATGCTAATGCACGTGGAGAACAGGGAGCTGATTTGGGACAGCTAGCACAGTTTTACCAAGGGCAAGTCCTGCATTTCCAACCTAGTGGCTTTCTATGATGGAGTGACTACATCAGTGGACAAGGGAAGGGTTCAGATGTCCTTAATCTGGACTTCTGTAAAGCCTTTGACACTGCCACAACATCCTTCTTGCTAAATTGGAGAGAAAGTGATTTGACAAGTGGACTCTTAGATGGATAAGAAAGTGGTTGTATGATCACATCCAGAGGGTAGTGGTCAATGGCTCAGAGTCCCAATGGACATCACTGAAAAGTGTTGTCCTTCCAGGATCCATACTGAGGCCAATGTTATTTAACATATTCATTAATGACATAGATAAAGGGATGAAGTGCATCCTCAGCAAGTGGATGCAGATGCACCAATCTGAGTGGTGCAGTTGACACACTTGAAGGACAGGATCCAGAGGGACCTGGAGAATCTCAAGAAGTGGGCCCTTAGGAATTTCATGAGGTTTAACAAGACCAAGTGCAAGCTGCTGCCTGTGGGCCAATGCAAGCCCCGCTCTCAATACTGGCTGAGGGATGAACAGATTGAGAGCAGATCTGCTGAGAAGGACTTGGGTGGAGTGGTGGATGAGTGAGGAGAGCAGTGAGCCACTGCTGCCCCTGTACTCTGCTCTGGTGAGAACCCACCTCCAATGCTGCATCCAGCTCTGGGGTCCCCAGCACAGACATGAAAGGCTGACAGAATTGTGGTTTTTTGGCTGGGAAAAGCAAAGCCTTATGGATGATCTAATTGCAGCCTTTCAGTACCTGAAGGAAGCCTACAAGATATAGAGGGACTTTTTACAAGATCAAGTAGTGACAGAACAAAGGGAATGGCTTCAAACTGACAGAGAATAGGTTTATATTAGATACTAGGAAAATATTCTTTACTATGAGGGTGATGAGGTACCAGAAGATGTTGCTCAGAGAAGCTGGGGATACCTCATCCCTGAAAGTGTTGAAGTCTAGGTTGGATGGGGCTTTGAGCAATTTGGTCTAGTGAAAGGTGTCCCTGCCCATCACAGGAGGGTTGAAGCTAAATTATTTTTAATGCCCCTTCCAGAAAAAACTATTCCCTGGTTCTATGACTCTATACAGTCTTCAAAATGTAAGTATGTGACACAAAGAGGTGTATTTGGAAATCAGTTTAAAATCCATGTACACAACTGGTTTTATACTGTATTCATCCAGTTGAACAGATACAAGAAGTGTAAAAATTGAATTCAGCAAGATATGATAGGAGATTTTCATACCAATACTTATCTCTCAGGTTACTTGTGGTATCATGGAAGGTTAAATGCTGACATATTTTTTTATATCTTACTACTCAAAAACTTTGTAGACAATGACAACTTCTGTCATAAGGAACATTTGGTAACAATTTTATTTCAGCAAGTTGAAACACCACTAAAAACATTATATGCAGCATTACAAGGAGGGAAGAAATACGTAGTCATTGCTCTTTCATATTTTTTCTGAGGTACAGTGGAAACTGCTCATTTACGAACACTATAGTGCAGTCGACTAGATGAACAAAAAGCTATCCCCAAAGCTGTCATTTCAATTTCTTACTTATTTTTTCTCTTTCTCTTTTTCACAGTTTCTGTTGAAAAGGCTTATATCCCATCTCCTAGACAATGGCAACTTGCAAATAAAAATTCTCAATGTCAAAAATGTGTAGAGAAATGGAAAAGGAAAACGACTAGTGAGAAAACATCAGACATCCCTAATCAGGACCTAGGGATACTGGCTTTAGCAGATACATTAAGAAAATGATGTCACATGCTATAGCACTGCTTTTGCCACTTCTCCTGGTGCTGGAATGGTAAGATCTCATTTCCGTGAAGGATTTTAAGGTTGTCTTCTATGAGTGCATGAGTAATCATTCAAATAAAAAAATGTGCTGTTCTCAAAGAAAACTCAGAAACCCCTGCTTTTCAAAACAATAATAGATTTTTGTTGCTTGAGTCTGGTAATTTGTGTAGAAAAACCTCCTTGGTCACTACAGTTTGTCATACAAAATAAGAGCTGGCAGAAATGGTAATTGTTTAAAACTGGAATATTTCCTTTGCTGCATGCAAGGGGATACCTGGGAAAACCCCACTTGCTCTGAATGAACAATTTTGTTAAAGAAATATCTCTGTCTTCATGCTTCCCTATGGATACAATCAAAGTTTACACCACCTGGTGGACAGCATTTAATATCAAGAGCTATGAAATATTAGAATTAGGGCAGTATCTGTCAGTGATATCCTACAGTCCATTACTCTGAGACATCACTGGTGAAGAAATTCTTGAAATTTGAGAAGATTTCAAGAATTCTGAATTCAAACTGCATCCAGAATTATAACTCTTGAACTTAAAGTTGATACCAAAATTGACCCGACAGAAATTTTCTAACAGTTTTGGATATTAAAAAGCAGACATTCTTTATTGGAGTGAACTGGTCATTCAGAAGAACCTTCCTGTAATCCACTGTGCCAAGTGTCAGGTGAACAGTTTTTGTCATACATATATAATTACATATTCATTAGCTCTCCCCATTTTCTTGATGCATATGTATTACTTTATTTTACATAGTCCCAACCCTTATCAGAAGTCTCTGATATGGTTCTTTGTGGATTTTCTTTGGTGGTCTTCAAAGTCCAGTGTCCTTTTTAGGTAGGTGTTCCTCCACCCCCACTTTCGAGTAAGCACAATATAATTGCTTTGCATAACTTCTATTTGGTCACCCTCACAGAGATCAGCTGGCATGCTGCTCGTCTTCCATAAATTTTGTTTGTTTGTTTAAGTTGCATTCTTTATCTACTTCTCCGAGGCTCCAACTGCTCTGTTCTATTGTCCTTAGAGTAAAATGCTCTTTTGTTCTACTGTCCTTTTCAAAGCGTTAATATTTAATTGCAAGATTGTGGACAGTGGCAGAACAAATTAAATGCATGAGATAGAGTTGGACATAATGAAATATAACAGCCTTACTCTTTCTTTGGATGCCTTACTATCTACAGGTTTTCTGTTTTCATTTGGGACAGAGTTCTATTCTTAGTAGCTGGCACAGTGCTGTACTTTGGATTCAGTATTTGAATAATGTTGATAAGGCACTGATATTTTAGTTATTAGCTATTCTTTAGCTTGGTAGAGCTTACCCTAAGTCAAGGACTTTTCAGTTTCCTGTGTTCTACCAGTGAGGAGCTGCACAAGGAGCTGCATGGAGCATGGCCAGAACAGCTGGCCAAAACAGAACAAAGGGATATTCCATACCATACATGTCGTGTTCAATATATAAATATGGGTTGGGTTTTGGTGGGTTTGTTTGTTTTTGTTTGTTTGTTTTCAACTATTAAATTGTTTTTATCTTAACACACAAGATTTACCTTTCTTTTCTGTTCTCCTCCCATTCAACATGGGGAGGAAGCGAGGATTGTGTGATCAGCTTGTGTGGTACTTGTTGGCTAGGGTTAAACCACAACATCAGGTCTGACAGAGGAAGAGGACAATTTGATGGAAGACAATGCAGCAGGCCTGTCTTTATTTCTGAACAACTCTGTCTTTTCATAACAGATAGCATAAAACAACACTATGGGGTTGAGTGTAGGATGATACACAATCAGACTAATCATGATCTGTCTAATAGCAAGCACCGCCATCCCTGTTGCTTCAAGTGACTTGCTCTACAGGTTTCTAGGAGTTCTGAAAGTTGCTTTATTTGTTATGTGTAACTCTTAGATTTTCTAAAGTTCTTTTATTCTGCCTTTGAATATTTAAAAGTCCTGTTATCTTTACCAATATTAGTAAGGAGACCAAAATTTGACTGAGAACTCCTTGGTTATAACACTCCATATTCATGCAAATATTTATTCAGTTCCTGTACATGCAGAACTTTAAACATCTGCTGAGGCCATTGAAATTCGCTTTTCTTCAGTGAATTATCTCTCTAAGGAGCTGCAAGCCAAATGTGCTTATTCAGAGATGATGAAAACTTGCTAGCAATGCAACCTTAGCTTTTGGCATATCAAATAAGACTAAACTTATTTATTATATGTATTTTTCAACTCACTTTTCTTACATTAACAAAAGAATAGTAATGCCTTCAAATTATCTGTAGGATAACAATTGTGTTAGTGACGTGTGTGTGTGAGTGTGATGGGAAATACAGACACAGGGAGAGAAGGAATAGCTTCCCCTGATTTTTGTATGACTTGTCCATGTCTCAGATGAAAAATCTGATTCCCTCAGAGACTCATTTTCACTAAAATTTTAATATATCCAGTCACAGAGTTTTTCACAGCTACTAAATATCATAATAAACTGAGAATTGTAGACAGAAACTATGTGGGTTACGAAGAAGTGTAATGTCTTTTAACTTAAAAATAACTCAACCTATCAAAGAAATTTTGAAACAACTGACATATTCTGAAAGCAAATACTTCATATCAGTGTAGTACTATCCCAGGCAGGAACTCATTTGGGGATGCTTTCTCACAGTCCCTGTGAAATTCTGTCCTCCCTCCCTAGCAGAACAACTCTCTCTTTACAGAATTGATTATAACCAAACTCTTCTTAGACCTACCACACAAAGCACAGCTTTCATGATAAAGTTGCACTGTGCTGGGCAGCTTCTTTCTTTGTCCAGGGTAGGAAAGAGCCAGAGCTGTGGCTTCTAAGAGGAGATGGCATTCTTCACCTCCACTCTCAAGCTACAAAGGTTTCACTATTATATGTGATTAAAGAGGGGGTCTGTCTTTTCAAATAACACTGGGCATGACGATTTATGAAGTAACTTTAAAACTGTAGTTGAAGAGATGAATTACATATTTAATTAGGTTTACACTGTTTTTTTCTCAACCAGTTGGTATACTGAGGTTATTCACATACCTTCTTGCATACCTATTCTTATGCTACCTTAATGTTTGAGAGATGTTTCTGTACTTGTGGTCGTTACTAAGCATATAAGTTAGTCATGCAAGCCTAAAAATAGTTTCTCTAGGCCAATACTTCATTTGTATGCTTAGAATTCAAGGAAATTGTGGCTTTCAAAGTGAAGACACTCAGTGGAAGAACTGAAAATTTATTCAAATGACATGATTTAAAATTATGCTTCTGAAAATCATACTTCAAGGTTTTGGATGAAAGAACCAGTTGAAAATATGGACATCCAAAACTACATATTTGCATTGTGACCAACCTAATTTTTGAAGGCCCAGTGCTTATCTCCAGTGTATGTAATAAAAGCTGTGAGTAAACTATATTGAGATTCTTACATGAAAGCATTTTTTAAAGAATTGAATCACAGATTTTTTTTATTCCCATTTTCTTAGGTAGACTTGAATCTGTTCTCAATTGCAAAAGAGAAGATCTAAGTCAGGTCTTTTAGTATTTGCCTGTTGCTAACCTGGAATTCACTATATGTGACAGTTCTACTATTGAGAAAACATCCATTTTGGTCCTCTCCTTGCCAATACATTTTTCTGAGCCTTCAATTCCCTGAAAACCAGCTATGGGAGAAAAAGATTGGATAAGAGAAATAACATTAATTTTCTCTACCTCCTAATTTACATGAGAGAATGCAGTTTTGATGTCTTCCTTGGCACCCTGTCATAGCAATTTTCCCAGGCACCTGCTGTCATATGCTTAGCTCAGTGAAATTATTCTGTCTCCATTCAATTACATTCATTCTGTTTCTACTCATAAATAACCTAAAATAAATGGCAGGAGGTACATGTAGACTCAAATTAGAGGAATCTCTCCAATATGTAGGTTTAAAGGTGTTTTGGTTTTGTCCTTCTTTTACAGAGAAAAGGTGCAAGAATAAGTATAGTTAGTATAAACACGTTGGCTACAGGAATGTGGAGTAATCATGAGCAGATTAATACACATTGAAGATATGCCTTGAGGCTGAGTTTTAATTTGAACAGTTGATATAAGCCTTTTTGGGTCTTTTCATGTGTATGCAATTTTAAGAATAAAATTATGTATCTGACTGAGATATCTATAGAATTATAAAAGTGCCTAAAGAAAAAAGCTGAGTGTATACAAATACATATAAAACAGCTTCCACAACAACATTTTCCTCAGGAGAAGAAACAACCATATTAGCAAAAACATAAAGAAAACCATGAAATTGAAGGTTCATATGAATTTTAGAGGACACTAGATGATTTAGTGAAATAATATTATTCCCTGACTTTGAAACTTCTTTAGGATTTCACTGTGTCCTTCTCTGGATGTTTATAAAAACATAGATATTGCTGTCTTGTTTTGTTTTTTTAAAGAAAGACTATTGATAGAAAGTGAAGTTCTTAAAGGTACTTAAATTAAAATGCTTGCCAATCTTAATTAAGTTTCTTGATGTAGGTTCATTCAGTGACATTAAATACAGTGATGTGATTAAATAGTTTTCCCCAGCTTCATCATACAACAATCATGGAGGGGTTGTCATCAACCACTTAAGGATTTCCTTAAGGATTTTCTTTATGCTGGACAATATTAGTTAATAGCCATATAGGTGGTAAAGCTCCCAATAGGGAGTAAACCCTGCAACCTTTTCTAACAAAATTTATAAGGCACAGTTAAAATAGATACATGACAGGCAACAGAAGTTTATTAAAAAATGAGAACAACTTTTGTTAATATTTTGCAGACAAAGTTTTGTTTGAAGTTTATAATTCCAGACATATCAGTTAAGGTTAATTTGGGCTGTTTTCAAGAGATACGGTGCAGTGGGTTTGCGGCGTTACGTTGGATTTCCTTAGCTTGACCAGCCCCAAACACCGCTGCAAACTTCGGGTTTTTTGCAGCCAGGAAGCTCAAGCGAGACGATGGCAAGAGAGGAAGAAAGGAGGGACTCTCCGGAGGCTAGAGTGAAACTTGGGTTTTTTGGGTTCAGGATGAATCCCTCACCTCAAGACCGGTGCCTCAGGAGCGACCCCAAGCGCGAGGAGAGAGGGGATTTTATACAGTAGGTGGGATCTCAGGGTGGGTAGAAACAGGACCAATGGGGTACAACTGGGAGCGGCTGCCGACATAACATAAACTAACATACACCAGTAATATGGGGATAGGAGGGGAAAGATTGCACCCCAGCCAGTCACCAAAGGTCTCTCCTCGAAGCTTTTGGACTTGAGGGACAGGTCTTGGGGTGACTGCCAGGGAGGGAAAGTCTCTCAGCACCTGATGGACAGGCAGCCAAGGCGGGAAAGGTAAACCAATCAGGGACTGTATCTGGGGAAGGCTGGGGGGAAGAGTTCACAATTTGTAGCAACTTAGGGTTACAAAGAGAACTGGGGTACAGCAAACTGAACAAAGGAACAAAAAGAAACCATTTTGTGCAACCCATAAATTTACAGCAGACTTATTGTACAAAACACACCACCACATGGGTTGATCTTGGCTGGCTGCCAGAAATCCACACAGTTGCTTTCTCACTCCCCCTCTAAAAGAGGATAGGAGGAGAAATAAGAAAAACAAAAGCTTGCAGGTCAAGATAAGGACAAGAAAATCATGTACCAAATACCATCATGAGCAAACCAAACTCAACTTGGGGAAAATTAATTTATTGCCTATAAAAATAGAGTTGAATTAAAAGACTCATAGAATCATTGAAAGTTTTGGGCTGGAAGAGATCTTCAAAAATCATCTAGTCCAATTCCCCTGCCATAGACATCCTTCACTAGACCAGGTTGCTCAAAGTCCCATTCAACCTGACCTTGAACACTTCTAGATATGGGGTATCCACAAGTTATCTGGGCAACCTGTGCCAGTGTCTCACCACCATCATCATAAAAAAAATTATATCTAATCTTAATTTACTCTCTTGCAGTTTGAAATTATTTTTCCTCTTCTTGTCACTGTAGACCTTGGTGAAAAGCCTCTTGGTAACTTTCTTGCAATATCCTTTTAGGGCCCCTGATAAGAAAGGCTGCAATAAGGTCTCCCAAAAACTCTCATCTCTAGGCTGATCAACCCCAACTCTCTCAGATTTTTTTTTCATAGAAGAGATGTTCCAATTCCCTAATTATTTTTATGGCCCATCTCTAGACCTGCTTCTATTAGGTCTGTGTGTTTCCTGTGCTGGGGACCCCAGAGCCAGATGCAGTACTCCAAGGAGGGTCTCATCAGAGCAGAATAGAGAGGGAGAATTACCTCCCCGTACCTGCTGGGCAGGCTTCTTTCTATGCAACCCATGCGATCATTGACTCCCTGGGTTGCAAGTGCAGATTGCCAGCACGCGTCCAATTTTACATGCACCGGTATTTTCAAGTTGCCTTCTGTAGGGCTGCTCTCAATCCATTCATCCCCCGGTCTGTATTGTGATTGAGTTTTTCCTTGACCCACATGCAGGGTGGCAGGGTGTTGCACTTGATAAATGTCATGGTGTTCACATGGGCTCATTGCTTAAACTTGTCGAAGTCCCACTGGATAAAATCCATCCCTTTAAGGAAATCTGCTCCACCACTTACCTCAGTTGTTCTCTGCCACTCCTGCCTACTCACACTTTTCACCTGCTCGCTCCACTGTGGTGGATTATAGTTCATCAGGACAAACATACTCCAGTGTGGACTCCTCCTGCAGGTCTGTTAATGACTATCTGAATAAGTGAATCATTCAGGTCTGGGGGAGAGACTACTTATGCCAGAAATAGTAACCCCTTGAGCTAAAATCAACAATCCCCTTTTCCTCACTCAAATACTTTTAAGTGAAACATCTTGTCTAGTATGTACAAGCAGAAGTCTGTACTTAAACACTAGGCAGAGGAAAGGGGTTCATGTATACTATCTAAAAGAAGTGCCTACTTTAGCAACCAAATATTTTCCAGCACTTCACAGAGTGAGTTTTCTAGCTCAGTAAGTTATTTAGAGTTCTGGAAGGAGCTAGTTTTGCAACTGTGGTTCCCTCAAACAAATTCTGCAGACATCTGGCTCTCTCTTCTGAGTATGCTGTGATCCTATATTTCTAGTTTTAGATCTTTATTTAAATGCCTAAAGATGGTAGTGAGAAGCTATCTGCTCCTTTTGGAATGGTGAAGACAGAAATATTGTATTATGCACAAATAACTTCATGTTTCTTTTATTTTTTCTCACAATGTATACTGATGCATGTTCAACAAAATTTCTAAATTTGAGATTTGAAAGGAGCTTGAGATTTTTTTCCTTTCAATTTACTGTCCCAGAATATAAATCAACCTTGAAAGGAGAAATTGCTTTCTCTTAAAAATAAGTATTACATTTCTTTTGTGTAATTCTGAGCAATAAAAATCATACTGTGGTAATGAAAATAAAATTGCAGCAGTAGTCAGGCTGGCAAAGGAATAAATTAGAAAAAGCATCTTAATACATAATAACATTATTCAAATACTACATACAATTAATATAACAGGATGTTGACTGCAATTAAGTATCACAACAGTGAGTTGTGGGATTTAGATACTGAAGAAAAAGCACAATCATTCAGATCTAATGTAAACATGCCACTAGACGCTATCAGCCTACTACTGCTTTTATTTTCAATTTTAAAACACAAAATAATTGAAATAATTCAAAAGCATGGATGTAAGTACAAACCATACATATATAGAATCACAGAATCATAGAATGCTTTGGATTGGAAGGGACCTTACAGATCATCTAGTTCCAACACCCCTGCCGTAGGCAAGGACAATAATTGAGAAAATACTGAAAAATGTGTTTTGACCCTAATGCTCAAACTGATTTTTTTCTGTCCAGAATAGCTAAAGACATTTGATTTCATTAAAGATTTTTTTATTCTTCAGTATCAATATTTACTCACATGCACAACTCAGTCTTTCCAGCACAAATGAGGGCTTTGGAACTGAGCAATCTGCAGGATATTTTTCAAGGAAAATGACAAGATAACACATCTTTTATGGTTTTGCTTTGTAAATATTTATGTAATTGAAAGTATATAATAGAGGCATCCTGATCAAAGCATGTTACTTTGAAGAAATTTTAAAAGCATTTACAGGGAAAAAACAAAACACAATAGTTATTTCTAAGGCCAGTGAAGTTCTGTGTATCTTAGCAAGTGTGCCTTACTAGGTGAGAATGATAAAATTCTAAAATTGTCATTCTGACATGCCATTTATAAAGTCTTTAAAACAGAGATTCCCTTCATCATTTTGTAAGAGATTTAGGTGTGAATAGTAGACCCAAGATATTCCTACTATGTGCATCTGTTCCATCAAACACTTTTTCCCCTAAGGACAGGAAATTGCACACTACAGTCTGAAATAGGAAATAAATTGAAAGCTAAAGACATTGAACAGGGCCCAAAAGGAAAGAAAAGAGCCGTTGGCAATTTTGTCCTACATAAACTCTTAGCCATCATCAAGATGAAATAGAACTTTGTTCACCAGCAGGTGATGTCAAGTGCACAGCACAGCTTTTGTGATTGCGAGTCACTTTGTGTTTCCATGGTCAGCTAAAAAAAGAGAAAAATGACCGTTATGTGCAATTTTGATTTCTTTGAGTTAACACAAGATGTCATGTTCTTTACATAAGGAGATACCTTCTTGTGCTCCAACCCTTAGAAAAATTATTAAAAAATGCAATAACTGTAGTTACTGCTTTGAACATCACATATATATATTTCTTTGTGTGATTCTGGTGTTACTAATTCTTTTCTCACTTGTCCACTTGTGTTGATTTTAGTGCCAGGCTCAAAATATCTATTTTTGTAAAACTCTGTTAGTTTATAAATAGTCTAGCCCACACATAAGAAGCAACCTTGTCATCTGGAAGACTAGAAACTCTTGAGTCTCACAGTTTGAAAGCAGAAGCTTCTAAAAATTTAGTCTCCTCTCCCTACTTTTGTATGAAAACTATATAATGAAAATTCTCTATAGCATAAGAAATAAATATGCAGTTTTAGAAACAAATGGGATTTTGTTTGCAATGCATTTCACAATCAGCCTATATGACATATATATCCTGAGATATAAAATTTCTCTAAAAAACTCAGTGTGTCTTATTATAGAGTATATTTTAGTGATAAAATCTCTGATAAGAACAAACTCTTTAACCCATGTGATCCATTTTTCATGTTAAGGCTTGTGTCAAAGAAAGAAGAGGAGGTGACAGATTGTTTCTTCTTGCTATCACTTCAACTAGCATCCAGCAACAAAGTAATGCAGCATGATTCTCCTCAAATTACATGAAGATGGAGATAATTTCCCTACTTATTTTGTATTTAGAACCACACACAAAAGAAGCCTTTTAATGTAAAGCTTAATAAAAAAAAAATTAAAACTACCAAAAAAAACCCCCACCAAAGCAAGACCAAAACAAAGAACAACTGGTTGCAATTGTTGCTGAAAAACCCAAGTTGTTATTTCAAGTAACAACAACAAAGAGTAGCTTCCAACCCTTTGGTACTCAGGGATTTTCTTTCTTATGACAGCTGGCATATATTTCTATGAAATGTTGAGTTCTTTTATAAAATCTATTTATAGAATTCTATTTGGTCTAGAAAATGATTATTTTTATTGTTATTCACTCCAGATTTACGTTTGCCCTTTTATTTCTTTCAAGTATATAACAAACACTTCGAACAGTAAAAAGGTGTTCTACACTGAAGGATCTGTTTTGCAAAATTTGCATCCAATATATTGGCATCTTATGCCAGAGAAAGTTGATAGCATGTTTTGCCAAAACAACATCACTGCATCAAATCACTTCCTGATGACTATTAATCCATTATAGAGGTTCTGATCTCTATTCCTTCTTCTGTAAACACTGGTGCTTCTTAAATTACATGAGTGTTTTTCAGGAGAATGAATGCATAAATTAATATTTCATATTTGCATTCAGTTCCCAAAACAAAGATTTGTGAATGCTCACCCCAGTGGAATTTTTGTGGTGTCAGTTGTGGCATTTTGATTCTGTTTTTCTCAGAACACTTCTGTGTTAATGATGTAGCACTGTCTCATGTGGGAGAGAGCTGCCACAGTATCAGTCATGATAAGTAAAGAGCACAGTTGGTTTAGGCTCCCAATTCCTAGGTGTTGTATTTTCTCACAGAAGGAGGTAAAGGATGGGTAACCCTTCTAAAAGTTAACACTGGCTGTCTTTCAACTGCCAGTTTTTAATTCCTAACTGACAGGCCTTGAATGCAATTCAAATACAACAGGAGTCCAAAATAGCGCTTTAAATAATAAACAACATTTTAAAAAGAACTAAGCTAGTAATTAAAAATATGATCTGCAAAAGAC
The DNA here is from genome assembly GCA_008694505.1 of Cyanoderma ruficeps. Classification (NCBI taxonomy): domain Eukaryota; kingdom Metazoa; phylum Chordata; class Aves; order Passeriformes; family Timaliidae; genus Cyanoderma; species Cyanoderma ruficeps. The sequence continues at coordinate 67,133 of VZDJ01007750.1, forward strand.
ATTTTTCTTTCCTCTCATGGTAACTGAGGCAAGATCCCAAAGAAACTGCAATGTCAGCCCAAACCCTGAAAAACCTTCACTAGAAGCTTCGCAAAAGAAATTTGCTGTGAGACTGGCCTCATGGAATGCTGAAGAGGAGGAACAAGACCTAACCAAACAAACACCAACCTAACTAAAAAAGTCCAGAAAACTAAAATATATTTATCTATTTATTTATCTCTATTTTTCTATTTATCTTTTTAATGGCGTATCTAGCCTCTGACTGAAAAACTGCTCAGGATCCTGGGGTTTTTTATTTGTTTGCCCATTTTCTTCCCCCAATCTGATTTGTTGATTGCTGGATTTTAGTGTATATTCTGCTCAGGAGAGAAATTGGCACATTTATGAAATATTTTAATAGATATTGCCATACATCTGTCAAATAATAGCATATCAAAGGGATATTCTCTTCACACAAGAAACATGGAATTGAGTTTGTATTTCTCTATAAAGATGAGGCTTCATGTGCAAGCCCTTGACAAACTGCTTTACTTTTTGCCTGTTGGTTAGCTGTGGTCATTTGGGGACTATAGTACAGCTCTTGCATCTCCAGCATCTCTAACGTTTGCCATTCAAACTGATTTTTAAATGCTTGTTTCCACTCTGGAACCATCACTTTTAAGGTAGGTCCCTTAAGCTATTTTTGAAGGGTCTTGAGAAAGTCTGGTGCTAGAAAATAGTCTTCACTAAATGGTGGCACAGAAAACATATTAATAACTTAACACAAAAAATATTCTGGTTTTGTAAAACTCCTGTTTGCAATTGCTAAACTTAAAAATTCCAGTTTTGAAGTAGAAAATTATTTAATTTTTTTTTGTGAAAAAGGATTTTTTAAAAATATTTACATCTTCTGCAGGTCATGGGAACTATTTTATTCCTTAATCTAATATCATCACAGAAGACGTATGGTCAACAGAAGTTCTACTAGGTCTTCCTAGTAGAAGAGACAAAGTTTTGGATACAAAGTATCAAAACTGATAAAGAAGAATGTGATAGTGCTTATTTGTCCTAGGTGCCCTCTTTGGTCTCAAGTGATGGTCATGCCGTTTGAGTCTACTGCTTTGTTGCAGTCTGGTATTTTAGTTCTCTGCTTTTATTATTTTTTTTTTCCTTTCCAATATAGTGATGGCACAATGGACATGGTCAGCTCCCTGAGCATAGCCAGAAGAGTAAAATACAGTTAGGTCACGTGGAAAAGGAGATGATCTTCTTTTGTGTCTGCTGCATGTCAGCTTTAATGGTACGACAGTAATGAATGGTTGCCTGGGAAGAGCAGAAACCATCCTATTGGAAAGCAGCACAAATAGGGCTGCTCCACGAAGGGGCCAAGCAAGTGACCCCAGTGCAGGCTAGAGCTCACTGAGAGGGCTCCTGCCAGCTCTGAGCTGAGCCAGACTGGGGGCAGTTACAGGATTTGTTGGCAATCCAGGCATCATTCATCCAGGATAAAGTAGCAAGTCACATGTAGGGTCAAACCAAGAACTCCAATGAGGAAAAGCAAAAGCCAGAGCAAGAGACAATCTGTCTGTAACATAGGTCCAAAATTATAGAGATAAGGCTACACAGAGTGCATATATATTCACTAAATCAGGTCATAGAGTCTCCTGGATAACCCCAAATGTTACTATATTCCACATCCATTTGTGCCCAAAATTGTTATTGCCTCATTAAGCCCCAGCCTTGAGGCTGAGGGGAGGTGCCTGAGCTTTTAAGAAAGTCAGGTCATCCAAGCAGAGCTCTCTTAACTCTGGTTCTTTGCTCTTGGTTCTTGCAGAGAGAATGCACAGAGGCAGTGCGGGCAGAAGCTCCCCTCTGGTCTTCCATCTCAGGGGGTTGCTTCAGACAGGTTTCCAGGCAGCAGTAGTAGAAGACCATGCATTTCTCACTCAGAAACTGTTTCAGGGTGAACTTTGCAACACCTGTTGGGAGTACGAAGCCAGAGCAGGTTAGGGTTGGACCATGGCACACCAGCGCTCAAGAGTCCATCTTTCTTCCTCCCCTCCACTGGGGCAGGACCCAAGACAGTGACACTGACGCCAGTGGCCTGGAGGCTGCAGTGATGGCACCGGTGGATCCAGCCACCAGAGCGTGCCATCTGCCTTTGCTGATGGAGCTGCTGCCGCCAGAGCAATAAGGACTGAGGGGAGGGCTTTTGCCCTCTTTCCTCTGTGTCTCCCCATACACAGTGGGCTGCAGAGGCCACAATCTCTGGGGGAGAGGTTCCTCCGCCATTGTGAGGTTCTCTTTGCTCCAGGCAGTCCCTGAGATTTCAGAATTTTGTAATTACTGATTATTTACCGTTATTTTTTGCCTGTTTCAATTTTTAGTAAACTGTCATTTTTTCACTTATATCTATTTGTATTTGTCTCTCCTTACTGGTGGAAATGGATTAGTTAAAACTAAAGGGGAAGTAGCTAATTTTGGAGGATCTGCTTCTTAAACAAACTGTCATAAAACTAAGTATGGGCCCAGAGTGTAGGTCAGGCAAGGTTTGGGTAAAATTTACCCTTCCATGGAAGGTCATAGTCTGACCCATGGGAACAATTCTTCATATAGAATTCCAAGGTTGAAAGGGAATATATAACTATGTAACACAACAAGGAAATCTCTTAAATTAAGATGGAGAATTTAAGGGCATTGTACTCCACCCCTTTATACAATTACAAAAACAAGGTAGAGGTGATGTCCAGTACCAGGACAGTAAGCAGTAAATAAGGTGCCAGTAGACAGCACTTAGGAAGTTATAGAATACTTAGGTGCATGTGTTAAGCAATGATATATGATGTGCATGGGGCCTGGGAGGACTGTCACGGATACAAATACATTCTTATATCAAAGGAAGTGTTGAACAGAATTTAGTGTGGGAAGGAAGACTAGGGAAGAAGATGAAGGGACGATGGTGTGATGGTGTTTCTGATCATGGTAATCACAATCCTGTCTGTAGTGTATGTTTAAATAGAAAGGAAGTAAATAGCCAAAGGAGCAAAAGTGTTATTGGTTTTGCTGCTCCTGGGTTTAGGATGGGTGAGGCCGCTTCCCAAGAGGAAAAGGTTTCTCTTTGGTTTATGCACACTAGTTTGTTTGAATTTGGTAAGTTTTGTAAAGTAGGACAGAAGCTGACACAAACTTCTAAAATCCTTTGCCATATTTTAGTTTTGCTTCTCTGAAACTGCTCTTAGTCCCTGCTTACCTGTCTTGTTTCGAGGTACCTGTCTCAAGGTTTGTTTGCACATGACCCTTGCTTTTCAGACACAACAAACGGTCACAGAAATGTGACAGCTTGGGCTTTGAACTTCAAGCAAAATGTATCCTGGGCATTTATGTATATAATATATGCTTCTGCCAGAACAGATATATGTTAGTAAAGTCACAACTGCTTCAAATTCCTCAAAGCATCTTTTTTTCATTTTCTCATAGGCCTCTCTGAGTTTAGAAATTCCATGTAAACTCAGAAAAATCATTTTATATTCTGAATGTGCCAGTCTAGTTCAAAATTATCTGTGTTTAATGTCACTAATTTTGGATAGGCATGTTCTCAAGGGTACATTTGATTTTTTCCTATAATTATCTGAATAAAAATGACCTCCTAGGTTTTTCTTCCTACTGCTGAAAGGGCAATAGAGTCACTTGTGGTGCTAAACTCAAAAAAAGAAGTAAGACTTAGCTGCCAAAGAATCCATCAGGTGCCATGTCCTGCCCTGTTTTGTTGTCTCTTTCACACTGAGCAATACCATCCTATGTGCTCATTATGTAGCATTCCCTTTTATTTTTTGTTTTCCCCAAGCATATGCAAAAAAAAAAAAAAATGCAGATAGTGATTGGATTTGCTTAAAGGAGACTGGAGATCAGGAATAAGTGATTATAAAAAGAGAGGCAAGGTGTTGTCACATACATTTATGTACATTTTTTACTATGACTATGTTTTTCACTCATGATGTCTGCCTTCTTTTATAGTAAGGCATGAAGCAAAAGTCTCATGTTCAGCTTCCTAACCCAGAAACCTAGATGTGGCTGCTGTCTGTCTTCTTTTGTTTCAGAGAAGTCATAGTCTTGTTCAGAATTTTGAGCCAGAAGAATTACAGCTACAGTTTCAGTACAACAACTTCAAGTCTTACCGCTAAGAATTTTGCTATGGCTGTTTTTCTTAACATTTTATAAGGCAGCTGGCCGCAGACCTCATAAAATCTTGCAAGATAACTAGCTGTCTTTTACTGCACCTCTCACTGCTTTTCCTCATAAAGAACAAACTCATAGACTGATTAAGTTCATTGAGAGGCAAAATGGCTTATTTGAAAGACTGGCAAGGTCATTTCCTGCATCTAGTGTATAAATTCCATCAAAGTGGATTTAATGTGAGGACAGTACAGGATCCCTACAAAGACTAGCAGGGAATGCCACAGCTAGATACTTCTTCGTAAATCACTGGGTCTTGCTTTTGGATGTAATACTAGTGCTTTAACTCAAGAACATTTGGATGCATAACAGAGACTGAGAAAAGAAGACTTTTAGAAGACCAGAGAAAATGATTGCTTAATACTATAAGAACTAGGATTGTATAATATAGTTCAGAGGCTCTTGTACCTTACAGCATGTCTGATGCTACATAAGATCTCAAAGGAATCTCTTATTCATCATTTCTGCATCCTCCCTTCCAGTTTCTCCCATCCTCAGTTCCTTGTTTTAAAATCAATACAAAGGCTGGTGTTTAAATAATATTTATCTGAACCTTTGAAATTTGTAAGAGCAAAGTCAGGATAAAACATCTTCACTTTGTCTACAGTCAATATGAGAATTTGTGTGTGTGTGTGTGTGCATTATCATAGACATGTAGATTCTTGCTTTTCCTAATGAATATATGTTTATTCCCATCTAACTATATCTAGTCAGATTAAATTACATTTTTTCTCCAAATCTACTATTTATTTATCTCCTGCTAATATGAGCATTTGTGCTTGAAAAGCATTTCCTGTAATCAGAAATATTTCTCTGGATTTCTTTGGGGCAATATAGGTTCTGGTTGAATGTCTGTGCTAATTTTCACAAACTATTTGTTGTGCAGTTATAGGCAGCAGGGATCTGCTCTACGGAGACACATTTGCTTACTTTGCCATGGTGCCAGCAAAACAAACTTTCAAGCTTCAGGCACAAAGACAGTGACTTTAGGAGGAGAATAGAGAAGCAATAGCTCTCAAATATGCCTATTTCACTTTCCCAAATGGATATCTTGTTATAAATAACTACATAATATTTCCATCACAACCATTAATGTGCAGGGTTTACAGCATATATTTAAGTTGAATGGATTTTAGTTTACCCTTGAGAGAAGGGCGAAGTCTCAGTAGGGCAACCTTGCTTCCTTTAGACAAGATATAAGCTACAACTGTGCAACTGTAGAGCAGATCTAAAAATAGCTTTCTGGCAGTACTGTACAAAGCAATGAAGTATAAAAGCAAGATACTCAGTCTTGTGCTGCAGTTACCTGCTCACTGGAGATTTTTCTCCACTTTAATCCAAAGTATTATGAAAGAAACAATTTAATACATTGGCACCTAATTTTTTTTCCATTATATAAGTTAATTGTACTTCATGGACTTTCAACTGTCCAAACTGGTTCAGATTATATAAAGGAAAAGACAAGGTGCCACAGTACCATATATATACATATATATAAAAAATATAAATATCCTGTCATAGTAATATTGATGCTCAGAGCCATTTCAGCAACTATAGCTAAATCTCCTTTTTACCATTGCTTAAAAATAAAAAAAAAAAGACAAAGAGGCATTTTATTGCAAGCAAAGACAGTGAGTAAGAGACAAAGACAATTTTGAATCTGTTTCTGAACAAGGTCTTCAGCTTTGAGCCAGCCCAGCACTTTCTCAGCAGTGCTCCTCACCTCATCTTGGGCAAGGAGGTATTTAGTCCAGCTGAGACACAGTTCAGCAATCCCAGGAGTCAACAGGCTATTACACTTTCTAAGCAACCTTTTCACTTACACAAGAAAACAATTGGGCTAGTTGAAAATAAACAGGCCTCCTATTAAAATGTGATTGTGTTGTATATCATGTTGGTGTACTGGTTCAACAGAAAAAACAATTAGCTAACTTCCTAATTATGTACAGATATTGGTTTGATATTTTTTAATTTCTTAGATCTATTAATTTTTAAATTGGATGTATATAATGCTATTTATTTCCATCTTTGTTATCCTTAAATTAGTAGCAAGATTTAATTTTTTTTTACTGTAATGGTCTGTGCATTACTTTGCCTTAGTTTTATGGTTTGTCTAGCAGCTCGTAGCCGCTCTAGTGGCTCGTACTAGCAGCAGGAATAAGATATTAAAGGGGGGATGCTAATAACATGGTGGTGAGATCCCCAACAGAAACTTTACTAGTTTTAGTGGTTGTCCTTTCACAGTGTAAAAGTCTTTTTGAAGTGGAGTTTTTACAATGCCTGAAACAGGGACTCTGCCTCTTCTGTCACCTTTTGAAACGATTGATAAAATAAAGCAACATTGATACAATAAAGCCACATGAGGTCTATTGGGTCAGATTTCTGCTTTAATTTTAAGGATATTTCTCAATTTCCTGTTGAAGAAGAAGGAAGCTTAATGGACAATTCTTAAAACCAATTCTTAAAAAGTCCAAACACTATTACTATTTTTGTAAAAGCATCTGTCAATGCTATGGAAATTTGGCTGTTCCCATGAATAAACTTAACCTTTTTGCGGGGGGAGGGGAGAAATTGTTTTTTCCTCCCTTTGGCCCTGTTTTTTTTAACTTGGATCTAATACCAAAATATTGCTGTACTGTGTCTGAACTGATATTTAACTAGCATATGTATTTCTGAAAAGATCATCATTGAGTACTCCAGCAAGGTAAAATAAAGCAGGAAGCAAAGCTTTAGCTTATCATCAAAAATTGCTTTGTTAGTCCTCAGTGTTCTCGTTACAGAACTCCAGGACAAAAATTACTTCTGAATGAAAGATACTGAGTAAGTGTTTGGTAAGCCTAACTGGTCTTACCTGTGTTGCTTTCTATTGCTGTTCATTGAATATAGATGATTCTTCAGTCTAGGAAGAAGGCAGGTCATTTGCATTGCATTTTGACCATCACAAGAAGCAGCATTATTCTTGCCTCTATTGTTTCTGTCACACAGAGTGACAGGTCGTTTTATGGCCTGGGTAATAGAAGTGGAAAATTCTCTGAACTTCAGAGAAGTAGATTCACAGGGGCATTAGGAGTCATAGCTGGATTCAATACATGAGGTAGATATCTGAAGTGGGACTTATGCAGAATTTTTACATGCATTTTGTGTATTAGATAAACATATGTTGATTCCTTTAATAGATTTATCTTTCTACAAATTCTAAAAGCTATTAGTCTATCAAACATATTATGTGTTTGAATAGCAGAAGTAAGTATAATGCAGATTTGACACTCTTCAGTGCTAAAATTAAGGAATTATTTTAACACAATGCAAAGATTTTCTTACTTTGCTTGCTACTAGTTCAATTTGACAGGAGACAGATGAATGATAGATATTAAGTCTCTTTCTGCAGAAAAAAGTATTTCAAAAGGAACTCCTCAAATGTGTCCTTTTTACTTCTGAGAAACTACCATTTCCATGTATACTGCTCAGTAGAAACATGCCTTTGAAAATAGAGCATGGGATATCTTACACAGCATTGGATCTGTAAGAGGTGACTTATAGCCATCCAACTCCTCATTGTCAAAGCTTTACTTTAAAACTACGTTAATATAGGTGTATTGACTATACACAAACACTTAAACCCAAAGCTTATTTGATGATTTATGCCCTCACCCTCTAATATAATGCCCAAGCTCCTTCCAGAACTTCTGTATCAACTTTTTCATTTCTTCTCCATTAAACTAATGAAAATTTAGCTGCTTAACCACTTAAAACATTACTGATTTGTGAGCTGAAAGTTTGCATTAGGCTACATTTCTCTAGCCCTTGTATTCCATCCACACTCAGAACACTGTTTCAGAGCACCAACCCTCTGATAAGCAGGTTTCTCCATTTCCTCTTCTGCTCAAAAGAACATAAATCCACAGTTTCCACCTTGAATGGTTGACAAACTGCATCTTGGATCATAAGCTGTCATTGTGACTTCCACCTTCTGGAAACCTCAGAATACCAGTCAGATTTTTTAATACATTCAGAAATCTAGACTGTTGCTCTGCTGGCACCTAAGGTGGCTAATGTAAGGCCAGCCTAGGTGTATCTGCCACTAAGCGAAACAGAAAGCAATTGGTGGGTTTTAAAAGTGAATAAACTACTGATGCATATTGTAAACAAACACAAATTAAATTTAAGCTGCCTACTCCAGTGGTGTTAGCTGTTATGTTTTTATAGCTACATTGAAAATGTGGCCTAAACCCTTTTTCAGATTTGGCCTTCGGTTTTTTACCTCCTCATTGTTTTGATTTGAATTGAGCCCCCATTTACTCTTAAAACATTACGCCATTGAAAACCTTTCTCTCCAGATAAGAAGACTGGCTTATCATCTTTCAATGTACATAATTGGTTTTATAACACCTTTTTTCCCTTCTGTCAAGATATAATGTTGTTTTGCCAATGCATCTTTAGTTGTGGCATATACAACACAATATACACCAGCACAATTTCTCCTGGTTGTCTTTTTGCTGTAATTTATGCTGCTTTTGTATAACTCAAGCCGACAACAAAGCCACAACTGTGCACTAAAAATGCGGTGACATCTCAGAGCTTGCCTTTCTCACTTTACTAGAGCAAGAAATTGTTCCAGTGTTGCCTGTCTCTATATTGGAAGCAATGGCCAAGGTAAACAAAATGTGGACTCACTATAAACAAAAAACAAAAAAACTATTGTTAACAGTATCTCCTATGTAAATATGCATATTGCTGAATTAAGCCTCAATCAAAGTGTTCCGAATATTACAAAAGTCACCTGATTGGGAATATGTAGTTTAAAAAGAAATGGTAGTTAGGTCTGACGAAGTTAGTTAATTGTACAGAGATTGCATTCTTAAAAATGCTCTGCAGAACATACTGTAAAATAAAACTTCCATCTATATATCCATCTTCCATCTATAACGTTTAATGCACAACTGCTAATTAGTTTTGGCAAGTATTAAAATTTCCACTGAAAGCGGAAGAACAGAAAAAAAAACTTTAACAGCTGTAGCCCTGGTTCGTGCCTGAGATGTTTGGTTTTCTGAAATTCCTTTCCCAGGGAGTTTTCTGTAAACAAGAGATGTGTTTTGGTAACAGCAAATTTGTTTACATATTTTCCCTAGGAGGGACTTCTTCTTGATGTCCCTCTGGTCTGACCAATGTGATTGAAGAAGTTTGTCTTCTTGTCACCAACCGAATTGGTCTGTGTAGAATAGTATAAAAGGGGAGACACATCCCAAGAATAAAGGAGTCCTCAGCCTTCTGAAGTCAGAGTCTTTGTGTCATTGTGGTGTACTACAGCATCAAATAGCTATGCAACTGAAAAGAAAATTTAAGTTCTGGACATCTTAAATGAATGATGCCATTAATTTTCCTGCCTAAGCCTCACTGTTTGATTTTTTCCCAAAACTTCTGTGATTGTGGATTCTACATTCATAAGATTCCTTTTTGGGTATTTTAGAGCAACATACAGGAATGTCCTAATTTCAGTCAAGGACAGGGTTAATTTTTTGCAGTAGCCAGGAGGGCACAGAGCTGAGAGCAGTGTACAAGACATTGTATTATTCAATACCATCTTACATCATGGCCAGAGCCAGGGGAAAGGGACTCTTGCTTGCCAGAAGGGGAGAGGGGGGTGCTCTTTTTCAACGGGGCAACTGTAGCAAACAGTGGGGTAACACTGATCTCGGCCAAAGGGAGTGGTTTGGGTGGTGCAGCTGTGGTTGAGTTGGGCCTCACACTCACTCTTTTGTACACTTTTGTTATCAATATGGTTGCTGTTACTGTTAGTTTTCTTCTCTCATTGCTGTTTCCAATAAATTGTTCTTATCTCAGCCCATAATCTCTTCCCTCTGGCAGAAGTGAGCAAGTAATGTCTGGTTTGTGAGAGTCTTGGGGGAGGCAGGAGGGTCATTAAATTAGGGAGTGCTGTTCCTAAACCAAGACAGGGAGAAAGTGCTGTACAACAGGGATTCACCTTGTATAAATGACACTTTAGTAATGACCATATTTTGTAGGTTGGTTCTCTTCCTTTGTTTTCAGACTACATACTTCTAATACTTAAAATATTCCTCTAACATCTAAAATATTCATTGTTTGGAAAAGTAATGGTAAATGAGCTTGATTTTTTTTTTAAGGTTTTGAGAACTGAAAGCTCCCTAGTGAAATCCAAGGATAAAAGCAGTGTCCATAATCTTTGAGAATCAAGGTTTTTGCACCAACTTTCACTGACATTTATAGAACCTGGAAATCTTAACCCTCAACATCTCTTTCCATGACCAGCAAGTCATGGATGACTCATTGAGAACTTCCCCTACAAAGAATCTTCCATTTATAGTATCAGTCTTAAACAATCTTTCCTCTTTCTAACTCCTTAAAGATAGGTTTTATCTGCCAGTTCCATGCTAGAGTCTCCATATGCAAGTGGCTTTTCTGATACCGCTTCAGATGAACAAGAGAACCAGAATTTGTTTATAACATTGCTCTCTTTGTAGAAAAGTTATATAATGAATGTTGAAATCAAAATACTAAAATTGTCTCAAATATTTTCAAAACAGGAAGAATATAGGATGGTTATAGAGTACTTAACATTTTTAAACTTCCTTCCAAATCACAAGGATCATCTTTCCTTTTAGCTAGACTCTTGCAGAATAGAAAAACAGCACCATTCAACCACTTGAGAAAAGTTCTTTGTGCCTACATTCATATTAGAGGGAACACCAAGTTCCTTGTTTGGGAGTCAGTGCTTATCCACTGGAGAGAAGAAACAGTAGTATTAAGTAGTACAATTTAGGTCAGAGATGAAATTTTACCCTCAGGAAAACTCCTTTTCCAAAAAAACTTCTACCATATTTTGTTTAAAAGCCTAGCTGTTGCTCTTACCTATACATGTCAAACACATAGGTGCCAGTAAATAATTTTTAATAACAGATAGCATTATACTATACTTGTGAATTATGCACTAATCCACAAAATTATCAGTGTAAATCCCTGCTCCATGGAAGCCTGGTGTTACTATTACCTTTAACTTCCAGTTTTCCCCCTTTACACCAGACAGTTGCACCAACAGTCCTGAGATGTACTGATGAAGATTTTGAGCTGTAAAAATATTTATGATAGAGCAAAGGTATTGAAGTGCAATCTGTGAACAGGAAGGATACATTTAAGCAAAAAGAATGTCTGCAGAGTTTAGTGAAAGGAAAAAAAATTACAGTCAACCTCTCCAATTCAGTTAGCACTTTCACTAAAAAGTAGATCATGCTACTTCTTTATTAACTTTGAAAACTAAAATAAGACTGCCCTGGGGGTGCTGGCTGTGGTGATCAGAATGGTGCTGCTGAAACTGATCTACTGCTGCTTCAGAAATAATCTAATAAAGTTAATGCTGAAGGTGGTATTTTACAAGTGCTTGTAAAGGTAATTGTCATACTCAGGAAAGCAGAAACTCTAGTGATTGTACCAAAAAGCAGGAAAATCAAAATGTGAAGCTAGTAGTGGATAGAGGAGAAAATAGCAGTTTAATTAACAACATAATTGCATTTGAAAATCAGTTCAGGTCTTCATTAAAAGGTAATTTGAAACTTGTAGTGAAAGAAATGTGCGTTCAAATATTCTAGCATGTCCCAAAGCTGCATGCAGACCAGACACAAGGTCACTAGAAAGTGAATGGCTTGAAAATGCCTAAAATCATGACATTTTGAGGCAGCTTTTCAGCCAGTCTGTAACCACTCAAAGTGTACTTCCCTTCTGTGGAACTGCCCTCATTTACATGAGCTGAGAAGGTGACTTAATATCTATCACTGCAACTTGGAATGGATGTAGGTTTTTTGAGGAAAAGGTAGAGACCTTTCTTTAGAAAACTGGTGAGACTTCAAATGGGGTGCTGGGTTCAGTTATGGGTTTGCCGCTATAGGACGCGGACATACTGAAACTAGTCCATTAGAGGGCCATAAGGATGATCAAGGAGTTAAAGTAGCTGATCTGTGAGGAGAAGCTAGGAGAGATGAGGCTATTTAGTGTGGAAAACAGAAGAATAATGGGGACATTTGCAATGTGCTTAAATACCTGGTGGGAGAGATTAAAGAAGATGGAGCTTAAGTCTTGCCAGTGGTGTCCAGATTGCTGAGATTGACTCTGGAGAGCCCATAAGTGGAGACATTCAAAACCCTGAAGACATCCAGAGCCACCTACTGTCCTTGATTCTGCCTTGGGCGGGGGCATTGGTCTTGATGAACTCCAGAGTTTGCTTCCTACCTCAACCATTCTAAAATTCTTTCACCTGAGAAAACTGATAAAGGGAGCACGGGTGAAGAGATTATTCTTTTTATTATTGTTATTACCATGAAGATTTATAATCTAGTATTGATAAAGGAATTGAAAACTAGTTCTTTTGAAGTGAACTATGCAAGTGTGTGAAAGAAATATTTAGATTTTTTCCTTTGCTTTCTTCTGATATACTTTTGGAGCATAGCTTATTTGTGCTTGCAGATAAGTTTAGAAGTGCTTAACACTTCTAAAGGCATGGGGAAGAAATAAAAACTGATTTCAATCGCAAACTTAAAGTTCTTGGAGCAAGAGCTGAGCTCTTCTCTTTTGACTAGTTTATTCTACATTGAACTTTTACAGTACTGCCCCCCCCAAAAAGGACTGTTAGTTTTTTTTCAAGTAGTTGCTAGTTAGAGTAACTTCATGTAGTAAATATAAGGTATTCTAAATGGCTTGGAGAAGATAGTACATGAAAAAGAGGACATACACTGAGCAGGACACAAGACATATTTTTGTCTGTTCTAGTCACACAAAAAGAAAAATCACATGCCAATGTCAATGGAAGATGAAGATGTTCCTATTTCTTCATAGCACTTGTACAGAGGTCTAAACCATTCAGGTTTTATCCTGTACTTTTTGGAAAGTGAAGTTGCTGTTAACTTTTGAGGCATGTGGATTTGTCTAGAATTTTGTTAGCCTGTTACTTGGAAAGAGTCTCCTAACCTTTAAAGACTAACATCTCATCAAAAACAAAGCTTTGCATTCTGCAGCATTAACTGTAAGAGGAGATATCCCTAAGCAGAAATAAAAGAAAATGAGATTCTCCTGTTTGGTGAGGTAAGCAGTCCATCTAAAAATTTCCTTCTCAATATACAGGCACACACATTTTTATAATGAATTTGTTTCTATAAAGCTTCTTTAAGGTTGTGTGGGAAAGTCTTCAAGCCCTGATCCGATGCAACAGGAAAGCAAATGATTTGCTCAGGACCCTAGGAATAAGTCATGATGTGGTGACTGGATCTCTTTAGTAACTGGGGTCCTAACACAATCCACCTCCAGCAAAGCCTATGAAAACTGCTCCTGCCTGTTTATCTTGGCTGACTATCAGACATCTCACCTAGCTGTTCTCTCACTGCCCACCTCAACAGAACAGGAAGAGAAAGTAAGATTAAAAAGAATGTTAAGACAAGGACATCACTTACAAATTACCCTCACAGGCAAAACAGACATCATTTGGGGAAAAATAATTCATTGACAATTAAAATGAAGTTGGATAGAAAGGAACAAAAGACAAAAACTTAAGGCATCATATCACACACCCCTTATTCCCAGGCTCAATTTCACTTCTTCATTTCTGACTTGCTCCAACCTCCAGAGGCCACAAAATGGGTGGTTTTAGTGAGACTGTAGTAATCTCCTCTCATAATACTTCCTCTTCAAATTTCTCTCCTGCTCCAGCATGTGTCCTCCCTATGGACCACAGTCCTTCAAGGCAAACCTACTCCGGCATGGGCTTTCCATGGTTCACTGTTCCTTCAGGATATAGTCCAGTTGCTCCAGTATGCGGTCCTACATGGGCTACTATGTGGAAAGCTGCTCTATCATGCTTTTCTCCACAGACTGCAGTGAGCTCCATGACCAGATATTTTTTGGAAATAGTAAATATTTCTTTCGTATTGAAAGTACTGGATTTGGAACTACAAAAATGCTCAATGAATTGACAGCAGTAAATTATACAGGCGAGTTAAACTCTTAATCACTGTGTTGAGAAGTAGGGAAACTCCCTTCCTGGAGAAAAGGATTTTATTACCACTGTAAAAAAATTCTGTTGGGGTAGACATATCTGACAAAATATCACTGTGTCAAATCAACACTACATTTCCAATGTCCAATATGCAATAAGTCAATAATCTTCCTAAAAAAAATTCATGCCCATTCTCATACCCCTTTCAAGGCTGAACTAGGCCAGAAATATTTTGGTTTGTTTAAATTGTTATTGCCCATTTGTTAAATCAATGTGCTGTAAATCTCTAGCCTGCAGAATTTCCAACTCAAAAATAAACAGCACAAAAGCCTTGCTGAATATTTTGTCTGTTTTATTGCCAAAGTTGAACTGAATTATAAGGTTTGTTATGTTTAATGAAAGAATTATTTTTAATTATGTGGAATGTATATATTGGCAGGTGATAAAAATCTTATAAAAACCATCTTTTTAGAGCACTTATAGTAGCCAAAATGCATCAATTAATTTATTAGTGTCTGTTCTGTAGATAAAAAGTACATAATTTATTTATAGTTTTGTCCTCAAATGCTCATTAAAGACTGGAATAGAAGGAATGGAGGGAATGGAAGTCAGTGCACTGCTTACATTGTTTTACATTGAAAACATAAGTGTGTTTCTGTAGTTTAAACAACCAAATGATGATGACTATCTTTTCACATTCATTTATCAGAAGAAAATGGTGTAAATAGCTCATATATTCTGCTGCTTCTCAGAAAAAAAAAATTAAAAGGGGTGGAGAAAAAGGAAAAAAATATAGCAACAAAGAAAACTACAGAGGGGGAAATGATTCTTTATTCCTAAAAAATCACAACTTTTCTGATGGAGAACACTTATATCAGTTATTTCCCTCTCAGGGAAATAGCTTTCTCCTTTAACGCCTGATTCTTAGACTGTTGCACCTCTACTCTTCCACTGCAAAATAAAAAGTCCAACATCTTCTGCATTCTAAGCTACATATGTGAAGAGGGTTTACAAAGGTCACAGAAATGGAGGTTATATTGATTAATATAAAAAAATTAGAATGTTACATATTTCTACGAAAGCTATGTAACACAACTACAAGCATGCTGAATTTCACGCAACCTATGCAAAAACATACTTCTTTGTTATGGGAAGACTGAAAACATGCATCTTTAGAGATCTTAGGAGCGCTGTTAATAATACCAGACCAGTTTGCAATTTTTTTTCTGAAACAATATAAACTAAGTCGTTTTAGTAGATAAAATTAGATATTTATTTTAAGGATCACCATGATGTCACCTGTAGCTTCCTGTAAATAAATAGAACATAATATAAACATGCCTTTTTTGTGTCAGAAATTTTTTTTTGATTAGTGAAAAATTATTGTCACAATTTTAAACTCAATGCTAACCTAACCATGAAAAATAAATATTTTCTGGGTTTCTGCCTTGCTATAATTTTTGTTCCTCTTTTCATGTTCTATTACAGAAGTTAAATATCATGCTGACAATGCCACTGTCTTATGGGATAAAAATGTATATGTGTTCTACTGTGATGTAAATAACAAAGCCTTTCTACCTTATCTATAAAAATATCAGAAAGTAATTCATTTAGGTCAACTAAAAATGCTGCCTTTATACCTTTTATATAAGTTGCACTTATGAAAAAGATTTTGAAAGACCTTATGATTCATCAGTAGTCACTGCCAGAAATTCAATGTGTTCCTCACAGAGCACATAAACATTATGTTTTATTCTCCTCCCTTACAGACTACATCAGATTCTATTGGTGTTGGACAGTTTAATCAATACTACTCACAGAGTCTATGTACACGTGCTTCCTTAATACACATTTACTAATGGGGCTTGATGCTTTTCTTGGCCTATTGATTTTGTCTATCTTGAAGTGACTGTATTTTCTGGTTCAGCAAATGTAGACTGAAAATATTACTCTCATATTTCTTAAATGAGATGCTACAAGATCAGCCACTAGTGGCACTTAGCATTTCTGATCAATGGAAGTCGTGGATGAAAATGTTAAAAGTACCATGAAATCAAGGTGGTGTCCTGCTGCTACTGGTTGCCAGTATTCTCCAAAGGCAATCTGTTCCTCTTAAACTCAGGGAAATCCTAGATTTTTTTCTAAATAATTTAAGTATACCATTAAAATTCTGCAATAAAAACTAAAATTTTGTTCTGGATGAAACTGTAGCTGTATTGAAGCAATAACAGTATTATTGTAGACCACAGCGTGGTGTGGAGTGTGAGGAGTGTCACCTCATACATTTAGTCACTGTACTTTGCTTTTCATGTAAGAACAAGACTTAGCACTGTGATAAAAAAATCACATATGATCAAATCATGGAATCATAAAATGGTTAAGGTTGGAAGACATTTCTGGAAGTCCAATACAACCCACCCACTTAAGCAGGACTAGAGCAAACTGCCCATAACCATGCCCAGAGATGTACAGAGCTCTAGAATTGTGTTAGTAGATACTAATGTTGTAAGAGATCTAAGTGTTCTGTGATGAGGTCAATAAGACTTGAACTTTTGCTAGTTGTAATGCCTATCTATCAAAATAATTTCTTTTCTGTCTCCTCTCTTCTCTACTTCCTAGGCATAAACCTGAAGACTGAAAAGAAGTTCAGGAGACTATCACTGAATGGCTTGTAAATAAAGACCTCATTCCTTTGTAAAACACCCATGCATGAGAGGTTCAACCCCAAATGTGGAAGTTGATTCTTTCAAGGAAGAAATTACTCTGGTTTTGGATCAAACTGAATGGAAGAGGACAAGGTGGCAAGCTGGCAACACCAAACCACATCTTCATCTGTAGATTTGGAAGCTGGAGAAATAGGTCCTGCCATGAATTCTGGTGTTCTTCTCTTATACTGGTCTTTGGCTTTGAAAGCAGTGTATGCTATGTAAAAATCTGTAACATTATTTGATCATAGGGAAGAAGCCAGTTGTACTGAGTATCATTTCAGGTATGTGGGGAGAAGCAGAGGCCATGTGAGGAAAACAGGACAGTATCAAAGATTTATTTCCTAGCACCAGTGAACAAGTGTGAGTGGGATAAGTGAACACATGAGAGCAAAAATACCCCTAATTGTGGCATTTCTGAAGTTTTTAATGTTTGATTTTTATGACTGATGTTTTGGGCTTTTAAACAAACAAGTAAGAGTTAGGGTAGAGGAGAAGAGGGACTATTAACACTATTTAAAATTTACAAAGTTTTATCTTTTTAAATGGAAATATGCAATGTGTCATAAAATCAAATTGTGGATTTTCTCCCAAATTTAATCCTTCCATTCTATCTGATGTGCAAAACCTATGGCCATGCAAGTTATGGTGGAGCATACTAAACCCATTCACAATACTACAATCTTGTTCACCAGCTCAGGTGAGAGAGGCTGAGAGAGTAAAAACAGGAATATACCAGTATCTTACATCTCCTTACTTGTGCAAAAGAGGGAGCACTCCCTAGGCTATTTCAGAGCAAATTAAAACACATTAACACTAAATATTTATATTTTAAACTGATTTTAATTTCTACTAATTTGGCATACTTTGCACAAACTTAGCAGTAGAATCCCTTGCACAGTCTGCTACAGTGGTGTAGGAATACGCACTGTATCTAATTTCCAAGTGAAACCAAATCATCAAAAGATGTGCCAGTTCTATGTATCTAGAAGATATGACTGCATGTTTAGTCGTGGTATCTCCACTCTCTTTAATGTGCTTTTTAATTCTTTTCAGCCATCAGCTTTTCTACACTGCAAATGAGTGATCTATGAATGCAAAGTGTTTGAAAATGGTAGTACAGAGTCTATTTGTGTGTGCCTGTGTTCCTGTAAGTATATATAGAAGAGGCAACGAGTAACTAAAGAAAAAAAAAAAAGAAAATAAAAGAAAAGTAAAAAAGTTATTATTGCGGGGAAAAGAGGAGACACCATAGTTCCCAAGGCAACAAATCTTTTCACTTTTTGTTAAACCCTAGAGCTCACGTAGGAAAAGAGAAATCTCACATCTTCACAAGCATATTCCTATTTTTTTAAGAACAATCTCTGTTGCTGAATATCAACTTAGCCCAAGATGCAATTTTTCTGCTTAAAGTGGGAGAGATTTATGTTTCCAGTGACAAAGTATTATATACTTTATGAATAGTATGCTGTCTTTCATCCATTTTATTTCTCTTCTTGAAATTTTACTCATTTGAGTGGTATCTCTGTCATGGTTTAATCCCAGCCAGCAGCCAAGAACCCACACAGCCATTCCCTCACTCCCCCACAAATAGGATCAAGAAGAGAATTGGAAGTGTAAAAGCTGGAAAACTCATGGATTGAGATGAAGAGAGTTAAATAAGGAAAGCAAAAGCCACACATGCTGAATTAATTCACTGCTTCCCATGGGCAGGCAGATATTCAGCCATCTCCAGGAGAGCAGGGCCCCACATCATGTGACCATTATATGGGAATACAAATGCCATCACTTCAAACATCCCTTCCTCCTTCTTCCTCCCACTTTATATACTGACCATGATGTCATGTGGTCTGGAATATCCCTCTGGTCAGCTGGGGGTCACCTATCCTGGCCATGTCTCCTCCCAACCTCCCAAGCACCCCACACTCTTTGCAAGTGTGGCAGTATGAAAAGCAGAAAAGGCCTTGGCTCTGTGTTAGCCCTGCTCAGCAATAACAAAAACATCTCTATATTGTCAAAACTGTGCTCAGCACAAATCCAAAACAGTACCATACCAGCTACTATGAAGAAAACTACCTCAGCCAAAAACAACATAAACTCCCAGAAGACAAGAGGGATTTAAAAAAATTAGTATCAGAATGCAAAATCAGATCTACTAACTCAGGTATTTTAGTCCAGTCTTTTTTTTACATAAACCAGTTAAGTGATGCTACAAAACCCCACATTTGTAGAATAGTGCTAATATTAGTAAATTATATTACCCAAATACAGTGGAGCCTTATTCATTCTGTTACCTTAAGCTAACAAACATTGTGATTGCTATCATGAATAGATGATTCTATACATATTCAAAACCTCAGTTTCTTTTCTTGAGCTATTTTTGTTTCATGCATATGTGCGTGCACACTCATGCCCATGTTTAACTCACAATGAAGGAAAATTTCTATTCATTTCTGACTTCAAAACCACATCCTACCTACATAAAAAAACCTACTTTTCTTACTACAGTGTGTTTAATGTGAATATGTGAACAAAAGAACCAAAATCCAGTGATCTTTTTGATGTTTCTTTAGTTATTCCTATTGAATGATTGTTTTCAGGAACTAACTCAGAAATGTAGAGGACACAAGTAGAGCAACTGTGCTGATGGCAAGGACAAGTTGGAGCATTCAACTCATGAAAATGTGATAAATGTAACTAGAATGAAAACAAATGTAAGGCAATGTAAAGAACATGTTTTAGAAAGGTTATTTGGGTTTTTTCAAGGCTCTTGCACGTGTTTTTCCAGCCTTTTGGAGGACACATGGACTTTAATATGAACTTATTTGACCGGGATTTTGGCCATCACTCATCTGCTCTCTGCAAGAATATTTAATTAACTTAATTAACTCAGAGAACTCTTGCTAGACTTTGGTCCAAAACACCTACATTTTAATGGAGAAGACTAACCAAGATGGAAGTGAGTGAATTCCCCAAAATGTTAAACTGTGGATAGGCTATAAAATCCTTCTGTTCCTTTTTACTTGTGGAATTTTTTCCCATTGAGTTGCTAGGAAGCACTAATGCTAAGTGCTTGAGACAGCAGAGAAGTAGTCAGCCCTCAGGGGAGGAGAGTGTCTGGTGGCACTTCTCTAGTTTTTGGGAGTTTCTCTCGGAGAGGCAGAGGTGCCCAAGAGTTGGGCAGGTAGAGGGCAGGGCTGCGGTAGCTGCTGGCTCTCACTCTTGGTTTCAGAGGAGGACAGCGCAGTTGGAGCTGCTGCTTGCGAAAGGAATTCGTTCCTTCTGCCAGAGACACACCCAGAGCTGTTTTCTTCTGCTGTGAGGTCAGCCTTTGCTTGTACAAGCAGCCATTGTACTGGGACCTTAATAATGAAGTGAATAAAATTTAAATAACTCTGAGTTATGCACATTTCACGTTGTTCATTATAGTTATGCACATTGTATGTTGTCTGTTATAGAGTTAGAGTTATGCTGTTACTTAGCAATCCAAAGTTCAAACTGTTTGTACCGAATTTGTACCCTTGTACCCTTAAACCTCCCTTCTTCCCGAATCTCCTTACCTTTTGCCGGGCTAGGCCTCCACTGCTTCCCGCCTGCTCTGTTCCCTGCCTGCTTTGCTCCCTGCCTGCTCGTCAAAATACTGGCACCACCTAAAGGCAAATTAAGAGACTCCTATGATGCTCTGCTCCAAGTGGAAGTCCAATTGATGCTGAAAACTCCTTAAGACAATGAGCCAACACGAAATCGACACTCACAAAAGGTACAACTGTGTGAACGAGACATCCAGCAACCTTTCAATGATTTCCACCTTGTTATCACCTTCTCGCCATGACCTGAAGAGAACTCAACAAGGGTGACCCCTCTGGGTTACATGAGCCAAGTGAGTACCTTGGGATCCCCGTGAGGCAGGGCTTCTGACTCTGCAGTGTGAGCTACAGAATCAAATTGTACCTCCTCCTCAGCATTGATCAAGAGGGAGCAGCAGTGCTGTAGGCCACCCCTCGAGCCTTCCCTTTTCATTTCTTTAATGAAGGCATTAAAGGAGCTAACAATCATCTCTTGCCCTGCTTATTTATAACAATTAACACCCACCTCACTAAAAGAGAAACCGATCCCCATTTGCCTGGGTGCCTAGGACCTTAGGCTCTCCCCTCTCTGCCCTGCTGGGAGGCGGACTGTCCCACCCCTGCTGCTTCTTCAGCACTTTCAGCACCACTCCCTGCCTGCCAAGACAAACAGCCGCAGCTTTGGAGTTTCTCATATATCTCGTCCACCAGCCCTGGATTTTTGCTCATTCCTGCCATTCCAAATTGATGCTCCTCAGAGTCCTGCTGGGCTACTGGGATTGACAGCCCCAGGAGTTTGTGAAGCAAAGCCTCTCCTCCATCCCTTCCTATCTTGGCCGAGCTGCCAAGTGCTGCCCTAGCCCCGCACCACAGCGCCCCCTGCAGCCGCGGGGGAATCATCGCACCTGTCGTGCCCAACGGGAGCCACCAGCGCCCCTGCTGGCTGTGACCAGAACTGCACAAAAGGAGAAAGTGCCCACTACCGAGAGAGCGGTCACAAAGTTCCTAGTTCTGTTTGTTGTTAATGCCATAGATGTTGTTATTTGTTTGCCTTGTATACATACTAGTGAAAACTGTTAATCCTATTTTCATGTCTTTGCCTGAGAGCCCCTTAATTTCAAAATTATAATAATTCAAAAGGAAGGGGTTTACATTTCTTAATTCCAAGGGAGGCTCCTGCCTTCCCTAGCAGACACCTGTCTTTCAAACCAAAAGAGTAGATGGAACCCTAACAATCTTGACCTTATATTCCTGGTCCCTGATCACTAAACAGCACAGTTTTCATCAATTTAGAATATACTTTGGAATTTAAAGGACATATACTTATTTTAAGGCTTTATTAATAAGATGGGGCAAGTAAGGGAATCCTCACTGTTGTTCATTACACTCAATGCTTCTACCAGTTGCTGATTTTCCTGGAGAATATTAAATCTGACTGCAGTTATATAGGTCTACCATATCAGAAATATGCTATTGACAATCCACCAACAATATTTATTCCTCCATTTTTTGTTGTTTTCATCTAAAGCAGTGAGTAAAAAAACATAGAGTGAAATAATAAGTCTTTCTTTGCTAAGAACCCCTGACCTAGAAAAGTGTCAAATAACTCCTTATTGAACTTAATGTTACTAGGAGTCAATGATGTTGCTTTAGTGCACCATTCCTATCAAATTTAGACACTCTTTTAAGCATCATCTAGTGACTTCCATTTCTACATGAAGCTTTCATACACTGCTGAATGGAAATAATATAGTAATGGGCTAGAAACTTATAGCTGTTCTTGCAGTAGCAGCACAGATTAGTAACATAGGGAATGCACTATCCCTTTAATAAAACAAAGGCTTAGAACACTGGGATCAGGATTGAGAGACCAGGAGCTATCTTATCCCATTAATTGTCTTCATTTCATTTGGTGATATGAAAACAATAATAGAAATAAAGGGACCAATGTGTTATGTGTAGGAAGAGCAACATTACTGCTTACCTCTCAGGACAAATTTGTGCTGTTAAGTTTCATATTTTTACTTCAATTAACTTTCACATATTTAGCAATTTCATCTAGAAATCTAGAATTAACCAAATCACTCAGCAGATTGAAGAGTTAGAATTTTTTAGGACCTATGCTCTGGATCCTTTGAAGAAATAAGAGCTTTTTCATCAAATTTCGTAACTTTAGAATCAGGCTGTGAATGCAGAGATGTATTCAAAGTAAACTTGGCCATATTGTTGGGGCTAAAAAATTGCTGTTGTTTTTCCTCTACTATAATTATCCCTGTTATAGCCTATATCTTCTACTAGCAATGGTGACTCTTGAGAAAGTATTCAAAAGCATGGACAGTTATGGGATTTTAATTGTGCTAAATGTATTTCATATACAGATTAATAAATCATATTCTCCTCTGCTTACAATAATGCACTTAACTTCCAATTAATATTAAATGAAGTTTAAATTCCACTTGGACCAGGAGAGCATGTCAGATGCAGCAAAGGTAAAGATATATCTAGATATTTCCAAGAAAAGATCAAAACTCAGGACACAAATGTATTCTTTTCTAGTTCTAGCACTAGCAAATTTGTACCAAGAAAATGGTGTTAACACAGACCTCCCCTTACTCAGGCATCTATCTTGGAGCATCCTAAATCCTTGCACTGATTTTGAGACAATTTGGTATGGAATGTTCTCTTGGGTTGGCAGGAAATGTAGAAATGAGGTTTTTAAAAAAAGTGATAAGAAGTCAGCAGTCCACTTCAACCAACAAAGATATGTAGTATTGGAGTACAAACATATTAGGGAATGTGCTCTTAACTGTATAGGAGGTCTGGATGAGAGTAGGGGTACCTAAAATATTTCACAGACACATTTCAACTACATTTTTTCTGTATTTCCAAAGACTGAAACCATGTCAGTCTAGGCAATACAGTTACAGTAGCCAAACTGACCCCTGCCAATCTAAGCAGTTAAAAATCATAGTGCTATGTAATGTTGTAAGAAGGCTAGGGAGGAAACACAGGTTTTTCACTGATATGCTAAAATACACCTAAGATACTGAGAATCTCATACTTCCACATTTTTTATTTAAATAGGAAAAATAGATATAGGAAAAAAATAAAAAACTATTTTAAAACTGNTAAAATCTGCTTTTCTTTTCAAAATAAAACAATATACAGAAACACCATATTTGGAAAATTCATGTTATTAAAATTAAAGTGAGCAAAATCTTTATAAGACTCCCAAGCTGACATTGTCCTATGGAAAACACTCTGTAATTTGGAAAGTAGATGAGATTTTTTAAAAAAAGGATTTTGGAAATAAAGTATTTTTCAAAATCAAATCTGAAGTGCTTTAATGCAGATAATTTTTGTGTGGTGTTTATGCCTGAATTTGGTTAACTTGGATTTCTTTGTGTTGTTTTCATTCTGTTCTTTGTTTTCTAATAGTTAAGGCCTAACATTGCCTATAGAGATTTTACTATACAAGCATAGCATTATTTTCTATTTTCACCTTAAAAAATGAAATTACTTCTCTTTCCTTCAAAATACTCAAGTCCTCGTTACAAATTAGTATGACAAGTAAATCTATATTTCTCCAAGGGGCTTTTCTAGCTGGAATTTTGCCCAGAGTTACTTGGCTGCCATGTAAGCCACAGTGGAAACTGGCTGGAAATTCTAGAACATCACTAAATAACAATAGAACCAGGATACAAATAAAACTAAAAATTTTGTATCTTGGAAGGGACTTCTAAAGAATTTACAGAATACTATTTATCAGCCTATTAATTGGCATTTAATTACCTTGTGGTAGGAAGTGCTTTATATTGGGTCTTGTTTCAGTTTCAATTGTTAAGTGCTGAAATCAGGTAGTACATAATGCAGCTGGGGCCCCAGAAAGATGATGTTGTCCACTTGCCTCTGGAGCCTCTTGACAGGGGCCCTGCTGGACTTCCAGGACAACCTGGTTTCATAATTGGTCTGATATGGATAGTGTCCTTGTGTCTTCTCAGGTCACTCATTTTCATGTGTAGACTAAACCAGCACAGGGCAGGGTTTCTCATAAAAATAAGTCCATAGATTTTTTAAAAGCAGTACAGTTGTAGCCCTGTTTAGTATTTTGGCACTAGTCCTTAGTAGAGAAATAATTTGCCATTACTACTCTTTGGGTCCTCATAATAGTAATTCATTGTACAACTATAAAAGCTTTTTTTTTTAATGTCACTTAAATGGGACAGCAACCCTGAGGCACTGACTACTGGAGTTTGAGTAATTTCAGCATTAAGAAACAGCCAATCCATTGCCGTGGGGAGGCAGTTTTTTACTGCTGCTGCTGCTGCTTTCTAAGTGCTATGATCTGACTCAAAGGCGGTTTGCAAAGGCTTCAGGATTTTGGCAGGTGTGCTCTTTTGTTATTTTCCTGGCAGTACTTTGTCAATGCCTTTACCCATCAGTGAGAGATGGGATAGAAGTAAGTTACATTTCCACTCTTTCCAAGAAAGAAAAATGGAGCCTGAAACTATAGTGTTCCTGATGTGTAATTTGTAAAAGCTCTTTTTTTTTTTTTTTTTTTTTGCTCAGTGTAACAATTTCATGCGAACAGCAGCATTCAGGGATTTCTTGGCCCAGTCTTCCATATTTAGGAGATTCAGATGGCTCAGAAAAACACAAATTTCTGAGGCCAAAGCCTCCTATACTCATATGCTTAAAATTAATGTCTGAAACACAGTACTGCACTTATAGGAGACACTGTCTTTAAATGACACCAAGAGCAGTGGTGATGCCACATACAAGGAAAGTGGGAGGGAAGGGAAGTGAGTAGAGTCCCTGAGCTATTTTGGTCTGTAGGAAGAGGTTGTCGCTAAGTAAATGTGTCATTGATGCTTAATAAGTGTATCTTACCCACCTCATTGCTGTTAATCTCTTAAAATTAAACTAATCATAGTTCTATATTCATAAGTCATCTTTTCCTGGCAAAATGTCTCATTTTTACCTTCTTTATTCATGCAGCAGATGACTGATACATTCTGTGTGGAGCAAAATAGAGCATTCAGTAAAAACCTTTTCTCCTCCTTGCTGTTAAGAATAGAAAATTCCATTAAACTTGTTTTGATTTGAACACAAATTCTTTACTCAGTTGTAAAGACTTCAGTGTTCTTTAATATTTCCTTGGGAAAATGACAGCTTAATTAAATTGTAAAATTTATAACCTTACTATTGCACAGAGGGGATTTTAAAAAGGGGGAATGGCAGCTCAGTAGCAACAGCCTTTTTTGGTACTATGTAGGTCAGTAGATTATATTTGACAATGGGTGTTTATAGAGACTGTAGAGTCTCTCAATGTTTTTATAGTTTTAAGCAGAAGGACTTAATGTGTATGCACAGAAAGACAGAGGTGGTTACACAGCCTTATGTAGGTATTAATCTCTAATCCAACCTCCAGCTCCAAGCAGGGCCAATGCTGACTTGAGAGCAATTTTCTTGGGGCTTTATCCACTTGAGTCTTGAAAACAATTAAGGTTGGAGACTCTAAAACCTTTCCAGGTATACCGTTCCACTTTTTGATTCTCCTCATAGGGGAAAAGTTTCATCAAATGCAACTCTCTTGTTTCAGTTTATATCTGTTGTATCTCATCTGCTACCAGAAGCTCTTCCAACGCCATCCAGACCCACCTTGTCTCTGTGTATACTTCACAGCTCACCTCAGTTTGGAATACTCTAGAAACTTGGTGATAGGGCACTCCATTTCCTCCAGGTAATTGATAAATGTATTAAACTAGAATAAATTGCTCTGGTACTTTGCTTTTAACCAGTCTCCAGCACTCTTTTAAACCATTTTTTACCCATGTAGTAGTCAACCTGTCTTGGTCTTTAAGATGCTCTGAGAGATTATCTAGAAAGCCTTGGTCTTGGCAAGATAATTGACATTCACTTCTCATTTCTCATGTATAAATTCAGTCTTTTAGTTTAGAAGGCAATCAGACTGATTTTATAACATTAATTCCTGGTAAATGCATGCTGGTTACCATTCCAGTTACCTTTTACTTCCTTCAGTTGCCCAGAATGTGCATCAAGACTACTCATTCCATGATTTGATGGGCATGAATGTTAAGCAAAATTTTGAGTCATGCTTCATACTTTTTCTGAGGATGAGTGCTGTATTTGTTTTTCTTCAGCTGTTGTGGGCCATCCCTGATTAAATAACCTTTCAAACATGATAGAATGTCATAGTTATATCTTGCAGCTTACTTAGCACCCCAAATCCATCTCATTAAGTGCCATAGACTTGCATAGGATGAGATTTGTTGACCAACCCCTGACTCAATCCTTTTCCACTCCTGATATATTGTCTCTTCCTTGAACATTATCTCCAGGCAGAAAAACCTTGAGACTTTGTTAGTAAAGGCTGAGGCAAAGAAGGCTTTGGGCATCTCAGCTTTTTTTGCTAGTTGTGCTATTTTTGCTTACTTTCTGTCTCAGTTGTACTATTTGTTATACAAATAAGTATTGGAATTCCCAGGAATAAAGTGTGAAAATGTTGTTAAAAGTCCAAGACTCTATGGTAAAATGTATTTATTTTACCAGAGAACAGCAACAACACTACCAAAAGGTTCATGTTTCTGAAATAAGAGACAAAAGTGGTCAATATTTTAAAGCTTAAAATATGTAAGACAGAAGAATAATTTACTGTCCCCCTTTTTTTTCTAAAGGTAGACAGACCTTCTTGCTGTTAAGTTTCCAAGTCAGCTTTTTCCAAAGAGGGATGTTCTCAAATTGTGTAGAGTTTGATCAAGGGCAGAACATGCTATTGAGTCCATTGTCTTCACATATCTGACCCATTATTTGCATTATTTATCCATATGTGTACACATTTTCATAGAAAAATGTACATACATGCAAATATATACACATACAAATGTCTATATACTTGTATATAAAGTTGGCCCTTTATTACATGCTCAGAAGCACAAAGGAGGTAAGATTTGAGAATGCTTTGAGTCATGAATGAGTCCTGGAGATGTTGGGTACAGCACAATTACGTTTTTTCCTAGAATGATTTGGATTGGAATGGACCTTAAAGTTCATCTAGTTACAAACTCCTTTGCCATGGGCAGGGACACCTTCCACTAGATCAGGCTGCTCAGATGCCCCATTCAATCTGACCTTGAACACTTCCAGGAATGGGGCATCCAGAGCTTCTTTGGGCCACGTGTCCCTGTCTCATAGTAAAGACTTAATCAGTCAATGACTGTTCTGACATTGTATCTCTGCAGGCACAAAGGGGATGCATGAAGTCAAATGCAAGTTAATGTAGTAAGAATAATAATGACAGACACTGTTTGTGGGGCTTAGCATGCCTAAATATTCACTTGAGATCACCCATTAACCCTGCAATATAAATATAGTAAAATATCTATGCTCTTATACAGCTTTGATGGTCTAAAAGAGATTAGAACAAAGCTTCAATAGAGAGGAAATAAAAATTTAAAATATGCCAGCCAAGTTAATGTCCACAAATTTTTTTGACTACTTGTTTGAGAGACAGGAATTTCAGATACTACACATTCTTTCTCACTTAACTATTCACCTGTCTGCTTTTATTTGCTGACCTTCTCAAGACCTCCATAGTGTCTTAATGAAACTTTGGGAAACATTGCAAAACCTTTTTATGAGAAATGTATTTCCTTCTCCAGTTACATCTGAAATGGTTTGAAAACATGGACTAGCTAAATCACACATTCTCCTGTCTTACTGAGTTCGCAAAACATTACCATAGTTTTGGGATAGAGGTCTGGCATAGTTGTAGTAAAGCACCTCCATTGCTGGTATACTGCCCCTGTGTAAGAGGCGTTGACAATAAAATGATACATTGAGAATGCATCTACATAAAAGACAAGATGATGATATGTGTCGGGTATGACCAGTATATGTGGCTTGTCGAGGCTGGACGTGTCCCACTTCAGGGACAGAAAGAGGAGCAAGCACACACAGCATCGTGAGGGAACAATTCTTCTCTCCTTTATTTACAAATCTGACCTCTTTATACATTTGTACAGAGGTCAAAAGATTGGCTACAAAGCTCGCCACCTCTCAACCTGAATGGTTGACATCACCATCAATCATTTCTTCCCTCAGAGGAGAAGTATGCAAACATTCTAAAAATACGCATTGTTTAGATGAAGCTGCATGAGAAACGCAGCACAAAGACAGAAGGCAGAAAACTCAGGGCAACAGGTATAAATGTTGAGATTAAGTTGATTTGACACTTTAGAGTCAAGCTCCAACATATGTCAGGAGCTGAGCAGAACCTCCAGGAACCATCAGTGTAAGGATTCATATCAATATTTAGATCTCCATGAGATTTCCTTAATCTGGATCTTAATTTTTGTGCATTTTCTTTCCATAAGGCAACAGATCTCTTTCAAAATTCAAGAATAGATTATCTGTTATGTTTTGTGCATCTGTATGCAAAAGAAAGTTTCTAATATGGGATCAGAAAATTTTTCTTATTTCAATAGCAAACATAACGACTGCCATTGTTGTTGTACGATACGGAAAATGCAGAAAATCTGGAATGCTACTGCATCTTGGCTCATCCATATTCTGCCACCATCTACATGCAAAGTTCTATAGCCTTGTGAATAAAGAGGAAGAAACAGTTTGGGAATTGGATAGCTCTCTGTTACAGGAACTATCAGAGTCAAGATATATATACCGTCTTGCTAAACTGAATAATACAAAACAGCTTTCTGTTGAAGAGCATTGTAAAGATAACCATAAGTGTCAAGCCATTCAGCTGTTAGAAAAGAACATCCAAGCTCAAGTTATGAATGTTTCCTTTTGAAGTTTTTAGAGTGTATGTGAGAATGGTTTAAACTAAAACTTTCTTTTTGTTGAACAATGGGAGTATTAAGATCCAAGTAGGAAAAATATATACCCATTTTTATATCGGTGTATGTGCATTTTAGGGTCTTCATTTTTCTATTATACTTCTTTTATTTAGCCTATTAGTATAAAAGAAAAAGCAGATACCAAAGCAAACCAGAATTATTTTCTTCTGCTTAACCTTTAACTTCCTGTATTATGCTCTTGTTTCTTCATATCTCATTAGTCCAATCATAAGAAACTTGCTTTTACTGTTGGAGTCAAACAAGGAAACTGTGGAGAGTTAACTGCTGGTTTATTCTACAGTGGAAGTTAGTAAGATCCTAACATCAGGGTCTCAGCATAAGGGTGATGATCTGTGCTGTTTAGAAATAAATATGACCTGTCATAAGGCACCACGACTAGTATATATTAACAATCTCCTCATGATACCCTTTATTTACAATACTCCTCAGTGTATATAGGTATTAATTATATCTTCAGGGCTACCTTCAGCAACAGGTGATTTTTTCAGGATGGGAAAAAATGGAATGTGATAGCAGATATTTAATCTAGAAAATTCTGTCAGAGGGAGGCTGAGTGAATCCCACCAGTGCACCAGAAGAGCAAAAGTGCAAACTACTTAAGCAAAAAGATCCTCATATTTAGTATATATTGAATTTGATGTAAGGCTTCTGCTAACTTCCATGTGCATTGGTCTTGTGTAGTCAGACTTTCTCCCACATCTGAGTCTGTGCACCTATACTAATACTATCCATTAACTATGAAATGCTCTTTACTGCCTCACATTTGCAGTTGCCATTGGAGGCACTATACCTGAGCTTATTCTTGGGCAAAATGTAAAATGCTCTTCTAAGTTCCCTTCTTTCATGAGAAGCAGTCAATTTCTACTATTGAGTATAGTCTTTTAAGACTTTGTTGAAATAACAGGAAAGGCAGGCAAGAAAGAAGAAGAAAATGGTAGTATTTCTGCTGGCAGGCATGGGGATTTTTATCATAACTGCTGTAGTTGAGCTCTAAACACCCTGACAGATCTGACAAGCTAGGAACTATATGTAAGGAGTTGCAGATTTGTTTTTTTTACTGTTTCTTACCTTATACACAAATTCAAAGCCCAAAAAACTAACAACATTGAATTAGAAAACATTTGAAAGGTCTATTATTCTTCAATGTCAATTCATCCAAAAAATGCTGCTTTCACAGATTCCCAGATTTAGAATGAGGCTGGTGTTTCAGTGAATAGTTCAGTTTTGGTTTCACATTAAGTTCCCTGTTCTTTTTTTTTTTTGAAATCTCTTTCCAGAGAGGGTTTTTAGTCTGCCTGGAAGTGGAGATAGAGTAAGTTAAGGACACAATCTCTTTTTCCTGTCTTGAGAGATGGCTTCTCCCTGACATCTTGGAGTACTAGCATGAGGAAAATGCCTAGGAGTGCTTGCTTTTTCTAGGCATACTGTTTATTGTAGAATTTTTGAAATAAGGGTAGTGATAAATAAAATGAGAAACACAGTGCACCTATAGCAACTGTACTCTCACCACCTGTTCCCAGTAACTTAATGTGAAACCTGTAGAAAAGAAACTAATTATGTGGAGATGAGAGTGATCTATTCTGCAAGAATAACAAATTGCATATACCAATTAGGAGCCCAGGCCATCTGGTCCTTCAGCAAGGCTTGCTGTATCTCCACTTGGTATGATAAATTGAAAAGCTATTTCTATCTGCATACTCAGGCCAAACATATTTTCTTCAGAATATCTGCTGTCTTAGCCACTCATTAGGTCAAACAGAAGTTTTCAATTTTGTTTTAGTTACTGCTCCACACTCTCAGTAGACATCACTTAATGCATGTATAGATAATTATGTGAAATTCAGTGCTTTCTTTTCATAGCAGAAAATGTATCTACCCTTCTGTAGTGAGGACACACAGTCATAGAGTGTCACTATTACATAGGGGGAATTTCCTAGAACTGGCCCTCAAATGATTAAATGGCATTCTCCCTGAATCATATTTCACTGCTCCAGTTTCCTTCAGCAGTTGAATCTTTTGGTTATATATACCAAAACTATACCAACCTCACTCCAGCATGTAGCCTCCAAACTTAAGTTAGGCATCTGCATGCTTTCTGTGAGGGACTTGCCTGAAATAACCAGTGAAAGATTATAAGGAAAAAGTGTGACTTGAGTAGCCAAGTGCAACCTGGTGTGGGATGCTTCCTTTCCCTCAGTATTGACAGCCAGGATATTTTATCTTGGGTTGCAGATTCCCTGCTGATTGAACAATGTACAGGGGACTCTCCTGCTGAAGGTGTTTGATCCTGTGCAGACAGTTATGTATCCAGCAGAGAGAGGAAGAAAGTAACTCTTAGTTGAATGTTAAGTGCTGGTGGATGAATCAAATTTGTGTATTGATGAATCTTCAATTGTTTTTGAAAAGGACAATGGTTTCATTGTTTTTGAAATGTATGTTAGATAGCCTGATGATTTCCAAAACTCCCTGGATTGACAGCCTTTGTGCCGAAGGAATTTTGAACCTTATCTTGGGGGTATGTCTTCAGTAAGTTCTGTAAGAGATGACACAAGAAGTATTTCCTACCTCTGTGTGAGTGTGGGAGAGACTGAGAACAATGGAGCACCAATGGTGGGGAAGTAGTTCTAGCTTTTGCAATTCTGCACCCAGGAGCTATAACAGCCAAAAAATCCAGGAGTCAGCAGACATAATTCACAGAATTCAGGATCACGTGACTAAAATACCAGCCCAGGACAGGCAATAAGTCTGCAGACCTCAATTTACTCATCCCATTTCTATCAGCATTGTAGCACTGACTTCTCCAGTGAGATAATCCCAAAACTCATTCCCTGAGGCCTTCTGGGCATTCTGTAATTCTTGGCTATGCAAAATATTAGCCTGCAGGTCAGGAGATCAGGAAGGCTGGTTACCCTGTGAGAGTCTGCATGCCAGCTCATGTTCTGCAGATGTCCTTGATCTTTCTGACTTAACTGATGAATTCTGAATTCTGCTTGAGCTGGAAGAGTAGGACAGGTTAATGTGTTTGGAAGACTATATTCTTGCACTTCGAGAGCAGTGAGTGCCTTGAGACATTACAAAATTTTACCTCAGGAAATACATCTAAATGTCTCCGGGACAATGCCTGAAACAGGAATGTTAAGTGTTAAATTTGGAATATTGGTATTCAATGACAAAGTTAGTTATCACCCTTTTTTTCACCCATTTCAAAGAAATTTTGTAAATCAGGCTGGAGGTCTGAATTAAAGACTCAGGCTGATTGCTGTTTTGATCTACCTCAAGTGAACCTTTACATTTTTAATGTATCTCTCAAACCTCCTGTATTGTAACTCCTCTCAGGCATATCATCTTTCTATTGAAAGAAATATTTCCAAATTTGTAAATGGATAAGAAATTGTTAACTATGATTCCATTGGTTTCTAAAAATATATTTGGATATCATCAAATATTTGCTCTTTCCCTGCTGGAAAAGGTTTGGATTCAAAGCTTTTCTTTCTGTGCCATTATCTCAGAAAAGCAGTTAAGAACAACTACTAGAACACTTTCCAGATACAACTGAGATTTGAGACTTGTTGCTTATCTGGAAAAATTACACATTTGTGGGAGAATGTTTTAATTTTTTTGTCTTCTCCTAGTTAAGTGTATCTGTTGAGGGGAAAAGAAAACATAATAGAAAGCCATAATGGTTCAATGAAACCGACAAAAGAGGCTATGATCATCAGCCAAATAGTTTACCAAGTCATGTCAGTGCAGACCTTAAAGCTTTCACCTTTTAAATCTGGCTAGATTTAGTATTTCTTATACAAATATTACTCTTCTTCCTTTTCACTCTTCATCTTCATAATACCAGTCAACATCTGATTATGTCTCTGAAAGCAATATGCATGTAAATAGGAACTGCATGAGTAGTTCAGAGAGCTTATTTTTTTTTTACCTTAGTCACTGTTTTCTAGTGGTTGGACATAACAGCAACTCAGACTGATTTTGTGATATTTAACAAATGTCTCAGATTCTGTGTATGGCATGTGCCTAATTGCCTTACCATGCCTTTGCATATCTTCAAAAAAACACTTCAACATGCAAGAAACAACCTCAGAGAATGAGATTAATTCCCAGTCTCATTCTCTTTTACTCTTGAAATGCTATAGTCCTTGAATTATACAGAAATATTTGGAGTGGGTATCTCCATGGAATGTTGGAATCAAGTGGAAATTCTGAACATGATTGCACATAGTTTTCAGTTGAAATATTGATCTGTGCAGTTGGTTTCTTTCAAAACTTTTTTTTTCTTTTCTAAATCTCCCTCTCCCCATCTCTCACCATCATGAGATGAGAAGATGGAGATATGTTATATGCCAATGAACCATCTGCTTATTTTTCTTTCAAGATCCTCTTCTGCACTGACTGGTCTGTTGACCTAAATTGATCCATAATGTTCACAAAAAATAGTTTGTCTGAAACTGTTATCTATAATAAAATATGGTTTCTATTACAACATAGTCATCTTTTACAGTATTTCTATTTAATTTATGTAAAATGCTCCTAGATTACTTGAACATGCCCCAGACTATGTGTGATACTAGAAATATCAAAATCTCCATTTCAAATCATACTCACTGATTTAAGGATAGTAGGATTGTTGTTTGTGTGTTTACAACACTTGCAAGAAACATGTAAGTCTTGTTTGCCTGACATTATTGTATAATCTCAGGAGTGCTGCATAGGAAAAAAGAATGTGTATGACACAGGTATACAGGAATATGTGTTGTAATGATATCTCAATTTTTTTCTGAACTATTTCAGTAGAAAAAAGCCTGGATAAATAGCATGGAATATTTGTCTTGAAACAAAAAACTGGGTATTTAAGATGCATAGGTTCAAAATAAATGTAGCAAGAGTTGTACTCTTAGAAAAACTTTAAAAGCAAACACAGTGAAAAAATGCTGGCATCTGGGAGATAATTAAAGTTTTATACTGGAATACAAGTAAATATAAGCTATTTTATTTGTATGAAAGGTAATAGGAGAACTTTTAAAAAGATAGTAAATTATGTCTTATTGATGTCTTAATTACAAATGTGAAACCTGAATTTGTTCCTGGTGAAGCCAATGCCAAAGCTACCACTGGGACCTCTGAGATTAGCTTTGAGACTGGAGAGGTTAAAAGAGTATGAAATTCCTTCACAGTGCAAAATGTAGTGTTTATATAGTAAGTCAGATAGAAGTTGCCTCAGAGTTAAATATATATANATATATATATATATATAAAATCGCTTTGTGTTGTAGATCCTAAGATAATGAAAAGAGAAAATAAAGTTTTCATTTTTTGCAGATAAATTATAGTCAAGCATGGATCTGTAGAAAATGTGAAGAGTTCCAGAGAATTGAGGTCTGTTTCGGCTTATGAAATGTGAACTAAAATCTACCCTGTTGCTTGCTTAGATATGAGTGTAGTACACTAGATACGAGTGTAGATGTGAGCAAGAATTAAAGGAGGCAGCAGGAAGATGAAGCTTGACAGGCTCTGACAGCACAAGGTTAAAATGACTAGGATGTTTATGCTGATGATTCTGTCATACTCCTTTTCTGTTAGAATCTGTATTTACTCTTATAGAAACAAAAAAATGTTGAGAGGGAAGGAAAGAGGAGCTTGGTGTCATTCACCAAAACGAAAAAACATGTGTGAGCATTTCTGTCACTCAAATAGCTTTACACTCTATAAGAGATTGCTTTGTGCTGGGCCTCGTGTTTCCCAACCTTCAACCAGCTCCAGGCATAGTCATAGATTCTCAGTGCACAGCACCAGTGACAAAGGAACATCTGTCTTCCATGGGATATTATGAAAGGCAGTACTTTCCTTGTAATATTGGAACCATTGCTTGAAAATAAGGGCTTTGATATCACCATCTTATGTGATAAGACCCTGTCATGGTTTTCCTAGAAATCCCTTGTACTGCAGTGAACAGTTCAGGCAACATGTGCAGGAAACATCAGGCTCTTGGTGGCATCAATATTCATCTGGTGTTACATAGGTAAACACATGCACTGTCAAGTTCCTTCCCTGTAACCTATTTTTCAGCTAGAACATCATCTGAATTGCCAAAAACAGAGGGGAAAGAGATTGAAAGTGTTTTCTCATTTGTGTGCAGGGCCTTGTCTTTATCAGTATAAATAAATAAATAAATAAATCTTGTTTTGATCTCTGAATGCAGGTGGCTTATTTATATTCAACAACCTGAATTACTCTGAGAAGGTTTTAAAATGTTGACAGAGCTATTGATAAAATAGGCAACCTTCACTGAGAAAAGGTAATTGTAGCAGGAATAAGCAGGCTTATTCAGGCTGCTGCTTTTGTAATTCAAGCTTTCTGCCTTGGCTCAATGATTTCATCAAAGAAAAGTCATCAAGGGAGAGTCCTATGTTGTGCTTTGTTTATTTAGTAACCAGGTGCAGCACGTTTG
Organism: Cyanoderma ruficeps; assembly: GCA_008694505.1. Lineage (NCBI taxonomy): Eukaryota > Metazoa > Chordata > Aves > Passeriformes > Timaliidae > Cyanoderma > Cyanoderma ruficeps. Next base: position 102,988 of record VZDJ01007750.1, read on the forward strand.
TAATTTTGAAGTGCTGGTACTCTGCAATTTCTGCAGTGTAGGTAAAATCTGCTGCAAAACAGACCTTACTGTTCAGCTCATTTTTCTTTCTGCTTTTCAGTAAGGAGCCTTTCTACTCAGTCAGAGTCCTCTGAAAGACCTGACTGTCCAAAGACACATCACACAGAGCAAATCATTAGATTAATATTACAGTTTTGGTGGTTGTAGATATTAATGGATTTTGTGTCCATTTTTTCTTCCCTTATTCAACGTGAATGATGAATCATGTTGAGTCAATGAAAATCGCACTCTTTTTGGTGGAAAATGGAATGATTAGCCTATGAAGTTTTAGTGATAAATAATAAAATAGTCATCAATAATAATCAACAGGGATAAATATTTGAATATCCTTAGTTTCTAATTTTCTGCACTTCACAGTTAGTATTGGCATTCATCTGCAACTGACATAAAATTAACATTGTTTCTTGAAGTCAAACAGTTAATTTCTGGCAATTTGTCAATTAGGAGCCCCCTCACAATAATGGATAGCACATATTTATGGAGTTATTGCCAAGAATAACTTCATCTTTTTTATAGTATACATCTTCATAATTAAAAAGCACACAAAGATGTTCAGCTATGAATTGCTTTATTCTAGACTAGAAATTTCTAAAAAGGAAAACAAAGGCTTCACAGCACCAGGTGGAATGGCTGTGGAGGTGTGGAGGCAGGAGGCTGCAAGTGAGACAGTCCTGTAGTAAAGCCAGTGTACAGTGGTAAATAGTCAGCACTGGGCTCTCAGCATCATTCAGGAGCCATGGCTGCCTCTACAGTCTTCAATAGTGTGACGTCCTCAGCACAGGATGAATAAATGGGATTAGGAATGAGGAAAATACAGAAAAATTGTATACCAAGGGCAGACACACACCACTTGCAATTAAGTTCCACAGCATATTTTGCTGCACCCACCTTCAGTTTTTCTCTCTCTTTAGTGGAGAAAAGTGTTACTTTTATCTTAAAGGATGCCTTTAGAGAAAAGGAGAAAACTGGAACCTTTACTTCTTGTATTGGTACTAGTTACTAAGTCTGATTTCTAAAGAACTCAAGTGCTTAGTATATTGTAAATTGTAGAAAAAGTAAGAATGCATGCTTTCACCCTGTGAATATTTATTCCTACTGGTGTTTGAGATTCTCTGAATAGAACTAGCTTGTGAGAGAAGCACAGCTGGGTGAGATTTTTTTTTAATATTTACAATCATCAGGATATCATAGAAATAGTATTGCTAAGGTTTTCTGCACCTTGCACTAGCTGAAGGTTTTGGGTAAATACTAGACAAGAAATATTGTAGAGGCAATTCTGGGTCCTCAGCATTTTGCTGTTTTACTGTGAGGCATGCCATCTTAAGGCTTTAATGCTTCTTAGAAGGAGAGGTCTGCCTAATTCCAGAGTAAATCACCTTTTGTCTGGAGTACCGGGTAGTTTTGATTCTGTTCTTGTGATCACACTCTGTACCAGTCTGATATGCTACTGAAATAAACACTTTCACTTTGGCAAAATGTCTCCTGGTTGTTTTATTTCTTTTTCTATTTTAGTGACAAATGAAGACCTACATGCACAATATATGCCCCATATTAAGAACAGTGTTACAACACACTAGGGAGCATTAAATAAAATAAAATTAATTAAAAAGTAAATATGTACTTTAAATTATATAAGAAAAATAATTTAAAATAAGTGTAAGTATATCTACTACTATAAGTACTTCTACAACTATTTCTAAAAAGATAGTATGTTCATAAGAGCATTAATCATAGAGAGTTAAGCACAAATTCCATGAGGCTGCCAAAGGGTGTACAATTAGATCTGCAAAAATTTTGCAAAATGGTGAGGTAAAGGACAAATTGCCTGAAGTTTGTATTTTTATGCCCATTATGCCTGCTCAGTGTCTGTTGGGAAGCTTGTCTGTTGCAGGTGCTCAGAGACACTGTATTCTAAATATCCACCTAGATATTGTGGGAGTCTAGATTTTTTTAAATCCAAGACCCTAGAAAGCTTCCTGAAATATTTAGCTTGGCCAAAATACATGCTGATCAACTACCAACACATTATCCTAGCAATTAGCATGTCTAAGATTCAGTTAAGATATTTAATTATTGAAATCTTTGAATAGTTTTATCACAGTTATGTCCATGGATTAAAAAAATCCTTTTTATACCTCTTTATTAAGTGGAGGGACTGAAGTACAGAGACAAATGGCCTACTCTTTCAGACTGCTGAGATGTTGAATGTGTTGAGAAGAGATGAGACTAAGGTCTTCCAAGCTTCAGGGAAGCACTGATTTCCTTGCCTATTCTTTAAGCAGGTCTTGGAGTACTGTAATTATTTTCATCAGAACTTCTGCAATACATAAAGAGGAAAGTGCTATGAAGCCTTTTATTGAGGTTTTCCATGTATGTCTAGTTGTAAAAAATATTCCTTATTTCCTTAACATTTCAACCTATTGTACATGTATATGGACTACACAGCTTTGTGGCATGTAACTGATATGGACATGAAGTACTTTAAGTAGAGCCCATCATAGTGCCACAGGCTTTTGAGAGTTCCATTACGAATGATGAGTATGACCATGCAGTATGCTTTGAATGCTATGTATTGAGGTAAACATCATATCAATAACGACTCATAGTCAGAATCTTGCCTTCAAAGTCTTTAGGCCTTGAGAAAGATGTGGGGTTTTAATCTAAATGTGAAAACGCTGTTATGTCATAAAAGAGTACATTGCAGGTAAGTATGATGAGAAAGAACCTGACACAGACTTTGAAGTGATACATATACTGTGCAGTCAGAAGTTACCCTTCATTGTAAGGTTGTTTTTTGGGGGTTTTGGGGGTTTTTTGTTGTTGTTTACTTTGGTTTTTGGTGTTTTGTTTATTTGTTTTGGTTTTGGTTTTGTTTTGATAAAAGAAGAATTTGAGATTTGTACTTCAGTCTGTCTATACCTGCATTATTCAAAAACTATGATTTCAGTGCACAGATTATTTCCATTTTCATGATGCAATCCAGATGGAGTACTTAGCTGTTAGCTCTTTGCTTTAACAAGGCAAGGTGTTGTGGAGAAACCCAGGGAAAATGTTTGTCTTACAAAATCACAGAATTCCAGACCATGTCAAGTAGGAAAAGACCCAAGGATCATCAACCTCCACCTTCTAGCCATGCACAGGACACCACAAAAGTCACAACATGTACCCAACAGCATTGTCCAAATGTTTCTTGAACTCTGTCAGACTTGGTGCTGTGACCACTTCCCTGAGGAGCCTGTTCCAGTGCCCAACAAACGCGTGGGTAAAGAACCTTTTCCTAATATCCAACCTAAACGTCCCCTGACACAACTTCAGACCATTGCCTTGGGTCCTGTCTCTGGGAACCACAGAGAAGAGAGCAGTGTCTGCCCCTCCTCTTCCCCTCACAAGAAAGTTGTAGACTGCACTGAGGTCTCCCCTCAGTCTCCTCTTCTCCAAGCTGAACAGATCGAGTGACCTCAGCCATTCCTCATACAGCTTCCCCTCAAGGCCTTTCACCATCTTCACTTCCCTCCTTTGGACAGTCTCTAATACCTTTATATCTTTCTTATATTGCTGTGACCAAAACTGCATGCAATACTCAAGGTGAGGCCACTCCAGTGCAGAGCAGAGTAGGACAATCCCCTCTCTTTCCTGGCTGACAATGCTGTGCCTGATGCACCCCAGGATATGCCTGTGCCTCCTGGCTGCCAGGGCACTGCTGACTCACATTCAACTTTTTGTCAACCAGGGCCTCCAGATCCCTTTCTGTGGTGCTTCCCACCAGCATCTCATTCCCCCACGTGTCCATACATCCAGGGTTGTGCCATCCCAGGTGTGGAATCCAGGACTTTCCCTTGTCACATGGTTGGTGATTGCCCATCTCTCTGATTTTCCAAGGTCTCTCTGCAGGGCCTCCCTGCCTTGGAGGGAGTCAACAGCTCTGCCTAGTTTTGTATCATCGGTGAACTTGCTTCATATCCCTTCCAGTCCCACATCCAAATAATTTATGAAGATGTTAAAGAGAATAGGGCCTAAGATGGAGCCCTGTGGAACCTTGCTAGTGACAGGACACCAGGCTGATGCTATAATCCTCTGTGCCCAGGCCATGAGCCAGTGGCTTATGCATGCCATGATGTGGGCTGGAGATTTTTGTCCTGGAGGATACTGTGAGAGACAGTATGTGAACCTTTACTGAAATCCAAAACAATTACATCAACTGACTTCCCATGATTACTTAGGTGGGTTACCTTGTCATAAAAGGAAATAAGGCTTGACAAGCAGGACTTTCCTCTCAGGAAGCTGTGCTGGCTGTGACCAGTGACTGCATTGTCTTTCAGGGGTTTTTTAATACCTCCAAGAAAAATTTTCTCCATAACTTTACCAGGGACTAAAGAGAGAGAGCCAGGGCTGTAGTTCCTGGGATCCTCCTTCTTGCCCTTGTTGAAAATCAGGACAATATTCACCAGTTTCCAGTCAGCTGGAATCTCTCCAGATTCCCAAGATCACTCAAAAATCATTCAGAGAAGTTTTGTGATGATATCAGGTAGCTCTTTGAAAACTCTTGGATGAATGTCATCAGGCACTATAAATTTGTAGGGATCCAGCTGGAGCAGCAGATCTCAGAAAACTTCAGGGTCAGCTGGGAGCTGATCTTTTTCGTAGTCATGGTTATCCAGCTCAGGGCATTGAAACCCCCTTGATCCACCATCTGTGTTAAAGACAGAGGCGGAGAATGTTTTAAGCACTTCTGCTTGTATCTGTCACTATTTGTGAGGTGACCATATTTTACTTTATGTGTGAAATTAAATTTGTTTAAAAACCAAGTAGATGCTCAGAAATGATGGTCGTGAAATATGGTAGTGGTGTCTTTACCATGACTCTTAGATTGTTCTGGCATAAAGATGAAACCCTGATCTTCCACTGTTGTGCTGTTAAATCACTGGCACACAAACATGCATCCAGAAAGCATCCTGTCAGTACTATTGCATTTGTTAAAATTGAAGGGTTTGGCTAAAGCATAGGCTAGTACACAAGCTGATGGAGGCAAAAGTGAAACATGTATTTGTTTTTCCAGGATGAACTGAAGAATATGTCCAGAATATGTCTTCTAAAATGCTAGTTAATGCATTAGTCTCTATAATGCCAATTACTGTAGTAAGAGGCAAGTGAGTTAACCAAGTTCTGTCTGGTTTTATCTCAAACCCTTGATCTGGCTCTGCTCCTTGTCTCTGAACAAATATGAATTGAGGACAAGAAGAACCAAGCCAGAAAAACATTCAGATATTATGTTGATAGTCAGGGACAGAGAACAGTCATGCGCCACTGAGAATAAATCTGTCCTCAAAGATGTCAAATCTACTTTGACTGTTTTAATCAAACTGGCAGAACTGTCACCCAGCCTCCAGTGATGCGCACTGAAACCATGCCATGCACTGTAGGTAGCAGAGTGATGGTGAAGCACTAATTACTCAGTGCTATTTTAACTAAAAAAAAAAAAGGGATGCAGGGCACTGTTTATTCCCATATAACCATTATCACTGGTCATAGGCCCCTGTTCCATAACCTTTGAGTGGCTGGAGGTACTACTCAAAGCACTTCCTCCCAAATTATTTTGTCCTTTGTCTAAAGAGCATCCCATTTTTGCCTTCTTGCCTTTTTGATTGTTTGCTCCTCCAAGAATGACTTAAGCAACTTTTCTAGTTAGAAAGAAAACAAGCTAAAAAATAAAGTGATTCTGACCTTGTTAAGATTTATTTTTTTTCTATTTAGGAATTTTTGAATAATGATGGGTTTACAGTTGTGACACACATATTCTCTGCTGTGACTGAGCTGTACTCAGATGCTGGGCCAGACAAGTATCTGATCATTTCAACGTGCAGTCAAGCAAACAGCAGAGCTGGTGTCAGGATCAGGAGAATCCTAGAAAAAGAGATGAGGACAGAGATGGAGCAGGCAGTTGTGTATGCTGTGGAGCTTTTCAGCAATGTATGGAGACACTTTCAAGTCATAATCAACAGAATATCTTTTTGAGATGGGAAAATATTATGACCCTTTCCTAAACTGAGAGCATCAGGCTCAGAAGTAAAACTGCACCCCTGAGTTTCACTGAATGTCGTCTTCTGTCTCAGAACACCAGCAGAATAGCTCACCTTTCCAGTACTTCCATCTTAATATCTTCCTGTATAGCTCCACAAACTCTAGAAATAGTTTAACTTTCTCCCATTTGTGAACAGAATTCAACTGTGCAAAATAAATGCTGCTTTTGTTAATAACTGAACTTACACATTCATAAAACTAAAATCAAAATTTTGTTTCCTTAGTTTCATTTAAGCTGAAATCCCACATAAAATATTGCTATTGCTTTACTGTCATTGACCCAAAATTCTCTTAAACACCTTTTAGAGTATGAGTTATGGTCAGAAATACTGAAAAATAACTGTCTTTCTCAGGTTCATGCTGGCAGCCTCCTCTCAGCTGATATTTAGTTTTTTTGGAGGTCACAGTGGGGATAAGTTGGCATGTTTGTAACCTTAAAGATCTGTAGCTGGTGTAACGGGAAAGTTGATTTCCCATGTCTTGATTTTCTTGAAGAGGTTATAGCACAGAGTGCAAGTGGTTGAATGTTCACATGTAGAAATCTCCTGTCCCCTTCTGATTTTAATATTTGGGTCTGGGTTGAATTTGGTTGGTTTTTAATTTTCTTTTTATAATATTTTTTTTCTTTTTTCTTTTTCTCTTCAGGAAATATATTTCCTGTAAACTCTTAGAACTTTTAGAAGGAATGAAATGGGAAATTGTTTCATATATTAGAGGGAAATAATAATTTAAATTTTCCTGGCTGCTAAATCAAATCCTTCTCTAGCTTTACTCTCATGTGCTCATATCAGCAACAGAGACATCCTGTAATCATTTTTATATTGTGTTAATCAATATGAATTTAGCTACTGTAAAGGTTACATATCTTTTAATGGGTTCACTCTCATTTAGGTTTCATTATAAATCATAAACAGAGGGGAAACAAAACAGCATGTGGAAATATCTGGATACAGAAACTTTTTTTTGTCTTTCAATTAAATTTTCTTGGTTTCTTTAGTGGTTTTTTTTGTTTTGTTTTGTTTTGTTTTTATGAGCTGTTTTACCCGTAAAATTCACTGCAAAGTGAACTTTAGTCAATATAGATCTGAGTATAATATATAAATCTAGGATTTTAATGACATGTGAGTTAATCTGAATTCTATGAGCTTCCTGTTAAATATTATTGTCTGATGTGTGCTTGAATGCATTTCTTTTCAGTCACCATTCCAGCCTCTAGTAAATGGAGATGAGCTAGAAAGAATGGCACATGGAGACATACATACATAGTGTGTTGTGTACAGTGAAAGCAGGAAGTATTAATATTATCCTAGGATGTGAATTTTTCTTGATTTATATTTGCAGAATTCAGATTGATGCCTTGTATACATGGTATTGGATTAAAAATTATCACATTTGGATGAATAGATTAAGGTTCACCAAAAAACAGGTACATTACACTTCGTATGAGGGGTGTACGGAGGAAGGTGATTTTTTTGAGGTTGCAGTCACATGGTATAAACTGTTATTTTGGCAAATGAGTCCCATCAGTTTTAAGGGTCCTGCTGATTGTTCTGATATTGTGTGCTAAGCCCCTTTACAGTTAATTGGCTGTGGATTATGTAGCTCACCACAGGTAATGATTACCTGTAGCTACAAAACCTGCAGTATATCAGAAGGCATTAAGTAGCTTTCTGGAATTAACACCTGATAGAGCTACCAGTGATGAAAAGAAAATTTTAGTCAGATTAATCTTCAAAAAATGCTAAAGCCTTTCAAAGTGATGGATGGAAAATATGTACCCCAGCGACATTCTGTACCTTATTCCTTCCATCTATTTGTAGCTGCTAATTTTTTAAAATCTGTGTTTTGGTAAAGTCTGTGTATACATCCTGAAGCTTAGAACTGGGGGAATTTTAATAAAACAAAAATTACCTGCATTTCTTTCCATTCTCAGGAACTCACTGAATTTTATTTGTGTATGAAGCTGCTAGATGTTCTAATTTGTTTATGAGGCCAAGGCTTTAAAAAGAACAGATGTTGGATATTTGTGCACAGTCATTTCAAACCAGCTCTTGTAGGTCCTACAAGCAAGCACTTAACATTTAGAAATCAGACAGGCAGGTATAAATACAGCAAACCTCAGTTTTGTGCATCTGGTTATATGAATATGCTAGTTACTAGATATTTGAGGATTCCAAGTATTATATTTTTCTTTCTTCCCTATTGTGTGCAATGATGACAATCAAAAATTGTACCTTCTTAGTACCCAAACATTTTAGGGAAAAAAACATACTCCTTTCCATTCTGAGCATAAAACATACAATAGAAGTACAAAAAAAAAATATACTGAGCAAGGTAAGAGTACTGTTATTATGTCTGTCACCAGTCCTGCACAGATGCCTTGCTATCTGTGCAGGACAAAAATTCCAGTCAACAAACATGGCCTGAACTCAAAAGATCAGTTCAGTGGTGTCGTGGTGTCAAGTCTGGTGAAAGAAAGGCAGTAGAGTTTCAAGATGAAGTCCTAGATCTAAGCCAACCTGTCTTTGAGAATAAAGGCTTTCAAAGGGCAATGGACAGGTATAGGAGCCAGTGAAGACTGAAGAGAACAAGGCAAAAGCACAGACTGTATTTAGCCACCTGCCACTCAATCCTGAATGTATATAGTCATACTAGGATGTGTAGCCATTCAGAAAAGGTTGTGAAAGACTCTCCGGTAAAGGAAAATGCTTTGGGGAGAGAGGGAGAAAGCAAACCATCTTTCTGCCTGTCAGCATTCGGTATACCTTGCATGACTGCCCTCATATGCTAGAAGAAACAGAAAGAAATCAGACTTTCAAAAGTATTTGCAATTGCAATGTTCCTGAAAAAGCCTCAGCTCTGCAGTATGCCAGTGAGGAAATACTCAATGTTATTTTGTGTAGATCACAGATGTACTTTGACAGACTTGATGATCTAGAGAAGCATTGATTTTTATTTTCCTTTTGCCAACTTGATTATTTTCTGATTTTAAATACTGTTTTAGAGACATCTTTTGTTTTTTTTTATTTGAGATCTTATACCTTTCTAAACCACAACAGAGACATTGTTTTGAATTATTATTTGCAGAAAAAAAAAGCTAATTTTTCAAGTCCCTACATTTCAAGTGGTCAGATTCAGCATCACAGTTGTGTTACTTTCTCTGTAAACTTGCGGGGACTTTTATATGCAACTCTTCTTCAAGTTTACACATTTTCACCACAGACTGCATCAGATCACAAGAGGAAGTTATTGTATGTTTAACTATGCAGAACAGGTCTCTTAATCTTTCTTAGGACAATGCAAAGCATATACAAATAATTCTTGAAAACATACTCAACTAGCACTTTTGCTCCTTCCACAAATGTGAACTTTACTGAGAGGAAGAGATGATAGAAATAACCCAAATTTACACTCTGGTTGTCTAGCTGAAGTCTCATAAGTCTATTTTGTTCTGCACCTCAATACTAATTCTAAAATAATCTCCTCTTCATCTGTTCCTAGTGCCACCTTATTAACACTACTCTGAGTCAGCTTCAGTTCTGTGGAATAATTTAGCTGCTGGGAAAGGACTGACAAATACATAGAAGTGTAAAAACGGTGCCACAAAGTGTGTATGCCAAATTTGGCCAGTGAACTCAGATGCTGGTAGCTGGTAAATGTCAGCTAAGGTTCTGACAAATTGTCAGCAATTAAGTAATAATCACTTAATACTGGAAGCATTGTGAAATGAAACATTTAATGGAATGTATAACCATAGAATGCCATGTTGTTCACATTTTTAAAAGAAAAATTTGAAAATTTAAAAATAATTTAAAGGATGTATTGTAGCCTTCTTTGAATTTTAAATTTCATTTTGCCTTTTAATGTTTTGCTTTAATATTTCTGGGTATTAAGAATGTCAAAAGGACCTATTTGTCAGGTATGGAAATTCATCTTTAGAAAATAACTAATAGTAAATGATACCCACAAGCATAAAAGGAAGGCAGGGGAGTAACTTAAGAGTTCCTCTGCTATCATAAAACAGACTAGACTAGAAAGACATGATGGTTCTTTGTTAACCCCACACACAATCAGCTATTTCTGGTATTGAGAAAACTATGAATTTTCTTTATTGGAATTAAACGAAATATTGGAGAAGTATCTCAGCAGACATCTCTAACAGATAGCAATATTATAATGGTTAGGATATGTAACCATACAGCGCTTAAATTAACATATGTTTGATGGTGAAAATCCAGAGCGTATTTCCCTCCACGGGGATTATTTGACCCAAAAGGTGCAATGTTAAAAGGCTCTTAGTTCTATAATTAGTATAGAAAAGGACTCTTGTTGCTTTAGTTACAAAATCCAAACCCAGTAATGCCAAGGGTATCCAAAGTACCTCTACATAAGTATTTTAGCTTTATTTGGATATTTGTTCTCGAAACAAATATCCTAATCATCCTTGCCTATCATGCTTTCTTTCACATCACTAAGGAGTCTCAGGGTCTATGCACTAGCTTTCTTTGGGGTTGTGCTGGTTTTGGCTGGGATAGACATAGAATTAATTTTTTTCATAGTAGCTGGCATGGGGCTGTGTTTTGGATTTGTGCCGAAAACGGCATTGGTAATATTATAATTGTAAGCCTTGATTGATAATTGTAAACCTTGCTGAGCAAGGGTTACACAGAGCAGTGACCTTTTCTTCCTCTCACCCCAGCGAAGCATCTGGGTATGGACAAGAAGTTGGAGGAGACACAGCTGGGATCGCTGACCCCAACTGACTACAGAGTTATTCCAGACCATATGACATCATGCCCAACATATAAAGATGGGGGAAGAAGGAAGAAGGAGGGAACCACTGGAGTGATGGTGTTTGTCTTCCCAAGTAATCATGACACACAATGGATACCTGCTTTTCTGGGTATGGTTGAACACCTACCTGCCTGCCCATGGAAAGTGGCAAATCAATCCCTTGTTCACCTTTTCTTGTTTGTATGGCTTTTGTTTTACCTACTGAACTGTCTTTACCTCAACCCATGAGCTTTCTCACTCTTACTTTTCCAATCCTCTCTGCCATTCCGCCATGGAGGTAGTGTGTGATCACCTGTGTGGGGCTGAATTGCTGGCTGGGGTTAAACCATGACAGGGGTGAAACCTAACCCTTCAAGCAACAACATCCCTTCAGTGAATGCAACCAGAACACAACAGTGCTAAATAACGCTTCTGTCTCCGCACCCAAACTATGTGTCTGACTTAGCATTTTTCTGAGAAGGGTAGTTAGACCTGGAAAAAGATCCAGGGCTACACTACATCACTGATGACTATAATTGTAATACTACAATGATATAATTATATAATAATAATTATTATAATAGTTCCCCAGTCATCTCCAGGGATTTTACACTTGGTTTTTTTTCCCCCCATGCATAATATTTGCAAATTTTTTTTATTCTTCTGTGGTACATTCAGGAAGACAGAAAGGGCTCTCTTTCTCTTCACAAAATTCCCATGTATTCAAGAATCTTGTATTGCTTTTCTATAATTTTCATTAGCTTGTATCTGAGTATCAAGTAAATGAACTGTCCTTTTTCTGCACCTTGTTTAAGCATCAAAGTAGTAAAATTTTCAGATGGTGAAAGGAGCCACTGAGAAGTATTCACTCTAGAGCTGAAAGGGATTCAGTGTGGGATTGTTCATTGGGAAGTGATAAGTTGTAGCAAGAAGTTTTGAGGGAACTCAAGAAGTATTTTGTTAAAACAGACAGTTCTGACACTTGAGATATTTAGCAGAGTTTTTGCAAGGTTTTGTTTGACCAGCGCAAAAATAGTCTCTGCCACTGCAGATGTATTCTGATGAAAAAGGTTTTCCTATTCCCAGATCCCCTCAAGCACTCTGTTGCAGTGACACCTGAACAGAGGTCTGAGGAGAACCAGTAAATCGTAGATATTAACTCAGTTTCTTAAAATAACTGAAATTCTGGCAGCTCAAATGCAGGTATTGTGTGCTTTCCCTCTCTTATGGCTTACTGCTAGAAAAATCACATAGTAATACTTACAAGGCTCTCAAGATATAATACAGATCTTGAACTGTGAGAAAATAGAATTTCCCAAGCTGCTGTAGGTAACTCAGTGTGGCTACCCTTTAAATCAAAACCAGCCAGCTTTCTAACAGTTCATTTACTGGAAAAGGGGAGAAAAATATTGGTGTCAGGTAATAAGAGAATATATCAGCTGGTATGATGTTCATGTCACATTAGAGTGAAACACTTTAGGACTGTAATAGTGAAGTATTAGTGGCTTAGGTGTAATCCTTTAAAACCAAAGATAATTATTTCAGCCGGTTTTGATACAGAGTTTATAGGAATTGAAGGAGGAAAAAAATTACACATTTACAAACACAGCTATTTTTTCAATGGAGTGACAGTTTTTAATTGCAAATCTTTTCAGCTAGGTATTTTGGGAAACGCCTTTTAAGTCAGTAGAACTATACTGATTTACACATATATGGTTGCGCATTTTGACTTCCTCCGTCTTCTTACACAGATATTTTCCTCCATTTATCTTGGCAGATTTGTGTCTATACCTTTAAAGCAGCATTTCTTTACTTGCCTTTCTTCACAATTCCTTACTTGCAGTCTGCTCTTGTGGCTTATAACTACCATGGTTTTCTCACGAAGTTCATTAACTTCATTCTCTTTTTTACTTAAATAGAAGTTCTCAGGGGGAGTTTTTTTTTCTCAGAGGTGTTGTGACACAGCATCAGAGTTTAATTATATTACTCTTTGTCTTCAATTGCCCTGGGTACTTACCACTTGATAACAAAGCACTTCAAAAGTTACCCTGAATCAATACTCTTGTGAGCCGCAACAGCAGCTCACCAATGGAGACATATGCTAGTGATGAAGGCCAAATTACCTCCTTCATTAGTAAGTCACTCATTTCCTCAAAGGCTTTGAGCTCTGGGCTGTGTTAGGCACATGTGTACTGCTCTGTTCAGAGAAAGTAACTTTATGTCTCGAGCCACCTCTCACTGCAGCACAGGTAGATATTTGGGCGATTAAACTCACATTTCTCATAAGAGGTGGTGTTATTATACCTTGCAAGCAACTTTGACATAGTGTAAATTTTTTGTAGCACATCAAAAATGTTTGGTTTGGTGCTTTTGAAACATAAACGTGAGTGATTTTTATTTCTGAACAAAATCCAGCATGAGACAGAAGAATTGTTCTGTTAAATGTCACTGTTTGTAGCAAGCCAAAACGCTGAGAGTCCTTATTGCATGCCAACATAGTCTTTGAACCCCCTGTGGAGTAGAAGATTGCTGAGTATAAAGAACTAAAATTCTATTCCAAAATAGATTGAAATGCATCTGTATAGCACAGTCAGTCTGGACTAAAAATCAAACAATATTTCTAGATATGAGTGAGCGAACAGGAAAATACATAAAACAAAAAAAGAAATGTTACCAGGGTTATATACCTCCATAGAGAAAACAGCTTGTGCTTACCATCTATTCCTGTTGTTGGGCTTGACCTATAATGAGACGAGCTTAGCATAAATGTTGGGGGTGGTTTTGATCTTTTATCTTTTATCTCTAAGGGCTGTAAGAGCTTGTGTACTGGAATCCCTGACCACAGCAACCAGATCTTCACTTGTCTTGAACAGACAAGCTAACGGAGCTATCCCAATAGACAGCTAACTGAGAACTGTTTATATACACACATATATATGTATGTATTTATAAAAAAACAAATAAATTATGTCTTTGTTATTCTTTGACTGAAGTAGGATGAGAACTAAAATATTTGCTAGGATAGTGCCATGTGACCAAGACAGAAGGACTGGACCAAGGGGAGGAATGGAGAATAGGTAAATGTTTGTCTAATTCAATCCCTAGACAAGAGTAGATCTTTGTACTCCAGTCTACTCAGAAATCAAAACAGACTCAACTTTTTTGAATAAACAATTTATCTCAGAACTTCTGTTGTTTAAAGTTATTTCATCTGCAATAAGACACATAGTAAGTCTCATGATGGACAAGTTCAACTCACTGACCTAGAAGGAAATGATCTATAGGTTTTGAGCACAGCAAATTGTATTTCTTTCTATTGAACAGAAGAAAAGCAGAAATAGATATCATATTATCTAATGTTCTTATACGGGTACATTCTTTTCTTTTCCTCATTGGTTCCATCCAATAGATATTTGATAACTCTGCTTTTTAAAATTTATTTAAGGGTTACAAAGGATGTAAGGAGTGTAACGCTATCCAAATAGCAACAAAAAAGAAACCTGAGCACAGTGCATGGTGTTTCCAGAACGATGTACACGGTTTGTTTCTCACAATGTGAGACATTGATCATCTGAGTAAGCTGAGTCTTTGTAGTTGAAATGGTGAGAAATCAAGACAGAGAGAGCAAGGTTGTAGCACACATTGTTTCATTTATTAAACTTCATAACTGATTTAATTGGACAAAATGCTTATCTTAGGATTCGTGTCTTTCTTTGGTTTGAAGGAGGATTTATAGAAATTCCTTGAAAATTATTTGAAAATAATATTGTCTTGACAACACCATATAAAGGTAAACACATCACTTCTCAGTGGACTCTTTCTATTTATTATCTTGGTATTTTTTGGTTTTTCTCCTTCTACACCAGATGTGAACAGAACAAGTTTATTTAGCAGTCAATAGGGCCATTTGTTTGATTTCTGTACAGTTTCTCCTCAATAAGTGAAGGTTTTTATATAGACAAAGGCATTTTTACTTTCAGTAATTTTGCTTCTCCCAAATCACATAAGGGAAAGGAAAGAAATGGGAGAATGTAGGACCTCCTGCTGGAGAAGATCAGGTCTGAGACCCTTTAAGGAATCTGAAGAAGCACAAGTCCATGGGACCTGATGAGATGCATCCACAGGTTCTGACGGAATGGGCCAAGGAAGTGGTTAAGCTGCTATCCACCATATTTGAGAAGTCGTAGGATTGATCGCACCTTCAGCAAGCTTGTCAACAACACCAATCTGAGTGATGCACCCACCCAGGGGGTCTTTGGAAGGTTTGAGAGGTGGTCTGTGTGAACCTTATGAATTTTAACAAGGTATCCTGGTTTCAGCCAAGGACAGAGATAATTTTTCACAGTAGCCATCATGGTGCAGACCCTGGGGCCGTGTGGGCATGTCTATGTAGCTATTCTATACCATTTAAATCATTGCCAAAGCACCAAGATAAGGGATTCTCACTTCCAAGAAGTGGCCCTGGCCTCATATGGAGGAAACAGCATGTGGAGGGTCCTCTGCCATTTTGTTGGTTTTCCAGGGAAGCAAGCAGCAAATGAAGTGGCGGGGTAACACTGATACCAACTGGAGGGAATTTCCACCATTGTTTTTCATTGTCTTGGGTTTTGGGAAAAAAATGTGTGTGCAGAGGGTACAGGAGCCATTTTGTTCTTTGTCTTGGGGATCCATGTAGACACGTTGGGTTGATCAGTCAGTGAATATTTTTTGTATGCAAATCACTCTCTTTTTTATACGTTTGTTATTAATATTGTTGCTGTTACTATTCATTTTCTTAAGTCACTGCTGTTTCCTGTAAATAGTTCTAATCTCAGCCTGCCATCTCTGCTTTTTGTCTCTCTTAGAAGAGGAGCTGGGAGGAGGGGAGCAGCTGGGTGGGGCTTCACTTCTAGCTGGACTTAAACCATGACACAAGCCCAAGTGCAAAGGGCTGCCCCTGGCTCAGGACAATCTCTGGTGCCAATAAAATCCCTAGACTAGGCAGAATTTGGATTGACAGGAGCCCAGAGGAGAAGCACTTGAAGGTGTTGATTGACAAGGAGCTCAACATGTGAGCTTACAGCACAGAAGGACAAATAAATTCTGAGCTTCATGAAAAGCAGCATGGCCAGCAGGTGAAGGGAGGTGATCATCCTACTTCATTCTCATGAGACTCTACCCGGAGCACTGGTCTTGGCTCCAGCAAAAGAAGGACATAGATCTGTTGGACTAAGTCCAGAGGAGAACCACAAAAATAGAGACAGAATACTTCTGTGGAAAGGCTGAAAGGATTGGAATTGTTCATCCTGGAGAAGAGAAGGCTCTGAGGAGGCCTTATAGCAGCCTTTCAGTACTTAAAGAAGCCTACAGGACTGCTGGAGAGGGACTTCTTACAAATGCATGTAGTGATAGGATAAGGGGTAATGGCTTTAAACTGAAAGAATATAGAGGGTAGAGGATAGGTTTAGATTAGATACTAGGAATACATTCTTTATGTTCAGGATGGTGAGGCACTGGAACTGGTTTCCCAGAGAACTTGTGGAAGTCCCACCTCTGGAAGTGTTCAAGGCCAGGCTGGATGGGCGTTTGAGCAAACTGATCTGGTGGAAGGTGTCCCTGTCCAAAGCAAAGGAGCTGGACCAAGTAATATTTAAGGTCCCTTCTAACTCAACCCTTTCTATGATTCTAGGCATGTGCAGCTGTGTCACTAACATGCCCAAGATAAACAGTGCTATGGAACCCCTTACTAGTTGCCTCACATGTACCTCTTTTCCCATAATAACAATTTAGAAGACCAATTAAATGAATTCATCATATATATATATTCTACTGAGGGTGACTGACATACTGTAAAATATTTGAACTGTGTAATGTCAATAACTCCAGTAAAGAAACAAAATTATAACTTCTCTGTCTCCAAACTCTCTTCTTTCCTGCCAGTTGCTGGGAATGATGCAGCAAGAAACAGGTAAATAATGCAAATGAATATCTGCCTTTGAGACTGGTGTTACCAGCAGAATTTGGGAGGTTTTGGTCATTGATCAGTTTATATACTGAGCTTGCTAACAACAAATGGGGTCCACCTGTCTCAAAGGGGAAAAAGGAACATAGCTTTCAAGTTAGCAGGGCTCATTGAGATAACTTTAAACCCCATTTGAAGGAAGCTGGGGACATAGCCAGGCTTGACAGAGCCTGGTATAGGGAGGACTATAGTGACCACCCAAGAAGCGAAAGGAGGCTTAAGAGGGAATACTTTGATCAAGCACAAGCAGCCAAAGACATAACCACAAGACAAGAGCATCCCTCTGCACCCCTACTGGGATATTGACATAATCAAATATTTCTATGAAGTGCCTGTACACCAGCACATGAAATATGGGGAACCACACTGAACTAGAGACCTGTGGGCAGTCACAGGGTTTTGACCTTATTACAGTGATTCTAAGTAGATGAACAGAGGCGAATATGTCTGTCTTTCTGTCTCTCCTTTTTCTATTGTCAAGCTTTCACAAAATCCAGCAGAGTTTCACAAGTTCCCGTAGAAGAGTAGGAAGCTCATGTGGATCAGAATTTTCTATGAAATCACAAAACCTTCATATCTCAGCACAGATAAAAAGCAATGTGTGCTTATGAGGTGCTACTGTGTCATTTCATTATCTCTCTCAGAGTGATGCCCACACCTTCTCACCCTTTCCAGTACATTTCTATGCAAAAGTAAAAATGTCCTTATTGAACTGTTGTGTTTGTAGCTCCAAAAAAGGCAAAAGAATAAGTGCATTTCCTTCTGTACATCTCAATTGTGGTTTGTACTTCAACTTTTTATTTCAATGTTTATTTTCTTAGAAAGTTCAGGGTTCATGTTTTCTGTAATGATTTTCTCTACCTTATAGTAGTTAGAAGAGGTCATGAAAAATGTCTCATCAGATAGACATACTTCTTAGGCTTTACATATATCTATTAGATGTAAAAATATGCTTAAAAGTAAGCTTTCCATCTATTCAGGAATAGAATTTGGGGTATTTAATGTTTTAGATGCTAAATTATCACATACATTTTTCTATCTGGAGTCCTCTATAATTTTTTGTATAATCAAGAAGTTGGGTGAAATACATATATATATGTGTGTGTGTGTATATATATATATATACACACACCAATATAAGAGGGCTGTTGTTGGGAATCAGAACTGGTTCTAGTGCAAGATGATATGGACAGTGTAAACTTACAGGACAGGATGCAAATAGGCTGGAAATCAAGAGACTTGTCTATTTGTAGCCAGGAAGCTACTGTTCAAATAAACATCTTTTGTTACAATTATGTAAAAAAGGAAGTATGTTATCATATTATTTAGACCAGGGCTATGTCTATAAGTCTTAGTCAAATAAGTTGTTCTTTCTTCAGTGGGTAATTTAAATAGGACAATTAATATGAGTAGGATTTGCTGTACAAAAATTTCAAAGTATTTGACATAACATGATTAAACAGCCATAGGTGGAAAATTTTTCTCTGTGTCATTAACTTTCACTGTAATGCTTGGGCTGAGCTTTTTTCAGTGAATAAACAGGAGAGCAAAGAGATGTTTTTCATTGCTGCATACAGTTGAAAATGCATTGACTGAAATAATATTGGGGTAACCTATAAAACCCCTATGCCAGCATTTGAGGAAAACTTACTGTAATGTTGCAGCAAATGATGAAACAATATTAATATGATTTGAGGTTTGAAGAAAATACTAGCTTAAGAAGAAAGACTTGAAAAATATAATCTGAAGAAGGTACAGTGACAGGATTAAATTCCTGCATTCAAGGGTACAGTCAAGCTAATAGTAACTGAAATACAAAGTTAAAATGAGGGATCATTTCTGGACACTTCCAGATAAAGTTTGAGTGAGTGGAAGAGGGAAGAATGTAAAGTCCTTCCTGTAAAATAACTCTTCACACAAGAAGCAGGAATATTGGGAAATGAATTTGTTGAAGAAAGATTTTCCAGAAGACAGCTGTGTAACTAGGCTACCTTGTCTCCAAAAAACCAGTTCTGTTTCCATGGGGAGATGTCATTACCAAAGGCCACATGGATCTGTCAGGAAAAGGAACCTGAAGGTTTGTTTACAAACTAAAAAGGAAAGATAACTTTTTTTTTTTTAAGCAATGGTAGTCTTTAGTCAGAAGAAAAAATGTTGAAAGAATTGATGGGTTGTCTGTCATTTGATACACTCAGATAGAGACTGTCACCTTTCTTTTATTGGCACAAAACTCTTGGGTATAGTGTAGTGGCAACAGGTTGAAAATGGCCTGAGATTAATTCACCAGATGGGGTGAACTATAAAAATCAGATCTGGGCAAATAACTCAAACTTTCATTACTGGTTATTTCAGCTGGAAGAGCTAGTGCTTCACTATTTAACAGAAATACTGTAAAATTTAATTCAATTATGTCTATGAGGTACTTGGACTCTTTCCCATGGAAAGTACCCCAGAAACAGAAGAGATAACTACAGCAGATGACTGTACAAATTGGTGCTTGTGAACATGTCTGCCTTAGTGTTTCACCATAAGAAAAATGCTGCATAACTATAATTTGGAAGATGACCAAATCATACAGAAGAATTCTTGTTCATGTCTTCAACAAGACATAGATATTTATGGAGATTAAAAGCTGCTCAGTGACTTTCATTTCACCTTTTCAACCAATTTTTACATCTATGGCAAGGGAATGAGGCACATTTGGAATCTCATGCTTAAGAAAAGTGTTTGATTTATACAGCACCTATTCTGACATCATCTGTGCATTCATCCCCACTGTATTCTGCTCAGGGAAAATGAATCTTGACTTGCATGGTTTAAAAATTATATTTTGCATATAATTATAAAAGACATGCTGGCTTTCCTATAGGATTACCGCTTTTCCCTCTTTTAGTGAAGCTTTTTTCCTCTCATCACTAACCACAGAAGTGTATGACCTCCGACTTGAGATCATGCTACCTTTTGCCCTTATTTTTGGTGGGGTACAATCTATCGCTGTGCTCATTCCTACTAACATACAGGAAAGTAGATTATTTGGTTGATGTGAATGCCTGGAGATCCACCTCCTCTCTGTCCAAGATGAAAGACATACATTCACATGTTATTTTCCATACCCGTTCAGTCATTGTTCTTTTTAAAATTCCGTTCTTTCCTTTCTATACATATCTTAGACGGTATATTTCTGGAGGCTCTAAGAGAGAAATCAGAGTCTAAGAGAAGGTAAAAGTTAAGGAGAAAAAAAAAAAAGAAGAGCTATCTGGCTTTCACACAGCTTACCTCTACATCAGACCCCTTTCAAAAAGAAAGCAGTGATCTATGTTGCAGCATGAGTGCAGACATCAAAACAGCAGAAAAGGAGAAGTTGAGCGAATTGCACATTAAAGGCATCAAAGTAAGTAGATGTTTTCCCGTATTATTTTAAAAGCATTTTAAAAATGCTTCAAACAACTTATCCAGCCAACTGCTAGGACAGATATAATGTATGAGTTCAAGAAGACAGTTTGTGTGTAAGTCTCAGGTACCTATAATGCTTTCTCTGAACATTCAAGCCTCTCCATCCAAACTGCCGCATCCTTGAGTGTAGAGGGAGGAATGGACTTCTTATATAGGGTGCCTGTCAAAGTCCTTTGGCAAGAATATAGGACTGCTTGCTGCCTTTACTTATTTTATACTTGTTTCTAGTCCTTCACTCTCCAAGGCACTGCAGTCTGGATGGCAGAAGAGGCAGCTGTGAAGCAGACTTTTGTGGCATTGCCAATGGCCACTTTGGTATGGCCTATTTCAGGGGTGTTTGGATAGAAGGTGCCATTCCTCTAAGCATCTGTTCCTGAAAAAAACATATGCTACCCATTCCAAATCCATTTCTTGTTTATCCATGCTGCACTTGCCTGTAAGAAGAAGGAGGCTCAGTCTTCTTTTTTAATAATTTAGGGCAAAGAGCTAGCAGAGAGCTCCACAACTTCAGGAGAAATGTCCTTGAACTTACATGCCTGGATAAAAATAGGCCTTTAATACAGTAAGGCAATCATCTGAAATGTGTTTTCTGGTTGCCTCTTCATCAAACAGCCTTTAAAATTGCTGCCACTGCCCCCCAGCCTTCTGCAAGCCGGAGATGAGGGATCTTCTATGTCTTCCTGCCAGTGGCAGCACTCAGGCCAGAAGCACCCTGTGCAGAGGTGCCATGCCTGTCTTCATTTGATGCTGAATGATGTAATTTCCTTCTCCCCCAAACTGTGCTTTCATGATTTTTAATCTCCAGGTTAAATCACCTCTGGGTAACCCTGGTTAAAATGCAAAAGAAACAGAATGCCGAACTAGTTTGTTCAAAGCTGTGCAGACACACACAGGACAGAAGCTGTAAATGGATTTCAGGCCTTTTTACTCTTATTCCCATGTCTGCTGCAACCAGAGCTTGTTGCTTATGTTCCAAAAACAAAAGACTTTCTTTTGGAAGATTTCCCACTCCACCCTTCTCTCTCCTCCTCTTCTCCCTCTTTCCCTATCTTCTCCAGATGTTGGACAAACAAAACTCCTGTACAAACTGTCCCTCCTTGTATGAAATCAAGAAGAGCATGGTCTTACATGAGGGGGATGCCATCTGTCGTGGCAGCGTGGACATCTTTTTCTGTCCTCTGCCAAACGGATTACCTTGGCCAAAGCAAAAGGTCTTCTGTGACCCAATTTCCCCTCCTAAGGAATATAATAGGACTTTTTTGATGTTTAATTTGTGTGATAGCTTGTTTCTAGTGCAAGTTAAGGTATGAAAAGAAATTAAGCAGTTCTAACACAGCTGTCTTGCTGGCACAATATTAAAGCAGCTGATTATGGGTACTTAAATGAAGGAAATGAGAATTATGATCAGTTAGCACAGAAGCAAATACGTGATCCACAGCCTGATGAGAATGTAACTCAGCAATTCTCTGTTGTGGAAAGAATACTGAGCCATGACATGGACTTTTAATGTGATATGAAGATGCCTGTGAGATTCTGCAATGCATATCCTGCCCTGCAGAAATACAGGTGCTGACCTCACCAGAGGGTGATGAGAAACATGCAGAATGAAACTGCTCATGTTTGAACAAAAATAATTGATCTTTCTTTCATGCCTTGATATGCTCCTCACAACCTGATCCCAATCACTGATCTTTGCAGGTAGTGAAATCGTCTATTCCACATTTTTGTTTTAAAGAATTTCATCTAAAACCTCCTTTCTTTTAGTGGTTTCTAATGCCTTGATTGTTTTCTCTGTGTCTAAGAGACTAAAAGAGAAATCTCTAGCAGAGAAATAAGTCAGTATGTTAGTCTTGTTTCTAGATATACCTAGAGAGTGTTCCAGAGCAATTTTTGCCGCTATATAAGCACTGTACTTTTCACTGTTGCTTACTGGGAGTCTTAACATGACTTTGTCTAGTATGGCAAAGATGCAACCAAAGTGTAGCAAGAAGCCTGGGAGCTGAAAGACACCATTCCACAGCCGCAACTTGAAGACTTGGAGTTTGATATCCCTCCCCTAAATGAATGCCTAGGAATAATTAAGACAGCACCTTTTTTTCCTTAAACTGCTAGTGAACTGCAGGCATCTTCAACAAGCATAAGAAGTTGTCTTTGACAATGAAAGGAGGAGATAAAAAGTTGGGCAGTGATGGCTTGCAGATTGGCTGTGCTAACCTATACAGAGAGCACAGAAGCACTACATTAGCATTTTTTGTCTTGTTAGTAGACTCTCCTACCCCTGTGTCTGTTACTGTTCTTCCTACTCTCCTTCACCCCTTTTGTTGCACAATGCTGTTTCATTGCCCTCGCTTCCTCACGCTTCTCTTAACATTAAGCAATGTTGCAGAGCAGGTGCTCCTTTAATAGACTCCATGCTATATGTTTGCTTGTAACTAGTTTAATCCTAGAACTAGTTTAAACTTGTAACTAGTTTAATCCCAGAAAGCAGCTTCCACTCCACTTGCGTGGAATGCCAAAGACTTTTATAAAAAAGGCTTGTATGATACCCAGGGGAAGGCTTCCAGACACTTGCTGCGATTTTATAAGAAATTATAAGGAGGAAGGAAGTAAAAGACATTGTCAAGATATTGAAATAATGTTAGTGACTTTTTATCATAGTAAAACTTGAATTATTTTTAGTCTTGAGTCACTACAGTAAATATTGCATCTGATAGCTAAAAAATCCTGGAATCTTACTTTCACAGTATGTCACTCTGTTTGTATTCATTATCTTCAAATAAGACCTGCAAGCACCCCTCAACCTAATTTTATGATCACCCCACTTGTCTTGCATTATATTTCTATTTACCATTGAAATGAGTGCCATAGGTAACCCAAAATATTACTGTATTCCATATCTATCTGTCTCCTCCTCCCCCCCTGCCACCACATTGATACTGTCTCTTTAAGATTTGGTGCCATGGCCAGAACTGGAATTCTGGGGTAGGGTGCTGACAGACTGGTTCTTCCCCCACCCTGACACGCGCATGGCTCAGAAAAAGCAGTACCACTCCGTTGGAGTCAGCGGGTGGCAGGAAGAAGTGAAGGGTGGTGGCACTGATGCCACACACACTGGCAATTCTCATCTGCTACTAGAACTATTGTGCAAGCTCCTTCTTTCCCAGGAACTTTGCCACCATCCTTTCCCTTTGTCTCTCAGACCACCTGATTGCACGGAGGGCACTGTCCTGGGAGGAGGATCAGATGCCATTTTCTCTGTCTCCCTACTGAGGTCCCCTACGGTGGGCTCTATCTTGGAAAGGGTATTTGTGCCATTTTGGGTGTCTCTTCATTCTCAGGCAGTTTGTGAGATTTAGCAATTTTGTATCTAATGATTGTTTAGTGTTATAATTCTTTTCCTGTTGCTGTTTTGCTTGTCAGAAAACTTATTTTTCACTCATATCTACTTGTATTTCATTTCTCTTTATTGGTGGAAAGGGATTGGTTAAAACTAAGGGGAGGTAAGTCATTTTAGAGTGTCCACTTTTTAAAACTTTCTTAAACCCAGACAATGAAAAAAGTCATCTCTTACATTCCACAATTTTTTTTTTCAAGTATACATACTAACAGGAATACATACTTGAAAACTCTGAAAACAAGGCAGTGAGGCACTGCTAAATCAGAGGCCTGATGCTTTTCCTAGTGAATGCGATAATCTTTACTTTTGTGCTGGAAGTTACAATCCTAATTCCAAGGAGATGCAGAAGAGCAGAAGGCTTTGATATTATGGTCGCAGAGATGTGTATTAGGTGAAATGCACGCCTCTGAATACCTTGCATTTAACTGGTATGTATGACTGTAAAAGATGGAGATGGATTAAATTCCTGCTCTGGAAACAGGAATTATTTAGAGGGAAGCTTCTGAGGGTCAGTATTTCTTGGGCCTTGTTTCAGTTAAATCCATCTTCTCAGTGTTCTTTGATTTAAGCTCTACAAGGACAGCTTAGTAGTAACAAAATCATTATATTTTGATTTGCTTAAAGGTGTTCTGTGGGCAAAATACATTCCAAAGTAACTCAGTCAGTCTTATCTCTTGAATATCTTGACTTGTTTATATCAGTTGGAATTTCACCTAAATTTGAGAACTTTTTGGGTGAGTGATGAGTACCTACTGGAAGATAAATGCATACAGAGATACATTCTAATTCTGTCTAATTTGTTCAGGCTGCTGAGTACAGAGTGGTGTTAGAAACAAATAAAGATTCCTGAACTTGATCAAATGCTAAACCTTGGCACAGGCGTAGGTAGAAATCTGCTGCCCCTCATGGAATTGTTCAGGTTTGAGGTTGATTCTGTACTTCATAAAAGCGTGGTGAGATACCAGAAAGATTTTGTTCAGGTTCAGATGAGCAAGCAGGGCTAATTCCAACTCTAACAGTTTGTTTTCTTCAGAAAACTGTGCTTCCTTTAGAAAGCTGTGGGAGTTGATTCCTCATTCACAGAGGATTTTTGGGCTTCTGTTCTTCAAGTCTAGGCAGAAATGCTGATAAAATAGAGATTCCAAATCTAACTATCAAACAGAAAACATGATCACAGGTTGACAAATCTACTAGTTTTCATTACCTCTCTAAAAACTTGCATGTGAAGTTGATGCATGTGCATAAATCTTGCCAGGAAAAACAGCTTGAAAAAAGCTGTCTTATAACTGTTACTGAAAAAAGATCTTTTTTTCATTTGTCTTGTAAGTAAACCTCATGTATTGCTATGTATATTTTTTTGCCAGAGTGTTTCTGTGTTGTGATTATCATCTGGGACAGCTCAAATTTGAAAGCAGCTTTCTGCTGAAATGCCTGAATATCCATGGACATATTCCATCCCAGCATCTGAACTTTCTACACAGGGTTCATTTTGGGTTGGTGGGTTTGTGGAAAATCAAGAGAACAGACAGAGCCTAATTTCCAATGTCATTTACCAGCTGTTCAAAAGGAAATGAAAGAAAATAAGGAAGGAAGTAATTCTATTGTAGTTGATAGATTTTTAGCGGCACAATAGGTGAGAGGTGGGACAAATGAAGACTGTAGAACCACTGAGGCCAAATAATCTTCTCTGTCTGGGGGAAGGGCAGGTCGGGCCTTGCCCTAGTGAGGCAGTGAGCCGCCCTACACTCCCCAGACCTAAAGCCCTGTAGTGTTTGCCAATCATGCAACACTGGAGATGGTGTTCTACTCTCCTTTTACCCCACTTCCAACTGGCCAAATGACTGGAAGTCCCTGGCGAAGGGGCCTGGAATGCCCAGGAAGGCCAAAGGATCAAACACAAGGACATCATGTTTCTCTAGTCCCTACCTTCCTCCTGGAGTTTGTATCCAGACACTGCTGGAACCCAGCAGTTGGTAGCTATATGTCTACTTTTCTATATCTTTTCTGTCTTTCTGTCTTTCTCTTTTTTCTAATCCCTTCTACTTGGAATACTTTGAGCAACTTAACATCAAATGGGTTTAAAGTTTGCTGACTTGAATGGGCCAAGTTAATGCTGTGAGAAGTGCTTTATGTTGATTGGATGTTGTACTAAACCTTTTGCCAAACTTCTCTAGTTTTTCTAGTTTCCTAGTAAACTTTTGTGTTACTTTGACCTCTTGAGAATATCTTGTCAGTATTTCTCCTCTGTGTCCATCTCAGATTACATGAACCATTGTAAGCCCTTTTAAAAATCTTATTGAACAAGTTGATGGGGGACTTACATATGACTGCATTTTGCAAAAAGGGAATCTGGATCTCTCTCAGACCACTCTGAAAATTAGTTGCTCCTTTAGTGGCAGAGTTGGTGCTATGTATACTTTTGTATAGTGAGAACATGTTGACTAGGTTTGTTGAAAATAGATCGAGCATTTAAGTATAGTACACATGCATAACTTTCTCTCCTAACCCATATCCCTCCTGTCAGATTATAACTAGAAGTAAGCTATGTAGAATAGGAATTGTCATCTTGTATAGTTCCTAACTGTGGTTAGGTGTGGTTTGGATTAATAATACTACTCCCTAAATACTATTGAAATAAATTGATTAAGGTCTGTTATTTCTTGGCCCATTGTCATGAATTTGAATGAGTCTTATTCCCTTCCTCCTCTGAAGCACTCACAGAGACTGTGATTTTTCTTCTTTTGTCTTCCTTTTTTTTTTTTTTTTTTT